>VXAB01006251.1:0-104278 GCA_013399175.1 Odontophorus gujanensis
CCTTCCTTCCTTCCCTCCTTTCTGCTTGCCTGCATTCTTTCCTAACTTCCTTTCTTTCACTTTCCTTTTCAATAAAGGACAACAAATCTTTAAGAATCACACAATCCTTCACCCTTATCATAAATAAGTTATCCTGTATGTTTGGATCAAAGTTCCTATGTTCAAGTTTTAGATCATTACTGCTCACCCTATCACACCACTGAAAAGAACCTGGCCTCATCCATTTGCCTCCCACCTCTCTTCAGATGTGTATAAATATTAGTCAGATCCCCCTCAGTCTTATTTTGCCCAGTCTAAACAGACCCAGGTTACTCTGGTCTTTCGTCATAAGGGAGATCATAGAATCATAGAATGGACTGGGTTGAAAGGGACCATAATGATCATCTAGTTTCAACCCCCCTGCCATGTGCAGGGCTGCCAACCACTAGAGCAGGTTACCCAGTGGAAGAATCTCCGAAAAAGCACCCTGGAAATACTCCAGGCTCTTTATCTTGTGGTGCTCCACTGGGCTCCTTGGAGATTCCTGTCTTTCTTGAACTGGGGAGCCCAGGACTGAACACAGTATTCTAAATATGGCCTTACCAGGGCAGAGTAGAGGGGGATGATCACCTTGCTTAACCTGGTGGCCACACTCTTTTTAATGCACTCTAGGATACTACTGGTCTTCTTGGCCATCAGGGCACACTGCTGGCTCATGCCCAAGCTGTTTCCACCAAAACAAGCAGGTCCTTCCTCACAGAGCTTGAATCTGACAGGTCTAGCTACAGTGGAAAAACCTCACATATTTTCTAAGGAGCAGTGTTAGCAGATTTGATTGTCAGCCATTTAATCGGGACCACAAGCTTAACCAGCTTCTCACATTCTCCCAGACCTCACAAATTCAGTCTGGCTGCTACCAGTCAGTAGGCATTCGGGTGCTTTTAGGCTTACAATTCAAACAGAGATTGAAATGATTGAAGTGTGAGGATATGGCTGGTGTAGCACCTGAGGATGATGAATCTGTCCACCAGAGCTGAGAGTTAGAAAATGCTAGTAAAGAATGTCTGTTTTTATATTCTTGAGGTCATCTTCTGTAATTGCTTGTAACTAAAATGGTTTAATCACAACAAAATTAATATAGTATGTAATACTCTGTCCCTGCAATATTACAAATAGCTCTGAGGTAAAAATAACTGCATTTTCATTATGTGAAAAACTTCTGTAAATTTATAATTAAGCAGTGAATCTTTCTTCTCTCAAAACTTGTTTCTCTAATTTGCATTATACCTAGATGAAAACAATATCATGCCTTTACAGAGACCTTACTAAAACTCTCTGGTCTTGCTGAAAACCCAGAAATTCAGTCATGAATCACCCCAAACATACTTATCTCAGCTTTTTTTTTTTTCCTTATCAATGCATTTGGATGCAATTTCATTAATTCTGAATTCTTATCCAGAAACTTTTAGTCCAAAAGCTCCCGTTTCATGTTTAGTTACTGTTCAGGGTAAGGTATTGAAACACTCTTGAGGAATCCCTTTTGTCGAACAGATTTAGCTAGAAATCAAGAAGAAGTCTCTCTTATTTTTGTAGATTTCTTCAGCTGAGTATGAAGCCATGCAAAAAAAGGGAGACTGGATGAAACCTTTAGTAAATATAGACTCCTTCAATTTCATTTGAGCCACAACTCTACCAAAAGTGATCTGATGGAGTTAGGTAGGATTACTGGTAACCTCTTCTGTACTCTTTTATCCTTCTGTCCCCGTGTGTTTTCATTATCTGTATTTGGTCAGGGCTCCTTCTGCTTTATTTATGGGCTTACTTCTGTGTTTAAAAGGTTCCATGTCTTTCTAAAATTCCATTTTATTTTTTTATGGGAAAGGCCAGGAATAATCCCCGTCACTTTCTCACAAGATGGCTTGGTTGATTTTGTCTGTGTTCGTTTTCCTTGGAGCTGATTCTTTTTTGATAGCAGTGGAGCAGATTTACACAATAACATGAACTGCCCTTCTGAGTTTTCTTTTGAGTGAGTCACCTCAAAACAAGAATAATTAGGTGCAGTTTTGGTCACAGTTCGTTGCTTGAACCTTTGCAAGTACCAGAATGGCTGAGTTAGTATCAAGTTTTTGTATTTTGGCACTACACAGTCCTCCAATGCTCTCAAGCAGACAGTACAATTGCATACTGTTTTTTTCACTATGCTGGAGATATCTTTGCATACAGTCATATGGGAAAGGTCTTGCTCTTTGCCCTTGAAGGCAAGAGGCACAGCTCCCTTCACATTCATATGGTTAGTTCTTTCCCCATTCAAAACAGAGTGGCCTCTTTCCTACAGCCTGTTGAGAAAAATCCTCATATATACCTAAACATTGCCTGAAAAAGTGCTAGCTAGCCTGGGAAAAAATCATGTCACAACTGTGCTAATAATTAATGACAATCTCAGGACAGTGTTCAAACTTGTGCCTTGACTCTGATTTATCAGCTATGACATAGCTGGAAATTCTGCAGAGATTTCAAAGGAAAATTTGGCATTGTAGACATTTCAACCCTCTGTGGACCAAAATCACTTTTTACAAATACAATGTAGATCTATGTATCCTGGACCCATTCTTATCTGGGGCTTCCTCTGCCCATCATTTCTTAGGAGTGAACTGATATATTTTTCAACATAAGCAAATGTAGTAGGTCACACCTTTGGTAACAATGGAGTTCATTAAATTCATAACCAGGGCACACAGCAACTGTTACATGCCCAGGAGCAAGAATTGTACTTTACAAGCATGGTACCTATTTCTGAAAAGAATCTGCATGCTAAGTGTTGATTCCAGTTATTCTGGGAGATCAAGGAATATGGTAGGGGAGTGAGTAGCATGGAGGCAATGTGCCTGGAGGACTCTACATTCAATCACAGTGCAGCATGGAAGTTCTGTTTGCTTTTATAGAGAGGTCTGTTGCTGCTTGAGCCTTTTGTGCCAGAATGCAGCTCATCTACAGCAAGATGCTGACATATGAATCCCCCACACTTGAATAAATGACGAGCATGATCTTTAAGGGCATAAGAATGGCCAAAGATGCAGGCAAGATAGCTTAGAATTGTTTAAACTTTTCTTCTTTACTAATTTCACTAGGAAGACCATATATCCTTTAAATTTCAGTCCTTTATCAGAGCATGTCAGCTGTTGTTTATTTATTTATTTATTTTCTGCAAAGAGTACAACAGATAAAGCATTGCCTTCATCTTGAAAAGACGAGCCTGAACTCTGCATTTCTCTCCATGTTGTAGATGAATTTTAGCTCACTGACCATTCCTTTAAGCTTTGTTTCCTTGCAGGAGACAAGGAGTAATTCCCAGAGGGTCATAAACTTTATAAGAGATATTGCAGCTTTTAAATGCTTCAGATTAGATAGTGCACTGAATTACAGCTGGGGAGGTCATGGCATCCCCATTCTGTAAAAGGTTTTTTTATTTATTTATTTTTTTCCTGCCATCAGGAAGAAATCTTCCAAGTTTCATATGGAAGAGGATGGGGAAAGATGAGAATAAATGCCCTTAAATCGCAGACTTAGTGTTTCTAGCACGAAACCAGAGGATGAGGAAATTCTACAAGTTCAGTCTTGGTGAATAGATTATAACTGCCAAATTGATGACAGTTCTTCACGTTTTTCAAGTTATCACAATTCCAGCAGGCTCTGGCTGATAACAAGTCTGTCAAGAAGAGGAAATTTTCATCATGTTGTGATGAAAAGGGTTTTGCTGGGCAGTTCTAACCAAAACACATTTAGTCCTGAAGCACTGCAGGAGGAAAGATAAAATCTGGGAAAATAGCGTCCCCTGATTTTGTAGATCTTCTCTGATCTTTTACCAGCTGCTGGTTGTCTTAATCACTTCCTCTTTTCTTAATACACTTTTCTTTTAAGCTGCTTGGAAGTACTGCTTTCTACATGACTAGGCTGAGCCCAAGACAGATGGAAAGACTGTGGGTGCCAAACAAGCAGTCTCTAAACAGAAAGCAGCAGCACAGGAAAGTTGAGGAGGTAACTTCTGCTGTTAGCATTTCTTAGCAATTGCAGTAACATATGTAAGAGACTTAGTGGTACATAGAAGTGGAACAAAGACAAAATGGTTAGCAAGGGATTAAATGAAGGAAAGCTAACTGTCTGTGTTGTTTGTAAGAATTTTGCAGTTATGAGTAACAGAACTGCACTGAATTAAGGAAAGGGATCTGGTTATCTGCTCTATGATATTAGGATAGTGTATTCAGAAGTATTTGGAAGAAAAGACTCAGTTTAGCAAAAATAGTAAGGGGAATAATATTGGGACGAGTGAAAATTATCTTTTCTAAACAAACACTTTCTGTCTTATTGGAGTTGAAGTTGTTATTTGGAAATATACTTTGATCTGGGAAAAAAAAAAAGCAGACATTGGAAAGTATAAATCAAATGAAATGTCATGAAGCAATTCAACTGCATTCAGAAACTGAAAGTTTTACAGATTCCTGTGAATACATATTTCAAGACTTCCATGTTAAAGTCAATTTTTAAACGCATCTTTTGTAAAAATCTCAAATATCCCTGAGTGATCAACAAAAAAACATTCTTACAATTTTCCTCAGTTTATTTGAATTTTGAAGATTTTGTTTTATATTTTCAGTTCCATGATAAGATTTGACATACATCATGCAGAAAAGTATATTTATTTTACTGTTGTAAGTCATTTTTTTTTCACTGGCTCAAGAATGCTTATTTCCATCAGTTTATAGTATAGTTTAGGAATTACTATGTAGAAATACTACAGTGAGATTAAAACTAGTGATTATACTACAGAAATAAGGATCAAAACAGAAGATCACAGTAAATTACTTACTATTTTCAGTAGAGTAATCCAGGAAACCCATTGTAAAATGTATTAGAGTAAATGCAATATTGCGTTACATTAAAATATATAATTTTTTTGTGATACAGCAGCACTAAGTTTATTTTTCAGTCTTGGATAAAAGTCACATATTTTCTTCGAAGCAGACATGAAGTAAAAGAATATATTTTTGTGAGGTTGTGAAGACTAAAGGTTGTTTCAGCTTGTCCTGAGCTAATGACGCAGCAGTACTTGAATTGTAGATTTGGTCTTGTAGATCAACACATCTCAACCAGTACAAGCAATAAAGACCTTTTACTCCTTTGAGCGAATTTTCAGGAAATTAGTATTTGCTATGTTGGTTATGATGGTAAGAGAAAAAAAGGCGAAGGTCTTGTGTGGACATGGCTTTATAGGACAAGTTTTCTGTTGTAGTATTCTCGAGGTAACCATGGGAATATATAATTGTTCAACCAAATTCCTCTCCCTGTTTTCACCAGCTCAGATTAGGATAAATTAAATGCATTAAGTGACATGTTCCAGATTTCTATGGGTGAGCTATGCAGCATTTGGCATCTTGTGTGAGAAATATCCTCCCATCTGTAATTGTTAGCATCTGTTTGGTATTCAGGGTGTAAAAACGTAATGGGGATGAAGTCATATTTCATATTCTTTTCTCCATTTGGAGGTAAGAATGGAGCTATAACAGGCTGTAAATGCATCTGCTGGTGATAAGATAGTACAGCTGGAAATGGGATGCTAGATTCTACACGGTTCAGAAAGCTTGTGTGTAGAAGTCGTTATGCTGCAGTGTGTTTCTGCACTGTGATCCCATGAGGTGATTGATGTATCATATAAATAGGGTGACAGAAAAGTATTTTTCTTGGTGTGATGGGAATAGCAAGTGCTAAATGTCAGAACTGCCCTGAAAATAACCATTTAAATTTATGTAAATTGCTTAATTAATTGACCTCATTTGGGCTTGCAGATTTCCTTTGCATTTTCCTTTGTGAATTAGTTATTTTTCATTGTACACTGAGACAATATTCCAAGGCTAATTAAACCTTTTAAAGCTACAGGTTAATATCCAATTCTTATGTAAACACATTCATAAACATTAATCAGATCCAAATTACTCATTTTATAAATACTGTTTTATTCATTTGCAGCTAATAGATGTACTGCCTGTATTTATTCTGCTTTGTGCTCAAGGAGTTCATGTTATTGTGTAAATGTTCCTTGTGTAAATTCCTTTAAATGATATAATGCTGTTTACTTTTGCATGTATTTCCAAGTATAGGTGTTGTTTTATGTTATCATGGACATTATTGGTTCAGAGTCAATTTCAGGTTACAAAGACCATTTTCAAACACCTTCTGACTCTTGTATCACGTTGATAACTGTGGTTGATAAAAAGATGATCTACAGAGATCCTCTGGCAGAGAGGTAAGGCAGTATGAGCAAATTACCATACTGTAATACACATAGTGAACATTAAATGAATTACCTGCTTTCTGGCTATTGGTCTCTTACTCTATATGAAATGTAAATGGACTCAACTTCCAGTAACAGGGAATGGAACAAATCTTGATGCATGAAGTTTAATATCCTCTCCACATTGTTCTGTTAGTATTAGCATTCAAACACTGGAAAATATAGTTTTTTTACCCTATTCTCCCTTGGAATTTCTTCTGGTTCTTGGCAAGCAATTGCAAATACATGAGAAAGACAGGAATTCATTTTTTTCAAGTATGTAAAATCCATTTACTGTTCCTTATTTGAATGAATACTGATTAAGTGCCCTTTCACATATGACTGACTCTACATGGAGAAGGTAAAAAGGAACTGTGGATATTCATTTTGGAACATACGGTAATTGTTCAACCATATGAGATTTCAACCTCTTGCTAGAGCAGGTCTAAGTAAATTTTAACTTGTTTTGAATTGGTGTCATGCTTTTGCTCTTCATTTTTATTTGCATGACAAGAGCTGACAGAGGCTATGGGCCAGAGCATGTCCTGGAGTCTGAGGTGCTGTGTAAATACTGAATAGGAATGTTTCCTGTTATGAAGAATTTAGTCTGTATTCATCAAATAAGCAACAACTTGAGTGAAAGGAACCACACAATAGACTTAAGAGTCCAGACCCACTGTCATGCCTAGAATGTACTGGAGAGCTAAGTTTAACACTAAAGTGTTCTAATTCTTAACAGGATGCCATGTTTCCTATTGCCACAGCTGTATATTGCCCTGTATTTTTGTAACAAACTTAGATTTTTTTATTTTTTTTTTGTCAAATTATATAGCTGCTGAGTATCCCTCTCCATTGGAATTCACTGTACTTGCATCATCCCTTACCTTAAATTTTTAACCTACTTATGTTAGGCCATTACCAGGAATCTTGATGTGAATGAGCCTACTGTTGATTTTTGTGCTCCTTTGGATTTTTCCCATCAACTTTCTGTGTGTTAGCAACTTCTATGGCCTCACAGCCTGTTTCTTCATTGATTATTTTTGTATTTAAAAAAATGATGCAAATGAAATTTTCTCTGATGCCATAGCCAGTACTGTAGTGCAGTCCAGATATGTTCTCTCTTTGCTGTTTTAAATTTAATTCACTGATTACACAAGAAAAGTAGTCTACTCTGACTGTTATGATTCATTTTTCTATTAACTCATAGATCATACTTTTCATTGTTGTATTATCCTCTACATGACTTGGATTTCTTTTATTTATTTGGTTTGGGGCACAATTTCTGTTATTTAGAAGGGCTGAATATTAGACTTATCAAGAATTAATTACTGGGCTTGAACACCAAAAGATTGATACCATATCTAATTTGGTATCTCTCTATAACATTTTCAATAGCTGTCTTTATTTCTGTGCATTTATTAGAAAATTCAGCTGAAATATCTGTATGCACCTCATCTGAACAACTGATACAGCATTTTAGAATTTTGCTTTGTTTTTGTTTACTTTTTTTCCAACTCTGTGATCTATCTTTTGACCAAATATAATCTTAAGTCCTCATAAATGTACACACTTTTCATTCACTCTTCCCCTTTCCTTGGAAACCACAACAGACATAAAGAGCACAATTACACCATTTGATAGAGCAAATTCTCAGCTACAAAAAAAACATTTTTCAGCATAGTCATTACCATTAGCGATGCGTTTTCACCAGCAATGAGCAAGAGTCTGCATGCCATGACAGTAAAAATCTGTGCCTACTGTCACTGTCACCACTGCTGAAGGACCACTGCTTCTCTGTGTGCACATCCACGGTTTGGTCTCTGTAAACATTCAGCAAGCACTGATGAATGTTAAGGAGTGCAATTTTTTTCCACTTTGAGGAATTCAGTTTCACATTGTTGTTTCACAAGTAATTTAATGGAATATTACTGGGAACTCTCAACCTCTGACATCATGGGTGAACATAATAAAATAGATGGCACTACTTTCAGAGCAGCCCTTGTACAAACGTTTAGATAAATATATACATATATATCTCTAGTGCATATTATGAAGAAAGAAGGGCTGATGTTGTGTTAGATTTGCTCGGTTATCCAATGCTTATTTACAGTCTTGTTTCCTAGGCAGAAGTGTATAACTAACTAAGTAAGAGACTTATGAAAATCAAAAGAGATGTGTCAGGCAAAGGGACCATTCTGTTCCACTTTGAGTTTTCTTCTCTGCTTCAAAACTAAATGCTCTTCTCTCTGGGGATTGTCTTGGACTTGTGGGTTTAATACTGCTTATTGCGAAAAGACAAGTAAAAGCAGAAAGTACATGCAACAAAACTCTGAAAAATGAAGACCCAATTGCATATGAGCAAAGACTGTGTAAAACAGAGGATTTCTATGCCAGAGGGCTTGAAGGATACATTATTTTTTCCTTTGGTTTATTTTCTCTAGGCTCATACTCAAGACTTGGATCTGATCTCCATTGTGAAAGGGTTCAGAAATCTTATATCTTGTCTGAAAATAGTGAATTTGGCCTTCCTAGGTCTTTGTAAACACAATCAACTAGCTGGTGCGACTTCCAGATGACACTGAAAAACTTCCTGGCAAAAGCATCACTGGACAAGTGTCAGAAAAACCTGGCAGAGGAGCGTGCCCAGAATATGGACTCAGAATGGCTGAAACACAGCCATAAGTTTGCCCAAGATTGCTGAAAGCTTTGGAAATTGTTTCTAGTTTGTTAGGAAAATGTTGTCCAGCTGTAGTCATTACAGATGCATTGTCACAATTATTGTCCCTAGTGAAAGAATGTCCTGGGGATGCAGAAAAGATGGAGCATACCTTTTCATCTTGTATAGAGCAGCAGGAAAGGAATCTAAACTCTATTTAGTAGAGTACTAATTAAAGGGAGTTACTATTTTCTCAGTCAGAAAAGAGATGCCCAAAGAAAGCCTTATTGTTTGTTCAGCAGTTGGTTCCCTGAGATATTTTCTCCAGATAGGTTGCATTTGAATACAGAGCAACAAAGACACTCATGTGTCTACTCTTGTAGAGAGTAATGAGTCTTGTAAAAAGTTCGTTGTTTTTAAAGGAAATAAGAATACTTCTTTAAGAATTGTACCCTTCATCACTCCGCTTTGCTTACTGCAATCTCTATGGTATCAAATTTTATTTTATTTGTTATCAAATTTTCAACATGAATCATTACAAAATAGGATGCAAACAAATCATTATTCTGGATTCTCTGTGTTCAATACCTTTCTTGTGTAGTTGTTTGTGTTTTTTTTCCTCAGCTATGAAAGAAATCTCCATCTGATTTATAAAACCTTCATTTCACAATGTTTCCATGGCATGCTTAAGTGTAATCATACCAGTGTTGGTTGTAGGAGCCAGGATTATCATCAAATTAAAGATCTGTGGATGAGGCCTTTTGAGTTTCTGATGCCAAGATGTAAAAACCTCCTTGGACTGAGAGTCTACAGTTTAGCCCTCCTGCATATGAGAATTATCTTAGTAACCAATTTGGATCTCCCGTGCTCACATTCACTCACATTCACATTATGTACTTTTATTTAAAATTATCTATGCTGCACCACTGTGCTCTGTTTCTTTGATTTGGTTTACAAGTTTATAAACAGAACAGAAACTGACTTTTTACACTGGTTGATAGTGATAGGACAAGGAAAACAGTTTTAAACTAAAAGAGGGGAAATTTAGGTTAGATACTAGGAGGAAATCATTTTCAGGGGGTGGTGAGGCACTGGAACAGGTAGTCCAGAAAAGCTGTAGATGTCCCATGTCTGGCTTCTATCATTTTCTTTGGGTGAACAATGCAAAAAGAAGTCAGGAAACCTGTTTGAAATTTTCTTTAAAAAGAAGTTGACTAGGTTTTCAATATTCAAAAAGCCAACCAACCAACCAAATGAAACCATCAAACATTTCCTTATACTTTTTCTATCTTGCTGCCAAAAGTCCTTAGGCAACCTAATAGTGAATCTTGAAACGACTTGGTTTTTGTGCAGACTTCTTGCTTATGTTTATGTGATCTGTACAAATAAATACAAATAATACTGAATACACAGCGCTGAAGTTCTATTCAAGGAAAAGTTTCCCAGAAATGAAAGAAGATCATTGCATAGTTTGGGTCATTTAAACATGAAGGCATGAATTCCCTCTTCTGTTTCTCCTAAGAGCGAGGATAGATTTCAAATGTTGATTCCAGCATGGTCTATTTTGTGGAATACTTCATATGTATTAGCTGATACATACCCTGCTGCTTCTGTTGTAAAAATTCATTCTATTACTAAGGCAGTACTTCTCTTATCTCTACCAGTGTATGAAGAAATCTATATTTTTGTGCCATAGTAGCCATGAAAACATGCTAAGTTAGACATTTCTTTAACTGAGAGCTGCTCAGATGCCTCTTGTGACCCTATAAATAAAGGGTTTTATGTTAAGCACTTTTCCTTTACACAGCCATAAGACAATAATTTCCCTCTGGACCTGACTCTATTCTAAGGAAGACAAAGAAAAGACACAGCTTCACTTGACCCTTTTTTTGTCAGACAAAAATCGGGCAGCCAAAAGGGAAACTACAGAACCTCCTGTACTGCCTTTTCAAGTGCTATTTGCTGATGAGGCCAACGAGCTACTTGACTGCATCGCTTACCTTTCTCTTTGTGTGGTCTCCTGTGAAAGTTAACAGTGCAAAGTCTCTATTGGAAGCTCTGTTTGTTTAGACAAAGAGATGGTGTGTGCTGAGTCAAACCTAAGCAAAGCCAAGGAAAACTAAACAGTTGAAAAATTGCTGCAGGTGAAAGGAGCTTCTGGGAATTTTTACTATCTCTTTTTTCTTTTTTTTTTCATTAAAAATTACAGGAAACAATATCTTGTAATTTTCTTGATTAATAAAGTAGAAAAATATTTTTGAAACATCAATTTTTAGTTCATGTATTTCAATCAGTTATGTCTTTCTAAGATATATGTTCTCTACATTGTTCTATATGTTAATATCATTGACTTGTGGAAGTTAAACAGTGATCGTTGATATTATTCCAAATTATAAATGACAACTGCTTTTTGTGAAGACTGAAATATTTCATTTGTTGATTCAGTGTCCTCTGAGCTACAAGAAAAATGAAGTGGGACTCTTTACCAAGGCGAATAGCAACAAGACAAGGGGTAAACTAAAATAAGTTGGATTTAGATGAGGAAAAAAGTCTTTACTCAGAAGGTGGTGGCACAGATTCCCCTGAGAAACTGAGAGTGCTCCGTCCATGGAGATGTTCAAGGCCAGGTTGGATGGGGCTTTTGAGCAAGGAGATTTAGTGGAAGACGTCCACACCATGGCAGGGGGAGTTGGACTGGCTGATCTTTAAAGGCCCGATCTAACCTAAATCGTTCTAGGGTATTATGAAATCATGAAGTTGTCTTTATGCATGTCATCATATCAGAAGAAAATTTTCTTGTCTTCTGTTTGATAGTGTTGAAACTTTGCTTTGTGTCTTGTATATTATTTTTTCATTTTTATTTGATAAGAGAAATTCAATTCCCTTTGTTGGCTGGCTGCACGGAAGTGAAAAATAATGCACAGTAAAGTGCAGCAGTATAATTACAGTTTGGTGAATAAGAGAAGGAGAGAGCAGCTACTGTTCATTTTGATAAGGTGCATCTGGATCCATCGTTCAGAATAAAGAGGTAAACTTCATAGAGAAAATGTATCCAAGTGACAGCATTTAGTGGGACATTATATGGAAACATGCATTTCTGCAATGTTCACTTCCATCAAAAAAGAAAATTTATGGTTTTTTGCTGTATGTGAAAAAGTAATTGCATACCTTCTTGTTGTGATATCTTTGAAATCTAATTCCTAATCTTTTTTCTTTTTTTTGGTAGGCTGAGGAAAATCAAAAGGCAGGAACAGCACCTTCCTTATAATGATGTACTACTGGCAATCAGTGACAACCTTCCTCCAGGAGTACACTGAGCTAGTTATGAATTACTACATAAAAACAGCACAGTTATCTATGTATCCTCCTTACTCAAGTTAACCTCATCTGCTTATCCTCATCTGCTTCATCTGCTGTTCTGCCACTGCTCCCTTCCAAAAGCATCTCAACTATGTTTCTGGTATCCAACTGTAAACCCTTTCAGATCACAGCAAAACAGCATTTCTGTACCAGGCTGGAAACTTGGGTGTACACAGCTGTCCCTGAAAAGAAATTTCCCAGAAGCATTCTTTATTCCTTGCAGCAGCACTGGGGACTTCAAGATAAATGCATCTGCAGAGAGTGGGACATGATTACTTTAGGTTGGATATTTGAAAAAAATTCTTTTCAGAAATAGTGGCAGTGCATTGGAACAGGCTGCCCAGGGAAGTGGTGGAGTCACTGTCCCTGAAGGTGTTCAAGAGATGTGTAGATGTGCCACTGGGGGACATGATTTAGTGGGCATGGTGGGCATGGGTTGACAGTTGGACTAGGTGATCTTATAAGACTTTTCCAACCTTAATGATTCTCCCTTTCTATGATGATAGGCTTTATTAAACAGTTGCAGGTGCACAGCAAGAGATAGGAAGGCTCCCAGGAGAAGTGGAGATGCGTCACTTCTGTTTTCCATTCCTCTTCATCACTCCATCATTTCTGATTTCCTTGTCTAAGATTTAGAGGGACATCCAGACAATGTGATGGAAGAACCATGAAATAAGATGTAGGTTTTGGGTACAAACCACGCGAAGAAGGGAAAGTTTTGCTGTTATCTATATTGGCAGTGCTTCCTCTGAAAGTGCATTCAGCATGTAAGGTGTTGTCCTCAAGGTAAGGAAGGTATATATAACTAATTCCAACAGAAATTTCTTAGACTCATAAAAAGCAGAGCCCAGAGACTGCAGACTGTTTCTTAAAGATCTGTTATCCCTCTGCAGAGCCGAAAGTAATACATGAAAACAAAGCTGACACTGCTAATGTTGAGGCTATTGCAATGAACAACCTCAGATTTCTTTTTCTCTTTTTAATTCAGTGCCATTAACATTTTTCTAGGGCATATTTAAAGGGAATATAAAACTGATTCCCACCAGATAGAAGAAAAGAAGTGCAAAGCTAGAGGTGGATAAAATTTGCAACCACAAAATGACGTTTCTAGAGAAATAATAGCATAAATGGGAATTTGTTCTTAGAGAGCAAGTGAAAGATGTGATAACTTCATTTCCGTGACATACTATAAGCACAACACGAAAACACTTTGAATGCATGTAACAGCTTCAGTGCTTGTGAATAGATTAGGGTGTCCTGGTCTTTTCAAAACAGCCTACCTGCAAGCATTATGGCACAAATATTTTAATTACTGTGATTATGAAGAGGTCTCTCCCTGTGCGGTTGTTTTTCATACTGTTTCCTCATGTTTTTTTCTCTTTCTTCCCCATCCTTGTTTCCTGGGAGAAAGCAGCTGCAATTAGTCAAACTAATAATTTCTTTCAGGCATCAAAATAACATTAATTGCACTGTGCATGATGCTATAACTGTCAATTAAGGTGCAGGAAATGGCACTCCAGGGACTGAAACTAAAATAAGCATGGCCTGTAGGTTTAATTTGTTTGTTTTGGTGTGATGTTTTTGTTTTGGATTTTTTTGGAGATATATATATATGTGTGGAAGGACCCTTTTAGCAATAAATTCCATTCTTTCTTGCTCCACAGAATTAGCAAAGCAGGAAGAAAAATTCCCCTTTGTCTTCTATTTCTGCTGACCTCCCGTATGACTTCCGGCCTCCTTTTAAGAAGTCTAACAAGAAACACTCAATTATTCTGCTGTAGTAAAGGCAGAATCAATTCTTCTGTGTTCGGTTTACAGGAAGTTCACACGAAGTGTTGTAGGAGACATTGACAGGAGGACTTTTCTTACTAATGGCAATAGAGTTACAAAGAAATGAAAAAAGCTACAATTTTAGTTTACTGAGAGTTACAGAGTGGGCAGGAGCAGTTGTTTGTTTGCTTTTGATTTCTAGTTAATTTAAGATATAAAGATTCAGAAATATGAAATTCTGTCAAAGAATTAGAAAAAAAGCATCTTTTTACTCTACCTTGCAGTATGAATAATTTTGTTCTAATTACCTTAATCTCCTCCATATTCATATTTTGCATCCCTGCAAAACAATTGATGCTGGTATGCATGTATTATACGTTACTGATACTATACTATTACACCTATAAATACAAAGTCAAATCAACTTTTTCTAAGAAACCCTATCCTTCTTAGTATAAGTTAAAAACAAAATATTTTGATTTATAAATGTTACCAGGGGACAGATTAGTAAGAAGAGTAATTTGGTCATCTTCTGTATGGTGGCAGTCTTCTATCTTCATCAGAATTTGTGCCATTTCCAGTTTCTGTTCATGAGAAGAGAAATGGGATAAATCTGACCAATTGGAAATGGATAGTATCCAGGAAAGATTTTTTGATGGAAAGTTTTTGATCTAGCAAAATTGATCAAATCAATAACACAGTGAGGGAGCTGTCAGAGATGATAGCATTTTCCACTATCTATCAGTGTTCCTGGTCAACTTGAGAGGTCCCAGAGGACTGGAGGCTTGCCAATGTGACTCCCATCTACAGGAAGGTTCATCAGGTAGATTCAGGGAACTGAAGGACTGTCAACCTGACCTCAGAGGCAGGGAAGGTTATGGACTAAATTGTCTTGAGGGAGATCACACGGCATGTGTGGGACAACTGGAGGATCAGGCCTAGCCAGCATGGGTTTGTGAAGGGCAGATCCTTGCTTGTCCAACCTGATCTCCTTCTGTGGTCTAGTAACCCATCTGGTGGATGAGGGAAAGACTGTTGATGCAGTCTACGTGGTCTTCAGCAAAGTCTTTGACACTGTTTCTCACAGTACTCTCCTGCAGAAGCTGGCAGCCCGTGGTGTGGACAGGTACACTCTTTGCTAGGTAAGGAACTGGCTGGAGGACTGGGCCAAGAGAGTGGTGGTAAATGGAGTTAAATACAGCTGGCTATCAGTCACAAGTGATGTTCCCCAGGGGTTGGTACAGATGTGGAGTCCTCAGTACAGGAGAGGCATAGATGTGTTGGAGTGTATCCAGGGAAGAACCAGAAAAGTGATCCAAAGAATGGAACACCTCTATTATGAGGACAGGATGAATGAGCTGGAGCTGATCAACCTGGAGAAGAGAAGGCTTCAAGGTGATCTGATAGCAGTCTTTCAAACCTAAAGGGGAGTTACAGGAAAGAAGGGGGCAGACTCTTTAGCAGGGTAGAAAAAGGAAAAACAATTTCAAGCTCAAAGAAGGTAGGTTTAGGTTAGAATTAAGGAAAAAATATTTTACAGTGAGGTGGTGATGCATTGGAACCAGAGATTATGCCCAGAGATGTGGTTGATGCTCTGTCCCTGGAGAATTTCAAGGTGAGGACATGGGCAACCTGATCTTGCTGTGGATGACCCTGCTCATTTCAGGGCAGTTGGACTAGGTGGCCTTCAGAGGTCCCTTCCTACTCTAAGAATTTTATGATTCCATGATTCTATGACTTATGTATGCCCAGTATGCTTAAGTATTTCCTGATCTGATCCTGTTTTACCAAGGACACATCTTCCTTGATCCAGTTTAACCTCTGGTATCAGATTGAGGTTCCTGAAGGATGTTCATGCTGGTAAAGACTGAGGTAAAGAATGCATTCAGTACCTCAGAATTTTCACTGTTCCTTTTAACCAGGTTTTGCATTTAATTCAGTAGTAGGCCCACATTATAGCTAGTCTTCCTTTTTTGTCTTCCTGGTATACTTACTGAAGCTTTGTCTTTGATTTCTTTGGCCAGATTCAATTTTATTTGTACTTTAGCTTTTCTAACATCTCCTCTAGATGTTTAGCCAATGTCCCTATTCTTAGATTACTTTCTTTCTTCCACCTTCTGTATGATTCCTTTTGATGTTTGAGCTTGACCAGGAGCTTCACATTCACACATGCAGGCCTCCTGGTATTTTTTGCCTGGCTTACTGTTCGGATGTGCTTCCTTGAGGTTAGATGAGGTAATTTTTGAATATTAACAAGCTTTCTTGAGCTCATCTTCCTTCTGAGGTCTTATCCCATGGGACTTATCCAAGCAATTCTTTGTCTCCTGTTCGCTCCTGGTTTCTTCTAGCTTTATTCACACTGCCCTTTCAGAGAGCTGAAATTCAGCCCAACTGATAGATTATGTATTTGCATTTCTTTTGTCATTGGACTGAGTAAACCTCAGACCTGACTTCAGTCACTTGAACATGGCCTTCCAATATGAAGTATCCAAACCTGTTGTGGTTCAGAAAAACAACATTTATAAAAAGTGTGTTTTCTTTCCAGGTAATTTGTTTTGATGTTAGATGTCAAGATTGTCCCTTGCCCATTCTATCCCATTTCAGAAAGAGAAACATTCCTGGAAGAATCTTCCTATTGCTGTATGGACTGAAACATCTATATAGTCTGTGAAATCAACAGTAAGTGTACAACTTCTGGAGAAATAGCTTAGCACACTGAACCAGATACGGGTCTTTCACAATTCTGTCAACACACTATTTTTGGGTACCAAATGTCCTAGATGGTAACCATCATTGTTTCTTTATCTCTCTGCCTTTCTTTCTTACCAGTTGAGGAAGGATCAGTGCATACAGGAGAAATCTAAGTACAGCAGCATCAAATCAGACATGAATTGTACCATCAGGCAGAAACTGTATTAATGATAATCCAGCCATGTTACTAGAAGAATCTTCCCTAGCTATCCAGTAACTGAAATTACATTTATATAATTACAATATTGGCTTTGTGAAGGGATATATAAGTAAAGGAATTTTAAATGTTGCCGCTCAATCATAGTCATTGCTGGATATTAATGTTATGATGAATGTATGGATCATGGACAAGCCCCCAGATGTCCTTCCCTCTGCCTTGACCAAAGTTGACATCTTCTTCCATCTCAGACAGGAACACTCAATATAAGGATACCCAAGAGTTGGTGGCTAATATCAGAAATCCTTTCAGCTTCTGAGTCATATATCCTACCTGGAAAATGCTGGCTTACACTCTCCAGCTGGGTTCTTCAAGAAAAATATTAAAATAATCACTTGCACAGCAGCGTCTCAAAGGCCATATGCATTGTCACAGTCTGCTTCATGTTTCAGAACATTTGCTATCCCAGTGGGAGCCATGCCATCAAAACTGGTGAACAGGGCACTTCAGGTCAGATTTGTTTAATCCAGTGATGTTCCAGACAGCAGTCCAAGCTCCCATGAGGGAATGTAATACACTTATTTCTTCCTCAGAGGAAACCAATGTAAACTGTGCACACAAGTTAGAAGGATTTGGTTTACATCATGTTCTCCCACAGTGCACCTTAAAACAAACCTCTTACTTTCCTCCTGACCTTCACAGTTTCTGGCTGATCAGGAACTATGTGTGTGACAAAAGATATTTTGATGCTGGACTTGCTCAACAAGTTTTCCATAAAAAATCAACTACATTCCTTTGAAGTCTGGGTATGCTATGGTCAAATTATCCTCTTTCCTGTACTGACTAACCATCAGGCTTTCTCTTTACTTTCTCTCTTTATGTTGCTCTGTTTACTCTAGTTATTTTTGCCTATATTATTTCTTTGCTACTGACCTAGTATTTAAGCATTTTCATCACTGGGCTGGTGATCACATTCTGTCTAAGATGATACCCAAAGGATGAATGACCACATATCCTAGAAAAACCTTTAGAATAAAAGACTGACAGCTTAACCGGTTAAGTATATTTATTTTCTCAGGAGAATTACAAGACAGGGTCTATAGCAATAAGTTACAGTGGAATAGATGGTAAGGTGGGTTGAGAACTGGCTGACTGGTAGAGGGTTGTGATTGATAGTGCAGAGTCCAGTTGGAGGCCTGTTCTTAGTGGTGTTCCTCAGGGGTTGGTACTGGGTCCCATCTTGTTCAACTTCTTCATCAATTACCTTGATGAAGGGATAGAGACCATCCTCAGCAAGTTTACTGATTATGCAAAGCTGGGGGGGATGGCTGACATGCTGGAATGCTGTGTTGCAATTCAGCAAGACCTGGACAAGCTGGAGAGTTGGGCAGGGAGATACCAGGTGAGGTTTAACGAGAGCAAGTGTAAAGTGTTTCACCTAGGGAGGAATGACTGCATGCAGTGGTACAGGTTGGGGGATAATGCACTGGAGAGGAGCGCTGAGGAGAGGGACCTGGGTGTCCTGATGGATGACAGTTTGGCCATGAGCCAGCAGTGTGCCCTGGTGGCCAAGAAGGTCAATGGCATCCTGGGGTGCATTAGAAAGAGTGTGGCAGGTCAAGGGAGGTGATCCTCACCTGCAGTATTGTGTCAGAAGTATCAGTATCAAAAGTCTGAGGTCTGCTTGTGATGTCACACTGTCATTTAAAGGCTCACTATAAGCACTGTCTGAGGAAAGGGAAGAAGTCAGAGTTGTATGTAGACACTAACTATAACGTAGTGCATGTCAGTATGTTGTGCAGCCAACATCTGCCTAACAACTGGCTGTACATTTCAAGCTATGGCCTTTACCCAAGCTATGTCTCTGTTTTCCTGTCAAGAAGACAAAGCATTGACTTCATCTCAGCTTAGCATAGGCCATGAACAAACATGGGCAGTGTGGCTGACCATGAGGAGCCTGGACTGAAGTGCAGTCTCAGTCTTGAGCATCCCAACAGTGTGGACAGCCTTCAGGATATAATTTAGACCTGTCATAAAGCAGGAGAGCCTTTAATGGAAACAATGCCCAGGCCACCTGTGACAGATTAGCTACCCTTCTGGCTGACTCTTAGAAGTGAAGTCTCTCCTGATGGATCAGAGCCAGAAGGCATGAAATATTAGATTTGTCTCAGTGCAACAGTGTTTATGATGGGAATTGTCTCTGATGAGAAAAGGAAACACATAAATCTGGATGTTGAGTATGCACTGGAACAAAAGGACATGTTGGAGGAGGAGTCCGAAGACTGGTAGCTATAGCACAGAGATGCTGGTATGCAGGAGAAATGGGTCAGCCACATCCATCTCTGGTGGGTCAATGGATGGCAAGTGCTGGCTGAAAATTTAAGGCTGCTAAGAGCAGGTGTATTCCCTCTGGTGCTGCATTTACTGAAATCTGCTGGTTTAGACCACACAGCTTCTATTTATGGGATTTTTTTGTTTCTCCTAGCCATGAGGGAGCTTATCAGATAGAAGAGCTTGGTGGAGTGACAAAGACTGATTAACAGTGAGGTGAAATGGGATTTTGATTTCTACCTCCATAAACACCTGAGTAGACAGTCAGCTGTGTGTGGTTGTGGTCTTACTAATAACAGCTTGTGTGAGATGGACTTGAACTAAAATATTTTGTATTTAAATAGTCCAGTCTTTGAATTATAGTAGTATCTGGAAAAGAAATTAAGGTGAATGTGTGAGATTTTGACTGAGATATTTAAGAAGATGATAGAAGGTATATTTTGGATCTGATTACTCCTTTTTTTTGTATATCATTTTGTACTGGAGGCATAAGAGGTATGAGACAAATTTACAGGTATAAAACAACTTCAGCAAGAAAATACCTCCCTGAGTTTTTGGGATATTTCTGCCTTTTACAATCAACAGTCAGATTTTGCAACACAGTAAATTATCTATTATTGCTATTATTATTATTATTATTATTAACATGAAATAATAAATGGATCCCTCCTAGGCCTCCAACTCCTGGTTTTGGATTTAAATGCCTTGGTAACAAACAGACATTGGGTTTTGAAATCTGTTGGGCTGGGTAGGACCTCTAGAGGGTAACAAACTCTGTCATCTTTTATTGCAATGAAGCATATATATAGGAATGAAAAAACCACAACAGAACTTCTAGGCAAGTGTTTGGTGTATAATCTGTTTTCTGGAGGCCTCTGTGATATTTTCAACCAAGACAGTATATCAGGGTGAAATTCTTGGGGGAATTTCTCCTGCTGCAAGCAGAGACTCTTGTTTCTGTTTCTCTGTGATGCTTACAGACCTAACTGAGAAGCAAGGGTCTGTCTATAGTGAAACTGCAAACCATGGGCCAAAGGAAAACTTTCGAAGTCTATAAAAACAAGTAGAAATAGATCTGTATCCCCTGAATGTTGGATAACAAGGGAAGGACAACATTTGTATGTGTAATTACAAGGGTGTTTGTATATTCCTTCTCCTTGAGAGGTTCCCATTTGGATATCAGAAGCTTGTCTTGATTCTTATTCTATAAATAAATAAGTAAATTAGAACTGTTTCTCTTTTGAACTGTTTGAGGGCCATTGCCCTCTGAACTTGCTCTGTGCAGTATTCTGAATAAATAATAATGGAAAAGTATTTTTTATTTGACTTTTTCCTTGGTCATGCCTTCTAGAGATACATTGTGAATTCAACACAGAATACTGTGCTTCCAGTACTTTTTCCCTTTTTCATTTCTCAGCTATTTTCTAATAGACTGTTAACGAGCTCCTTCTGCAGAATTCTTTTCTGATCACATGGTTATTCAATGGGCTCTGACAGATATGGCAGTGCAAATTCCTGTGTCAGTTTAGGATGCTGTAGTATCGCACTGAGATGGCTCTTCATAGAAACTGTGTTGGTGCTATTAGAAGCTGGAAGTGCCTACAGACATGAGAGATGAGCAAGATCTGTTATGAAAGCATAAGATGTGTGAGAAAGATGAAACAGAGAGGAGGGACAAATATGTGAAGAAAACAATAAACTGAGTAGAAAAAGAGAATCCAAAGAACATAGAAGATAGTCCTGGATCATGAAACTGAAGTACAGGGGGAAGAAAGGTCAAGAAATTGTAATAATATTTACCAACCAGTGTTCTGCAAGAGCCACTGATATCATATATCTGGGCTTCCATAAGGCCTTTGACACAGTACCCCCCAGTGTCCTTCTCTCCAAATTGGGGAGACATGGATCTGATGTTCAATGGATGAAGAACTGACAGGGAAACCTGTCACTGGATTTGATTTAAAAAAAGTGTTATTTGTTATTTTTGTTATTTGTAAATTGTTTTGTTATTCCTTGAAAATTACTTTCTTTGCTGTTAATGTCTCTTTATCACGTAGATGCCTATTCTGCAGAAGTTTCCTTTTCTTGCTTTAACTCTGCTCCTATTTACTTGATTGTATGATTCTTTTCAAAGCTTTGCATTAATAGTAGACAATCAGCATTTTTTTTTGGTCATGGCACTGTCTGAAAACTGATACTGTTTTACATTGTGTTAGGCAGGATAGTCTTAGCAGGCATGGAACTGTGCAGTGTGATTCTACTTCAGTCTAATAGTTTCACACAAAAAGATTATAAATATTTGTGTGTGTGTGCATATATATTTCAAGGAAAAAGAAGATAAATTCATGGCTCCACTGTGGTATGGCCTTCAGACAGTTCATGGGCTTTTTTCCTCATAAATAGAGGATAGTTCTTCCTTCCCCAAATCCCTGTGTATATGTTTACAAAAGGGTAATATAAGAACTTTTTTCATGTGTTAGCAGAGCAATAGACACAATCAACCCTTCAGTCTTAGATGGAAGGTCCTTTCAGTATCACTGTATGACAAATATTGCTAGTGCTGCATTGAAACAAGAATGTAAAGTGTTTAGAAATTAAATCCATTTGAGAATCTAGGCTCCATTTTTCCACAAAACTATAAGGAAAGTGTTCTCTCTTATTTTCATCATCCTTTTTATTTGTTCAGATCTTTAGAACTGCTTCAATTCTTTGGCTGAACAAATGGAGGGATCAGGATAACTTCCTTCATGTTTCTGTTGCTGTTTAGATAGCAATCTTTTTCTAGTACAGATAAAATAGAATTTGTTTTTCATCAGCTTTGGGTTCTCCTCAAGAAACATGAAGATACTAAGCCGATGTCTGTATGTATTTGGTTAGACTATTTCATGATGGTGTAAAAACAATAAATAGACATTTTAGTATCAATCTCACTGATTGAAATGTAGCTGTGGATAATAGAAAAAAAAATCTCTGCAAAAAATATATCTGCAGTGCTGAAAAAATGTTTACTGATTGTTACACTGCTGGCAACCTCAGGGTGCCAAAAAAAATAGTTTTCCACTGCATTTGAAGCAAATGCTTAACCTTGAATAAAATTCTGAATGATCCATCCTCCCATAACTAAATTTAATTACTTGGAAATAAGTTGAGTCAGACTAGGGAAAGGGATTCTCATACCTATGAGCTATCATATTAATTCTATGATATCTCCATATGGAAACAAATTACCAAGACACTTTCACTCAAATTTCAAAATATAGTAGATTGTAGGCATCTCTACTCCAAAAGCAGCCCAATGCAAATAGAAGCAGCTTTATTTTCAGTGTGTTATGAGAGTACAGCAATAGCAAAGGTAAAATAAAAAACAGTTAATGAATCAATGCAGGAAAATAAAGATGTTGTTAGTGTTCATGGAACACACATGAAGGACAGAATTCAAACTATCCAACCAGCAACAGAACAAAACAGAAATTCGTCAGACTAGCTGTGGAGAGGGCAGTTATGTAAATGAAAATGAGTGATATCTTGCCTTACAGACAGCTGTCCAAGTCTTGAGATTCTTGCTGCAATTTTCTTACATGAGGGGAAATTAAAGCAAGTGCTCATAATGAATAACAAATAAAGCTTCTGATTTTCACATTGGTTTGCTGGACAAAAGTGTAGGGCACACTAGGGCAATTAGTCTTCACTATTACTAATCACAGAATCACAGAACTGTAGTAGTTAGAAGGGAACTCTATAGATCATCGAGTTCAAACCCACTGCCAAAGCAGGCTCCCTAGCCCAGGTTGCACAGGTAGGCATTCATGTGGGTCTTGAATGTCTCCAGAGAAGAATACTCCACAACCTCCATGGGCAACCTGTTCCAGTGCTCCATCGCCTGTACTGTGAAGAAGCTCCCACACACATTTGTGCAGAACTTCCTATGGATCAGTTTGTGGCCTTTTCCCCTTGTCCTCTCACCATACACTGCTGAAAAGAGTCTGGCCTCATCCTTTTGCCTCCCACTCCTTTGACATGTATCAGATCCCCTTTGAGTCTTCTTTTCTTCAGGCTGAACAGACCCAGGTTGCTCAGTCTTTCCTCATAAGAAAGGTGTTCCACGTCCTTTATCATCCTTGTGGCCCTCCGCTGAACTCTTTCAAGGAGATCCATGTCTTTTTTGTACCTGGGAGCCCAGAGCTGGACACAGTATTCCAGGTGAGGCCTGACCAGGGCAGAGTAGAGGGGGACGATCAACTCCCTTAGCCTTCTGGCCACACTCTTTTTAATGCATCCCAGGATACCATTGGTCTTCTTGGCCACCAGGGCACACTGCTGGCTCATGGCTAACCTGTCATCCATCAGAATACCCAAGTACCTATCCTCAGAGCTCCTCTCCAGTGCGTTATCCCCCAACCTGTACCACTGCATGCAGTTATTCCTCCCTAGGTGAAAGACTTTACACTTGCTCTCATTAAACCTCACCTGGTTCCTCTGACCAACTCTCCAGCTTGTCCAGGTCTCGTTGAACGGCAGCACAGCATTCCAACGTGTCAGCCATTCCCCCCAGCTTTGCATAATCAGTAAACTTGCTGAGGATGATCTCTATCCCCTCATTAAGGTAATTGATGAAGAAGTTGAACAAGATGGGACCCAGTACCAACCCCTGAGGAACACCACTAAGAACAGGCCTCCAATTGGACTCTGCGCCATCAATCACAACCCCTTGAGCTCTACCAGTCAGCCAGTTCTCAACCCGCCTCACAGTTCACTCATCTGTTCCAGTTTTCTTGGAAGGATGCTGTGGGAGACAGTATCAAATGCCTTGCTGAAATAAAGGTGGACTACATCCACTGCTCTTCCCCCATCTGCCCAGCCAAGTAATGACATCATACAAGGCTACCAGGTTGTTTGAGCGTGACCTTCCCCTTATGAACCCATGCTGACTTCTCCTGATAACCTTCTTCTCTTCCAGTTGCCTGTAGATGCCATCCAGAGCAAGCTGTTCCATCACCTTTCCAGGGATGGAGGCGAGGCTGATTGTCCTGTAGCTCTCCAGATCTTCCTTCTTGCCCTTTTTGAAGACTGATGTGACACTGGCTATCCTCCAGTCTTCAGGCACCACTTCCATTCTCCAAGACTTTTCAAAGATGATAGGGAGCATTTCAACAATCACCTCTGCTAATTCCCTCAGCACATGTAGATGCATTCCATTGGGGCCCATGGATTTACATATATTTATGTTGCCTAGATGCTCTTGGGCCGTCTCCTCCCTCAGCAAAGGAGAGACTTCCAATCCCCGGACCACCTTGTTCTTACAGCATAGAATCCTGTTCTTATAGATAAAAAATTAAGATTTTTTTTTCAGATATCTTCATACTAGGATGAAATACCCATCCCCCCAAAAATCAGAGTTATTCAGAAATCATTTGATCATTTCATGTTTTTAACCTTCAGACCATCTCAAATCATATAACTCTGTGTAAGTAGACTTTCTGGAATCAACATTTTCTCCTTTTGAACAATATGTGTCTGAGAAACTTGAAAAGAAAATAAATAATTCAAAGGACTGAAATAATTTCCTTTTTGGTTAAAATAATTTTTGCACATTTTCAAAGCACAACATCTTCATTTCAGCTGCAGCTTTATTGTTCTCAACAGGGAGAAATGGAAGATTTGATATTTGCTTTGTTATTTTCTGTGTCCAAAGAAATTGCCTGGATAAAAAGAGTTATTCTACCTGTAAGAAATTTGTGAAAAAAGATAATACAGAAATACATACAGCTACTGCAAAAGTTCTGCTCCATTTCATTAAGTGAAAGCATAGAAGTTGTACTGGGTGACAAAAATGTGCATATTGGTTATGCACTGATGTGTTTAGAAAGTGAAATTCATGAATCCACCACTAGTCTTCCTATTTTTAAAGGACTCAGTATGGCATATAAAGCTGCAGTAATGGTAACAGCCTGCTGACTCCGCACACATTATCGTGAAGATAGAACTTATTTTGTTTTATGACTTTAGATTCAAAAGAAAAAAAACTTTTGATGGGTTGTGATCGCTACCTCACATGACAGAGGAGCTAAAAAACAAAAACTCATACCTCTTAGTCTTTTTTTCTTAGCTGCAGTTTCTGGAAGCACTGTTTTACTTTTCTTGGTTACAGTGACAGAATAGCAGAATGGTTGAGATTGGAAAGAACCTCTGGATGTCCTATCTTAACTAAGGCCAATCAGAGCCTCTTGCACAGGACAGTCCAAACATCTTTTGAAGAACTTAGAGAGGGACTCTACAACCTCTTTGGGCAACCTGTGCCAGTGCTCCATCACCCAAAAAGTACAGATGTGCTTCCTGATATTCAGACAGACCGCTGATAAGATACGCCCTGAATCTACTCTGGGCTGATCTATTACCTTGAGCATTTTTGTGTCCCTAGATCCAAGTCTCTCCTGTATGTCTATATTTCCCTTCTGAGGAGACCAGAACTGTACACAGTGCTTCAGGTGTGTACTCACCAGTGCTGAATACAGGGGAAGTATAATCGTCTTTGGCCTACTGGCAATGATTTGTCAATTTCTGTACATGAGCATTTTATCACTTGCGTATAACTACAAATACTTGGGCTTCAGAGAGTTGCTGTGATTAAGTAATTTCTTCCACTAGGAATAGTATTAACTTCTCAGGTTCCAGTAAAACCAGAGAAGAATCTGTTACATGTTATAAGTTCTTTTCCAGCAGACATAAATATTATCTGATAAAGAAATTAAATCATTTGTCGATACATTCATTTCAGAATGTTTCTTGGTATCACCTGGTTACGTGTTCATAGGATTGCCAATTTCTTCGTAAAACTGAAAACTGAGAACAGAAGAAACATTAATATAAAACTTAGGTAGAAAGTAACATGATTGCTTCAGTTCAATATACCTTTTTCCAAATAACTATGTTTTCGTTGTTTTGTTTTTAGTATTACTTTGGGTGCTAATAGCCAAAACAGAACAGATACTATGGTCTTTGGAGTGATTTCAGAGATTATTAAGCAGTCTAAGATGAATGAACTCATAAAAAGTTATGGAAAAGGAATGTAAAGTTCATTATCTGAAGAAAATGCTTTAGTTTGTAAAGTAACGTCTAATTTTTAAAGAGTTACATGATTTTGTTTAAATAAATAACATCCTAAGAGTCAAAGCATGTTTAAAATGAGAAAATAAAATCTTAGTACATTAAGTTAAATAAAAAAGTTTCTCTTTTACCTTGAAAATATGTTTCGAATAGAGTAGATCAGGCTGATTTTTCTCAATTTTATACAAATTATACATTGAAAACTTTATTGTTTGTGTAGTTCTGGCAGTAAACTAGGAAAAGAAAAAAGAAAGAAAAGGAGAGGAAACATATACAAAAGTTTGAGATTTATGTATTTTATAGGAATTACTTCATTTTTTTGGCCATCATGCAGAAAGTGGATGCGTGATATTGATTTTTTTTAAGTTCAATAAACAAACTTATTAATATATAAGATACCATTCCCATTTTTATTATTGTCTGCCATTTATTCTACAAAATTTTATTACCTAAAATGGAACTAAAATACAAGTTCCAGATGCTTTAGATAAAGCTGGAGGAATTACTCATATTTTTTGTGAATTGGTGTTTTTCTATTCACAGGTGAAGTTCAGCTGTTAGCAGAAGACTTCAAGGATGGTTTGTATGTCACTTTCATCAGAGTTAAAATGCATTTTAAGTACTCAGGTGGGACTTGCATGATGAATAGATCGTGTTCTGGTCTAATGCACAAGGGTGGATTGCATCCTTTCTGGCAATCTAAAACGATACGAACCTTAAATACTGCACATATTGATATTGTAAGGCACTAAAGATCCACAGTGTACTGTGGTGGTGAACCATTAGCAAAATACTCCCAGGGTTGTAATAATTCATTACTGAAATACTGTCCTTCTAACTAAAGCTGACTGTGTCAAAGAAATTGGACTCCTAACCTCAAGGCTTGTTGTGTAACATTAAATAAATCCCACTTTCTGTTCATTTACCTGTTTTATCAAAGGTTGTGAATCATAACTGACAACTGGATTTGAAGTAGTATCTTTAAGGATCTCCCTCTGATTAGTGTATGAATCAGTATTGAGCCAAATGTCCTATTTTAATGGGTTTATTTGAATTTTATAAATTTGTTTATTTATTTAATATTTTTAAGTAGGTGCATTCTGTTGAACATACCAGCCACCAGTGAACACAGTCGTGTTTCCTCAGTGTACTTAAGGCCTATTGAGCTTTAACTTTTTCCAGCTGTGCCAGGAAGCAGCTTGATGAGAAATGGAGAGTTAAGCTCCTCTCGGGCACCACCACTGGGTATTCCTTGGAGCTGAGGGACGTAGAAATTAGCCCCTATGAACAAAGAAGAAAGTGGAAGGTGAATGGCTCCACCATGGGTCAGTGCTCTATCTACTGCATTACAAGAGAAAAGCACTTCTTACAGCATTCAAGCTGCTCTACTAAATGGAAAGTGACAGCTAGCACCTTATGAATATCTCAAGTCTTTCAGTATATATTTGATACACTCTGAAAATATCCTATTTTAGAAACACTCTGAGATTTCACAGGATACCTGTCTTGAGAGAATCAGAACCACCTCCATCAGCCTTCTTACTGGTCCCAGGATGTCTCTTCCCAGTCTCCAAATAACCCTTCTGACTCATTGTTCTCACTGACAGAAGTAAACCTCATGTAAATAATTCTAAATACAGCAAATGTAAAACACTGTGACTAAACCAAAATAGTTTCCCATGTAAACAAACAAGAAAACATCTATCTGAGTTCTTAAACTTTTACTTTACTTAGAACTGAATAATTTTCATGTAGAGAATCAAATGGCCTATAGAAGTTCATGGATGAAATTAAATATCATTTTCTCCACCAACTTACAGCAATCATAAGAGCCTCTGACCACTGACTTTTCTCTACTTTATTCAAATGGATCTTAAATTAGACTTGAATTGACCAAAGATATTCAGTCTTTGAACTTCATTTTATGTGACAGAAGATTAATTTCTCTTAGTTACTAAATAAAGATGAGTAGCTCGTTCACATTACCTGAATGATTTTTACCTATTACATATTTTATCTATGATCTTTGTAAAACATTAAAAAAATAAAATAAAAGATAGGGAGGTAGGGCACCAATGTGAATAGAAAGAACTGGATAAAAAATGAGAAAAATAAAATTAAACAGTATTTTTTCAGTATGGCAAGGAGCTAATAACAACTGTCCTCAGATTGTACAAACTGTAATCTATTCAGCAACTATCATCACAGGCAGTTATGGTTGATGAGCTAGAAAAGGGTGGCAGAAAGGAGGTCTGTCATGGTTTTATGATTTTTGGTGCTGGTATTCCACATCATAACATCATGTGGTGCATTTAGAGTTAAAGAGTTAANCTACATTCCCCAGAGGACTTTGCGATGCTTTGCATTTTTATGTGTTGACGCTCAGAGGGAAAGATAAAAACTGTCTGTGGTCACGGGACACTCTCTTTCCTTTGGGACGGACTCAGCAGTGGGTGCTCGCTGCCGTCTCACCTTCAGCGTTAGCGTAAGGCCTTCGGTTTATCGGACACTCTCTCTTGCTCATTTTATTTGATTTATTAGCTTTAATTCCAATTATATTGTATTATATTGTGTTATTTTGCTTTCCGATATCTTATTTAGTAAATTAACTTTCCTCCTCAGATCATTGCCGCTGTTTTGTTTCTAGGCCCATCTCCCTTTCCCCTTTCCCCCTTCCCCTTTCCTGGGGCGTGGGTCCATGGGTCCCCCACACCAATTGACACAGAACCGGGCCAAACCTGCCCGTAAACCATTGACAAGGACAAAGAAAAATACTGCAAAAGAATAGTGTTCCAGCTGTGAATTGTTCAGAACTGTTGTGTAAGCCACGTCAGTCTTGAAAAATTATCAGAAAGACTACTCTGTCCAACAGTTGGCAAGCATTCTTTCCAATAGAGTAGTAGCTAAAACATGACACAAAAAAATGAAATACCTCAATTACTTTATTTAATTCAGAGAAAATTCAATAGTATGTATACTCTAACCATCAGTCTTAAAGTTTATCTAAGAAAAAGGGTGAGCTTTGGAAGAATGGTAGAACAACATCCACAAGAGAATTCAGGTCTTTATACAAGGTTATCATCGTGTGCCATTTAAGCAGTCATCTCAGTCTGTAAGCACAAAAGTCTTTTCTTCCCATCTTACATGGGCTCCTGGGGAGTCATGAAGCTGTCACCTCTCCCAGTATTTTGAGTGGTTAACCCTTTATTGCTTAAAATGTGCCACCAGCAGAGTATTTTATCTGAGGAACAGTGAGATTATGTTGAGTATAGTCACCTGTTTTTTCCCAGGGTTTCGCTTTGGGAAGAGATAATGAAACATTTATATACTTGTTTAAATGCTAATCAGCTTTTGTTTGGCAGCCAGACCAAAATATTAATTATTCTTACAGCTTTAGTCAAGGACAAAGAGCCTGCTGATGAGCTTCAGAGGGACTTCATCTTACATAAACGGGTTATTTAATGGCAAATAAAATTCTGTGCTAAAAATAAATAAACAAAAAAGACAAGGAACTCTTAAATCACTCGTCAAACCCTGAAGCCTTCACAGCTCAGTGCTGTGGACAGAGAAAGGGACAAAGGCATCTCTAAGACTTTTGCTTAATGTTCAGCTGCAGTAAAAATTCAAGCACAGTATTAGGATACACAAAGAATGAGATTGATATATTTCAGATCTTATTATAGACACTGTCTGTATTTGTATGGTTTCTGATGCTGGATGGTCTCTATGGTACTATGTAGCATTGGTGGAATATTTCTTCAGTATTTTTTTCAGGCAATTCAAAACATGAATGGATTAAGAAATTAACAGAACTAATAAATGACATAGAAGGAATATCTCAGTGATATTTTGTGAAAATANATAGGGAGGTAGGGCACCAATGTGAATAGAAAGAACTGGATAAAAAATGAGAAAAATAAAATTAAACAGTATTTTTTCAGTATGGCAAGGAGCTAATAACAACTGTCCTCAGATTGTACAAACTGTAATCTATTCAGCAACTATCATCACAGGCAGTTATGGTTGATGAGCTAGAAAAGAGTGGCAGAAAGGAGGTCTGTCATGGTTTTATGATTTTTGGTGCTGGTATTCCACATCATAACATCATGTGGTGCATTTAGAGTTAAAGAGTTAATGCTCCAGCTCCATGGATCATCGATAGTTCCAGGTATACCTGCCTCAGAAGAGAAGAAGGACTACATTCCCCAGAGGACTTTGCGATGCTTTGCATTTTTATGTGTTGACGCTCAGAGGGAAAGATAAAAACTGTCTGTGGTCACGGGACACTCTCTTTCCTTTGGGACGGACTCAGCAGTGGGNGAACAGTGAGATTATGTTGAGTATAGTCACCTGTTTTTTCCCAGGGTTTCGCTTTGGGAAGAGATAATGAAACATTTATATACTTGTTTAAATGCTAATCAGCTTTTGTTTGGCAGCCAGACCAAAATATTAATTATTCTTACAGCTTTAGTCAAGGACAAAGAGCCTGCTGATGAGCTTCAGAGGGACTTCATCTTACATAAACGGGTTATTTAATGGCAAATAAAATTCTGTGCTAAAAATAAATAAACAAAAAAGACAAGGAACTCTTAAATCACTCGTCAAACCCTGAAGCCTTCACAGCTCAGTGCTGTGGACAGAGAAAGGGACAAAGGCATCTCTAAGACTTTTGCTTAATGTTCAGCTGCAGTAAAAATTCAAGCACAGTATTAGGATACACAAAGAATGAGATTGATATATTTCAGATCTTATTATAGACACTGTCTGTATTTGTATGGTTTCTGATGCTGGATGGTCTCTATGGTACTATGTAGCATTGGTGGAATATTTCTTCAGTATTTTTTTCAGGCAATTCAAAACATGAATGGATTAAGAAATTAACAGAACTAATAAATGACATAGAAGGAATATCTCAGTGATATTTTGTGAAAATAACTAATTACATTCTCAGATTTTCCATTTTCAGTCTTTAAAAAAATTCAGCTATGTCTTATTATTGCCTTTTCCTCCTTTATATTCTCCAAAAATCTGGGAGAATTATTATTTTCATTGACATCTAACCACTGGACACACTGCAAATCAGCAGAAGATTGCCACCATCTATAAAGTGAATAGCTAATTTTCATAAAGACCTTGGTATATATAATAATTAGAGCATGCATAAATTGCACATTTGACCATCCACAAGATAAGAACTTCTTTAATAGCAAAACAGTGAACAGGTCCAAAGTATAAATGATACGGAATGTGAGCATTTGGAAACATTTAATAACCAGTGTTATCTTTCCCCCTATCATCACAGATGTTAAGAATGTTATAGTATCACCTTGCTTAACCTCTAACATAAAGTTAATTACCTTTGCATAGACCCTATTTAATTGCACATATAATTGATCTGACTTTCCAGCTTTTATATCAACCAGAGTGCTGCCAACAAAAGTGCTTAAAATAAATACAAATTTTTTTCATCTCTCTGATATAATTGTGTAATTAAGACTGAGTGTACCAATGCATCTTGACATAAGCAATGCATATCATGAGAATGCACCAGAACAATGTACATACACAGCCTCTTTAAAATTATTTTTAGAAGAAAGAACATATGAAGTAAGCTATTTAATATTCTGACACTGTTGAATGTCTAAAATTACATCTCATAAAAGCCTATTTTTGAAATAAATGTGGTGGAATTTGGTAGCTTTTGTATGGAGTAACTGGTATAAAGATATATTTGTAGCCTTTTTACAGAATCAGAATCAGAAAACGATGAAAGTTTATACTGTTAATAGACGTGCTCATTCAATGCACTTAAAAAAAAAAATAAAGTATGTGGAGAAATTCTTTGGAATAATCTGGAAAAAACTGTTCCCTAGATTTTCAAAAATCAAAATATTTAAGAACTTTCATTTCAATACCATTTATCTTAGGCTAGCTTTTTAAAACATTTTTATTGTTTAAGATAAAGTCAGTATCACTTCAGAATATTTTATTTAAGGGCAACTCAAATAAATCTTATAGTTTTTCTTCTTTTCTTTTTAATTATAGGTTTTATTTAGATTATTATATTCCCTCTTCGCTTTGCTCCTGTGAGTACACCTAGAGTACTGTGTCCAGGTTGGGGCCCCCAGTACAGGAAAAATGTGGAGATGTTTGAGTAGGTTCAGAGAAGGGTCACGAAGATAATCATAGGACTGGAGCACCTCTCCTATGAAGAAAGGTAGAGGGAGTTGGGCTTGTTAAGCTTGGAGAAGAGAAACCAATGGGGAGATGTTATTGAAACCTGCCAGTACTTGAAGGGAACTTCTAAACAGTCTGATCATCTTATATACAGTCTGATAGTGACAGGGTAAGGAGGAGTGGCTTTAAACTAAAAGGGAAGATAGATGTTAGGAGGAAATGCTTTACTAAGAGGGTGGCGAGGCACTGGCACAGGCTGCCCAGAAAAGCTGTAGGTACCCCAACCCTGGATGCTGGATGAGACCCTGGTCAGTTTGATCTGCTGGGTGATAGCCCTCCCCTTCTATGGTTCTATATTTGTCCAAAAGAACTTATGAAAACTAACATGAATTAGAACACTGTCCATTGATTATTCCTAATTATGTCATTCTATGCTTACTAAAAATATATATTAGCAGGATTAGTCTTTGACCTACCTGTTTACATAGTCTGATGTCTCTGATTCAATTACTCTGGTATTTAATTACATGAGATAACAACTATGCTCTTTATTTTAATTCAAACTATCTCCTTGTTAGGCAATACAACACTAGTAGTATGGCTAAAATCACTTATGTTTAAATGCATCTTTCTGAGATTTTTGATTCAGCGCACCTTTGTACGCTGTAAATTATCTTATCAACATGGAGATATATAATTGGTTCTTGCCAAATACGTTATTAAATATAGTACCTGCAATGACTTTACTACAGTTACTGTAAAGAGCAGTTGGCAGATAGAACTGGCATGTTTTGTAACAAGTGACAACATTTACTGAGAAAAAACACAGTTTTATCCCCAGATGCTTCTACTCTGTGGAAGTCATTAATCAAAATTTATAATGAAGCGAGAACTTCACAGTCAAACTCTATGGAATAAGAACTGTTTGCATTCATTACAAGGGGACAACGGTGTCTGATAGCTGTTAAATTAAAAAGTAAAAGTCAAAAAAAAAAAAGGAGAATTGCAAAACTTTCTGGATTTGAGGCTAGATTCACATTTTTCTGTACAAGTGTTATTTGTGCCATTACTGCTTGGCTATCTATACTATTGCAGTTTTTGGAACATGGTATAAAAGAAATATAAACCTTCTATCCAGTATAACAATGGGCAAGTCAAGACTAGCCATGTCCATGTCCTTTAGTTCTTTCCTGAGAGAAGCTAGAGAACTGCTCAGGCAACCAAGGACTAGTCAAGTTGGCTACATGTCAGGATAAAAACTTACTGTTCTACTTTAGTCTGCTGCCTCCACTACTGAAAATACAGGCATAGGCAGAGCATCCTTTGAAGGCTTTTAATGAGATACTCACATTAGCTCAATTTCAGAGCAATCATAGGTACAACTCTAGCACTTGTAAGCTATGGGATCACATTCAACTCCAAAGCCCACTCACCTCTACAGACACAACAGGACACAACAGTACACCTCTCTCATCTGCGCTACTTTGGTTTTCAGAGAGTAGGTTTCCCTTTATGATGGTGACAGCTCTGACACTGCCAATCAAGTAAGATGACCTTGATTGTTGCGTGACTGAACTATGGCTACACATCAAAAGATTTCTTTGACGAGAAACAGCAGTGAGATCATTCCTGGTTGCCACTGCCATTCTGGAACATCATGGTTGCTCATTACCTGTAGTCCTTACAACCCTGGAAGCCAGTGTACACTGGAGGTGTATGTTGCTTTTATTACACAGCTCTTATTGACAAGCAGGGCATCATATGGTATGGGGTATCTCTATAGATATTCTAGCTCAAGTGTACTGGTTCTGTCCCCCCCATATAAACAGTGCTCTGCAAGAACTACACGTTGATTTGTTGTCACCATCATTCTCATCAAAAATCCAAAACACAGTAACACATGAGCCTTTATGAAGAAAATTTTCATGACATATAGTTCCTCAGAAACCACACTGACTTTCATTTGACTCAATGTCTTCCTAAGCAACAAGACTGGCACTTGATAAAATACTTGGGATGTCTCCAGGTAAACATATCAGCATGGTAACATAGGTGTCAGGATGAATCATCTCCTACAGAAGGCATGGTACAACCCACATCACTGCTCGGGTGATGAGCCATGATCCTTCTCCTACTCTCAGTTAGCACCTTAGCATACACTTGTAGTAATTGCAGAGGAGGAAAGCTGTGAAAACAGAGCTTTAAGAACGATAATTAGCTGTGACACAGCTTTGTTTGGGCCTGACAACCACCCCAGTAAGATTTCACTTCATCTCTGCTTTTCATCTTATGCGGGCAGTTAAGTTTTTCCTAGGATCAGTTTCTCAAGCTGGCCTGAGACTCCTCACTCTTTGCACTACTGGAGAGGGCAAGAAACTCATGTTTGTTCCTTACTGATCTTAATTTCCACATAAAGAGGTTTGGTCAGGAGAAAGGAGTATGCATTGAGAATCTGAAGTTAGGTCCCTCTGCATGTCATCAGAGTTTCTGAAAATAATGTTTTATTATCTAGATATCTTGATGGTTTGCACTGAGTGATTGTTGGAGAGCAGGGACGTAATACTTCATATTAAGAAATACTCAGTATTAAGAAAATCACACTGGCTTCACCATTGCTGGTAAAACAATACTGCCTGGCCCAGTTACACCTTTGATTTAGTTCCCATAAGTAAAAAAGGTATATTTTCATTCAAATTCCTGTTGCTCCCTCTTCTTTAATCTCAGGCCATAGATCACATTCCTTCAATCAACTTATAATATATTCTTTAATAATTTCTTCTAACATACAAGTGGAAAACCTGTAGGGTTTTTTGACTTGCTTTCTTGAAATTTTATGTATCAATGTTTTATAAATAATCTTGCTTTATTTAATTTCTCATTGATTATTTTTACTACTTTTTATTACACACGCTGTACGGAAACTACTGAGTCATGGCCTGAAACACACAGTGAGCACCTGAAGGAAAGATTCTAGCAGCCCTGGGAGCACAGGTGAAGGTGATTCACCTATGCAACCAGAAGGGGTGGAGCCTGGTTCCAACCTCATTAAAGGGCTGAGTGCCACTTGAGCTCCCTCCTTTTTGGGGTTCCTTCTCTCCTAGCCTAGATTTTTGGAGATGGGTGAGGACTCATTTTCCTTCCTTTTGTGAAACCTCCTTGTTTGCACTGGTCTTTACCACCTTTATGCACTTTTTTTTTTTTTTTTACTGTTATTTTTGTCCTTTTTGAGAATAATCTGGCTGCACAGCATTCAAGGTGAGGAAGTCTCACTGACTTTTGTGATGAACCTGACAGAATTTTTTGTTTAACTTCAGTGCAAGAAGATCACAAAGCATTTGTTTTCAGAAATGTAAATATTAATTAGTTGTTCTTAAATGACATCAGTTTACTAAGTGAGGAGACTTGGAGAGGATTTTGAAATAATCACTGCTTTACGCTACTGAGAATCCACCCCCCGCTTGCCCTCTTTGCAATCTTATTATTTATTAGTACATGTGAAATCTCTCAGGGTGATTTAGAATTAGAGTTACATGCTAGCACCATGACTGCATTTTCCTTCTTTTTCTCCCAGTGGATTTTCATCTCGCAGATGGACAGGATGACAGAAGAGGGAGAGAAAAAAATCAAAAAAGGAAAAGGACCATTTAAATCCTATTTCTTGACGGGGCCACAGAAATCTCTCAAGCTAAACACAACACCGACTGAAAAAGAAGTGGGAAGAGATTATCAGGCGCTTGACAATGAGGGAAGTGCAGTCAGTGGTCAGGTGAGGGCTGCTTTGGAGGATAAGCAATTTATGTGTTATCAGTGCAGTAGAGAGAACAGTAGCTCCCTACACTGAAAGGAGATTAAAAAGCAACAATAGCCTTTTCTGTGCCCCACAGACCAATCTGCTAACTATATGGAGAGCTGGGAAGCTGCTTAGCTACAATGTTTGTTTAATTCTCACCTGCACTCACTTGAACTGCGTAAATGATGTGGTGTTTTTAGAACACATGCATATGTTTGCTTTTGGAATCATTTTGCGACAGAGATTGTGACCAGTTAATCCAGCAGTGCTATGCAATTTTTTTGCACATATAAAAGACAACATCTATTCCCAGCCCTGATTCCAGAAAAGAACAAAGATTCTTTTCCTTCTTTTTAAAATATTGTAGAACTAATAGCTACCAGAAATGAATAATAATAATAATAAAAGACAAAGTAAAAGTGGTCTCCTTTGGTACTTTACAATTTGAGTTAAAAAAAAAAACAAAACAAAAAACTCAAGGATAAGATTGGTTGGAGCAAGGATAGCTTTAAGGTCCCTTTTAACCCAAGATATCCTGTGATTCAGTGAATTCCAGTCCCATTATAATTAATATTCTTGTTGAAACTGTACTCCACATACAGAGTAAAAGAAGAGTGGTATGCTTAGGCTGTTAAGGTCTACAGGGAAAGGCCTCAGGACTACAGGAATGTCCTGAAGTTGTGCCAGGGGAAATTCAGACTGGATGCTAGAAAATATTACTTTTCCAAAAGAGTGGTCAGACGCAGGAAAGGGCTGCCCAGGGAGGTGGTGGAGTCACTGACCTTGGAGGTGTTCAAGGAACATTTAGATGTTGTGTTGAGGAATATGGTTTAGTGAGAACTATTGACGATAGGTGGACTGTTGGACTGAATGATCTTGTCAGTCTTTTCTAACTTTAGTTATTCAGTCATAGAATCATCAGTGCTTCTTTATATTATATATTATTCCACGTGCATTTGGATCTTGCAGTTTAACTGTTGTAAGTATTGTTATTTTTATTATTATGTAGGGATGATGGAATTTTGTTCCATCTGCCAGTCAGATTTAAAAATGTGGCTGAACATGCATCTTAGATGTGTACGCAGGAAACTCTACTCTCTCACAATCTTTTATTTGCTAAGCAATGGTACAAGGAATGTCCAGGAAGCCTCATCACTGCTTTCTTTGTATAGTCATAGTATTTCTCAAACTGCAACCTAATAAGATGTTATCTATCATATAATTGCTCATAATTTAATTATTGCACATTGCTTTTTCTTGTTGAATTATTGATTTCTCATTCAAGCTATTCTGCTTATAGTTTGTGATATGCTTATTGTTCAGTTGTTGTTTTTTTCCCTAAGTGGATGTTCCATGATGGCTTGAATTTTTTTCTGTTCTTTTTTAACACATAATCACTTCTGATTTAAAAAAAAAATAAAAAAATAAAGAAATAATAAAAAAAACTTGTCTAAACAGGTGCATAAATCAGCAATTAACCACTAAAAGCTTTACTGACCATTAATACAGGACCCTGATGTTGACGAAGTCCTCTTTCTGTCATTAAATCCCAGTACAGCTCTGAAGAGAGAGGAAGAATGTTCCCTGTTGTACACATGTATAGACATGCATTATTACATTCTATTTAAAACATTTAAATGTTAAAGGCCATCATTACCCCCATTACAAAAAATTTTCAGTTGCTCCAGTTTCTCAGGAAAATAAAAATTGAGGTAAGCATTTATACGTTTACACACCATCAAAATGTTACCTACTTAAAAAGGAAAAAGAATTATTAACTTACACAATTCACTATTTATAATACAATTTAATTCAGTAGCAAATCCTTGTTAATATTTAAGATACCAAGATATTGCTCCACTGAGTTACATAGGCCTCTTTGGTTCCCATTTCCCTCTCTCAAAGTGTCATACTTTCTTATGAAGTCTGAAGAACGGAGAACATTGATGTCATTCTATTGATTTACCACTGCACTCATCTTCAGAAACATCTACATTCAATTGCCTTTGCTGAAATTTCTCAGCTCTTCTCTCATATCTGAAAAGTAAGCAATGGTGTTCAGTGAAAACCCTTCAAAGATGTTTGTTTCTGTTTTCATTCAATCACTATAATGCCAATCCTGTTTAGAAAACACAGGTGCTCTGAGTGCCATTTTCAGTCTGTGCAATATGTCAACCTATTGTGAAAATCCATCAAAGTGTATCTTCTTAAAAACTGAAAAACCTAGGGTCTTGCTATGGGGCACTACTACCAAAACAGAGCAAAGTGAAGTTGATAAAATAAAAGCAACAAAGACTAAATGAGACTGTGAAATGAACGTACTTGTCATGGTTTAGTTGCAGTCTTTCCACAGTGTTGAAGCTGTGTTAGAAGTGGCCACATTACCCATTCCATCAAGGTCAAGAATCCTGAATAAGTTGCTATGGGAAACAAATTACTGAGGTGTCAGCTGAAGCTGAAGGTTCAGATATGAGGGAACTTTGCCCATTATATGCTTGAAAGATTTCCTGAACAACTGAAACTGGAAAAGAGCATACTGGTAATAACAAGATGAGGAAAGCAGATGTTCCATTGACCTTTGCTCTGTGCATTCAGACTACCCATTTGCCAGCATGCCTGAGTGGAGTAGAATGGAATTGCAAATGAGTACTCTCCTGAGGCGCAAGTAAATAAATAAATTACATATATATACACACACACATATATATAAATGTATAAATATTTGGGAAGTTATGGAAGAGAAACTCTTGTCCTGTTAGTGAAGATGAAGGCAGACAATTCTAATTTTATTATGGCAATAATTTCAAGAAAGGAACTGAAAACTTTTAATAAACTCATTTAATAAATGGTCATTGCAAACATAATCTTGACTGTAATTATCAATGAAAAGAGAGTTAGGAGGACAAGGCCTACAACCTAACCATGACATCCCTTTTTCAAAGCAATTTTTCTACTCTTGACCCCATGGTGCTTACATCAAGTTCTGTAGAAGTTAGGAGATTTTAGGTTTGCACCATGAAGTAAACTTTATGCAAGAAAGGATTTATGCTTAATTACACACACACACACTAGATCATAAAAGCTTAGGGTAAATCACTCTCACTCGTTTGATACCAGTGATGTAGCTGCTCACTCAGCAGCTATGGAAGGGCTTCCAGAAAATAGTCCTATCAAAAAAGAGTGGTGGATCTTCTTTTTATGGCATAATTTTCCCATGTTTTCTCATTCTTTCAACTTCTTTGTTGCAGAATTTTACATTATATAGAAAAGAACAGGAAAGAGACTTTACAGTGAGTAGAATGGTTACTACCAAGAGTAGCATTAATGCCGTGGACTGTTTGCTGAGCATAGGAATGAACAGAACAAAGAGCTGTTCTTTTGATTCTATTCATTTTACATTGAAGTAATGCAGTGGATTTTTGGCTCAACAATTGAATATTAAAAAAAAAAATAAAAGGTATTTGGGCTTTTTTATACTGAAACTTTGGAGTACAGAAATTACAAATGTTTTTTTTTTTTTTTTTCCACGTAACATTTTAAGAAGTAAGGGAGGAGGGTGGGAAGATCATAAGTATCAGTGCTTTACCCTCATATGATCAGTTCCTTAGGTATATCTCTAAAGTTAAATATAGTTTGATAACATTAACATTCATATTTGTGTTCTGTATTGATGTCTTGAGTTGACATTTTGTAATCTACAGACACAGAAAAATCTGTTCTAAATTTCTTTTTATAGTTTATTTTTAATAATTACTAGTTATGTTAACTTTGGCAGGAAGGAAAACCTTCACCCTGTGTCTTACATCTTTAGAAAGGAAGCAGAGAAGAAGATGGGAAAACATAATAAAACTGTTTCAAAAGGTGGTCTAATGGTTTTGGATGATTCTCAAGGCTTATTTGAGGGAATGCCTTTCACTCGGCAGGCAGCCTGTGCTTTGCGACAGATGAATAAAATTCACCAAAGTATTTTGAACAGTGGTTATAGAACACAAATATTAAGATAGAACTGTAGACAGAATACTCATTTTATGTGTGTTTTAATTGTTTCCAGTCCTTCAGCCTTTTCAGCAGGTGCACAAAATACTACATAGTGAATATCATCAATCAAGATTATTTTCTTCACGTGAACTTTTTGTGGTTTAATTAAAGGTTCTCTTGTGGCAGCAGTGAATTTGTACATCCATCCTGAGCCAGAAAATCATCAGACCATGGGGAAAATAATTCCACCGTAGAAGTTATGGAAATCAAGGTCCCTACTACATTATCTATTAATCTATTTGTTTATTTTCTTCTTTCTCCAGCTTATATTAGCAGTTCTAGGCAATCCCTCTCCCAGGGTTAATGCCAGATGTCTGCTCTCCTCTTTGTTTTACGCGCTTTGATTCCTCAATCTGGCATTGATTCCTCTGTGCTTTAAGCTTTCCAGCTATAAAAGTATTTAAATCTTCATGTTACCACATTCCCATGTGCTCATAAAAGAAAAATAAGACTTCTGAGAGGAAGTTTATTTCTTGTATTAGTTTTTATTTTTCTTTTGATATTCTCTTCTCTTCTCATTCCCTCTAGTTATTTTTAGGTGTACACACATAAAATCTCTGCAGCATTCAGCAGAAGTTGTTTGGATGCCTTATGAGAGCTACCAACAAGCAACATATGAGTTTGATCTCTGGATCGACATCCATGCAGTTATCAGTATATTCAAGGGTCCATTTCCCTGTGATAATAACAACATTTTTAAAATTAAAAATATAAAAAAGCCAGCAGCACTACATAGTGTGTCCTGCTGTGTTCACCCTTGTATGTGAACGTGCTCCCTCTATCATGGGGAAATTATATCAGCTGGAGCACTTAGGTCAACCACTGTAGCAGACCAGCTTTCTAAAGTATTTTTCCTAAACGTGTTGATGTAGTAGCACTATGCATAACTCAACGTCCATTTGACATTTTGACCTACCTTCAGCTTTATCTCCTTGATTGAGAGCAAGAGAAACAGACTGTTCTCCTGGGAAAATGATCTTGGACATAAACACAGCAAGGCCAGAACTCCTTTATGACAGTAGTCTTATACTTTTATCAGTTTAGATATCTCGTGGTCATGAGGAATTCTTGTGCAATAGAACCTGGAATCTTGACCGAGAAGTTTGAGCTTTGTTCAAAGCAGAGCACAACTGACATGCCCCTGCTTCCTTACCACATTTTGTATCTCTCTATTCTAAACTATCATCTGCTGAATGTTGCTGAAAATTTCCAGCTTAAAAATTTGAACTAGTTAATGTGTTTTGGGATAACAATGATCTCCTCTGTGCACACTTCTGCAGAGCTTCTGGAGAATATGACTAACATCTCAGTGTGCTTCAATACATCATAGTATATGACTCATGTTGTACTGTTGTTGATCCTTGATACAGTAATGAAAGCTTCTGTTATAAGAAAGCTCAGGTTGTTGTTTGTGTGTTTCGGTCTTTTTGGTTTTAACTAGATAGATTTAAATACTTTAAGGAAGTTTCAAATACATAATTCAAGTCTTATGCCAGAGTAAAGTTGCCTCTTTCAAATGCAAAGTAACCAGGAATGTCTTAAAAATAATAGAAACTTTTAAAATCAAATTTTACTCACCTTTGAGAGTCTTCTTTTTTCTTCCTTATAATATCATAGAGTCATAAAATCCTGTAAAGGAAGGGTTCTTTAAAGGTCATCTAGTCCAACTCCCCTGCAATGAACAGGCATCCACAACTAGAGCAGGTTGCCAAGGGCCTGATCCAGACTTGCTATGAAAGTCTTCAGGAACAGGGCATCCACTACATTTCTGGCAAAGTGTTCCAGTGCTTCACCACCCTCACTGTAAAATACTTTTTCCTTATATCCAACCTAATTCTTCCCTTTTTAATCTTGAGACCATTTCCCCTTTTTCTAATACCACAAATCCTGCTAAGAGTCTGTCCCCTTCTTTCTTGTAGCTCCCCTTTAGAGACTGAAAGGCCACCATCAGGTCACCTCAGAGCCTTCTCTTCTCCATGCTGAACAGCCTCAGCCTTCTATCCTTGTCCTTATAGGAGAAGTGTTCCATCCCTCCATCCCTTGGGTCATTTTTGAGGCTCTCCTCCAAACATGCTCCAACAGGTCCATGCTCTGCTGCACAGGGACTCCAGAAGTGAGCACTTAACATCAGGTGAGACCTCACCAGCACATAGTAGAGGGGCAGGATCACCTCCCTTGACGTACTGTTCACTCTTCTTTTGATGGAGCCCTGGATATGGTTGGCTTTCAGGGCTGCAAGGACACTTTGTTGGCTCATGTTCGTCTTTCCATCCACCATTATCCCCAGGTCTTTTTCAGCTGGGATACACTCAATCCTTTCCTCTTCCAGCTTGTATTGTTAGTAAGGTGCAAGACATTGAATTGGCTTTGTTGGAACTCATGAAGTTCACCTGGGTCCACTGCTCAAGCCTGTCTAAGTCCCTCTGGATGGTATTCCATCCCACGGGTGTGTTGACCTCACCTCACAGCGTCGTGACATCAGCAAATTTGACCTCATAGTCAATGTAATTGATGAAGATACTAAAGAGTATCAGTTCCAGCACTGCCCCCTGGGGGACACCACTCATCACCGATCTCCATCCAGACACTGAGCCATTGACCACCTTCATATAATCCTTTACTTTAAGCCTAAATTAAGGACAAATTAAAGGACATAGAATAAATTATTATTAAAAACAAACAGAATTGCTGAAACTTAATTCACTTTTTGGATTAAATATTAGGAAAAAATTATTTTCAGAAAGAGTGGTGAGGTATTGGACCAGGCTGTGCAGGGAGGTGATGGAGTCACCATCCCTGAAGGTGTTAAAGAAAAGAGAAGATGTCATACTGTTCTAGGGCAGTCACAGACATGGACTGATGTTTAAACTTGATGATATTAGTGGTCTTTCCAACCTTAATGATTTGGTGATTCTATGAAGAATTTCATTAAATGGGTCTGTCTGCAACTTTGGTAACTAGCAAGTGATATAGTATTGGTTTGGGACAGCAGGTTTCTGTTTCTTTCTCTGTCACACCAAGGTGGATGGAGGTGCTGTGGGCTATACAGCAAAGTAGGTAAACACTACCTAAACTTTTATTCGTTCATAATGACCTTATAGAAAACAAAGACTGCAAAATAAAATTGAAATGTTGGTGAGGACTGTGATTATCACAGGTTTCATAATTTGGACATATTTTCTTTGTCTCCATTGGATCATATCACCCAGGGAAGCAATTTTAACATTTTTTAACATTAAAATACAAATCTCCTTTGTTGCTATGAAGAAAGTGCTGGAGAAATAAGATTTAAAATCTATTAACATCATAAAAGGGGAAATAAGGACCAAATAATGATGATATGAATTTTCTGAATTTGGGAAAAGGTGAATCTATAGTGAGTAGACTTAGTCTTACTCACATATCAAGGATTTTGTAGTCTTTTTCATTTTTCCATCTTGTTCTTTCAATTTCATTCCATGTATCTAACTCCAGGATACATCTATTTTTGTGGTCTCCCATGGTATCAACATAAGACAATTCAAACATCAGACTGTTTCCACTACTTTTGAGTGCCTTTTCCTCCTTTCATCTCTTCCAAAGTTTGTATCTATTATCTGCTTGTAGAAGATAAAGGAACTTTGGACTTTATGGTCATTTCATCACTGCAAAGGAAACTTCCTTACCTTCAGAAAATTTTACATAGAACACTATTAATATGTTGTTGAGTCTATTTATAGTTCTTCATGTAGAGCATCATTTTGAGTTTTCGATGAATTATATACAATAGCACTCCAGAAAATTCAGTATTTTCATGATTTATGGTAATTTTTGTTATTTCTGTGGAGAGTGACTGTTACTTTTCATGTGTTCCATTCTTACAGTCACTGGCATTTGAAACAGTCTTGCTGTACATATATAGGAAGTTCTTTGATATGTCTTTAATGATATTTCATGCATTCTATTATTGTGTCAATCAACCAGAAGCTTGGTACAAGTGTAAGTATTATACCCAAAATGCTAGTGACAGCTGATGTAAAGTTAGGGATTTCGTTCTATGATTTTCAAGTTCATACACTGCTTTCAGCAACGCCATTTGGCAAAAGTTTTGTAACTCATGATAAAAGTTTACATATTAATCTGTATAAAGAAAGCATCTATTGTCAACCACTTCTGTGTATAGAATTCTTTTTTCTTTTTTTTTTTAATTCTAAACTCATCTAGCAGTGGGCTTAAATAAAACAGGAAAAAAAAAAAGTATTTATGTCCACAAATGCATTTATTTAGGATGGCATGTTTTTTCCACTCAGTGTTGGAGATGTCAAACATGAAGTTTGAGTCTGCTCCAGGACACCCTCACAAATCTGAGGTTGTTTCTGTTCAGTTCAAGTTGTGGAGAAAAATATTAAGTTCTTTATCACTTAAAACTCTCTCTTTATAAACGAGAACCTTTCCTATTTTCTCTTCCTGATCCAAAATGATTACATTTAATGTTGCATTGTTTTTATTAATAGCTAAATTATTTTTGGAATGGCAAGACTGTAATGGAAGTTATGACTCCAAATGTGAGCTCTTACTATGAAGTAGGAAGAATCGCATTCATCCAGAGGCATTATGAAGTGAATCTTGTCTGAGACGTTCTGTGTCACATTTACATGACCCACTAGAGGTAATTACTATGTTTACTGGTCTTACTCTTTTAAAAAACCACATTCCAGTTGATTAGGAGAAGAGTTAAGGAACAGCTTCTACTCCAGTAATAGACTGCACCTGATCTAGTCAACTTAATGGCTCTGTATTCTCCGTGTGGTTGTTCTGTGTTTTCTGCCAGTGCAGAGTTGTCTTGTAGCAGGCTCTTTCAGATGATGATAAGTTTACTTAGCAATGAAATTTACATCCAACACACCATCATAAGCTTCATTTTTCTTCTGAATGATTTTCTGAGGAAACTAGGTTTTGTGACAGAGTCCAGTTCCTGCTGAAATCTCTATAAAAGTCAGCAGACTTAAATAATAATTTGCAGCATAAGGTTTCCATTTGATTATATCAGTGTGGCCTGGATGTACAAAAATAGTAGCATTTCATGGAATCATAGAATGGTTTGGATTAGGAAGAAACCTTTAAGATCATCTAGTTCCAAGCCCCCTGCTATAGGAAGGGACACTTCCCTCTAGACCAGTAGCTCAAAGCCCCATCCAGCCTGGCCTTGCATGCTTCCGGGGGGGGCATCCACAGCCTCACTGGGCAACCTGTTCCAGTGTCTCACCACCCTCGCAGTAATGAATTTTTTCCTGATATCTAGTAGATTTCCCACATTAATTTGGAACTTCTTTAAAGTTCAGCTCATGTCAGAAAGAGCAGAGGGAAGAGGATAAATTTTAAAAGGCAGTTTTCTGCACCTGAAAGTCTTTTGTTGAAGTTCTAAGCGAATGCAAACATCTAGAACAGCTTATAGTTTTATATATAGTATTAAAGGTCACACTGTGAATTGATAAATTGCTTTGTTGTTGTTGTACTAATGAAAGTTTTTTTTTGTAGAAAATTTTTTAAGTCCCACAGTTCAGTAGGGACTCCCACATAACGATCTTTGTGATCCAACATAACATACAGGGACAAAGAGAATTTGTCAGTTGTGTTTTATCACTTACTCCTAAGATATCATAGTCTCTCACAGTAATGTCTCAGAGTTTCTAAAACAAGAATCTGTGAAACCACTGCTAACATCTCCAGTCAATTCACTCTGATCTTGAAATCAAACAAGCCTGCAACGAACCTGCCGGGCAATTTTTTTCCAAAGTGTTTGAACCTTGAAGGCATATTTCCAGTGCCAAAAGTCATTATAGAATTGAAAACCTCTTAGTCAGGTACAATCAAGTGTGAATCTTGGTCTCTGGGTATATAGTTTTTTAGATTTAGGCCACGTTAATGTTAATAACTTGACAGCTTGTCTGAAACAATTAATTTTTTAACCCAAAGGATCTCTGCTGTCATAGCTTTCTACCATTATCATAGAAGTGTTTGAATGCAGACTGGCAGCAAGAAATCAGTTTCTACTTTAAACTAAAGGAAGTATTTTTTCTTGTATTTTTTTTCTCTATTTATTTATTTATTTAGTTTTATTTTTAGTATTGATACAGCTATCAAAAATTGAATGCTATCTGTCTATGCTACATTTTAGTAGTAATGTGTTAAATAAACAAACAAACAAACAAATAAATGTGAGCTAGACTGCAGCTATTTCTGTCTGGAAAAGAATACTGCTAATGACTCACATTTGTAAAATCACTATGAACAAAGCAAAACCAATGAGGGAACATCACAGACTTGACTCACACTTGGGAAAGAAAATCAGAATTGTAACACTTTATCAACACTCTTTAGCACTAAATCTCCTCTAAAAATGCTGTCTAAAAATATTTCCCATCACCCACTGGATAAATAATCATAATAATAAATAAATCCAAGAGCTAACATCAGGTGGTCATTTACAACCTTCTTTATTTTCTCAGAGAAATAAATATCACACTTTGAGGTCATATGAACGGACTGCACAGCTGTTTTGATCTTACAGGGAAGTGATGGAAAGAAATACATATTAACTAAATTTTAATGTGCTAAAACATTTATGGGTTTTTGTTTTCTTGTAGTCCTTTTTTTTTTCTTTTTAAGTAATATAATATGACATCAGTAGATGTTATTGATCATATTTACTAGAGATTCATTTAAGATAATGACTGTAGCATTTTAAATGTGAATGTTTTCCAAAGTCATTCTGTAGTTCGTAGGTTTGCCTTGATACCACTATGTTATTTAGCCCAGGCCGCTGTTCTTTTTGAATTTGGATACAGCTAATCCTTTGGAAAAATCATTTATAAAGAAATGAGGCTGAGATCACCAACTATCTTCTGATAAAGTTATCGTTTCAGCCAACAAACATTGATTTTTTAATTATTATTACTATTATTTCAGCCTTTGAAGAAGTTTTATTTTGAAATGTTTAGGTTATAAAATTGTTTAAGAAATATTAAATATGAAAAAGAAAACAGGTAGCTAAACCTTCACAATATTTATTCTCTTCATCTTTCTTGGAAATCCATTTCTCCTCCTATTCACATCCTACTGTAATACAGATTTACAAAATAAGGACATATAAGGCTAAATTTAGAGCTCACTCAACTTTATGTAGCCCTAAAAACCACTAAAACTGGTCAATGACACTGATTTAATAGATCTAAAGTGAATGGAGTATAGTTAACACCACTAATTCCTATATTATTTCCCCATCTATCTACAGTTTCCCCATCTGTCTATAATTTTCTGTGAACATGTGTGCCCATTACTGTAAAGTCCATTCAGTTCCTTTATGCCTCTGCTGACACACTCAATACATTTTGCACTCCCCAAGGCCCTTTTCTGACCACTCCCAGTTTTCAGAATTTGGTTCATATATGTACTGAAAGTCTTTTAGGCCTCTTTTGTCTCCCTCAAAATGTGGTTCAAGATAGGGGAGCAGCTTTATTTGTTGAAGTGCTCACATCCATAATTTTTATTGTCTTTAAGTTATGTTGACATCATTGAGGTCTGTGAAACTCAGTGCCTTTAGCACATAAGCTTTGCTAGCATTTCCAATATACAGAGTTATTCACTCACTTATGGGCATTTTTACTTATATCTTCTCACATGACTGACTGAACTAGAAGTCATGGAGGGCTTTGGCATCAGATGCAAGCTAAGAGCTGCTCTCTTGCTATTGTCTCCTCTATCACTATGTCTTTCTCAGATGGCTGTAACCATTGGTTCAAGATGATTTCAGTGACCTAGAGATCAGCAATATTTATCTCTGACAGCACTGAGATGTGAATTATTATTGATGCTGGAGCAGGTTTTGTGCATTTGGTGGGAGGCGGTTGTTTCAGAGTTACACCACTATCACAATTACAGAGCTGTCAGACAATATGATTTCTGCTGCATCCTAAGTTCTCTAATTGTTTATCATATTAACCTTGGGTGATCTTGCAATCTCCTGTCTGCAACATTAATCAGCTGACATCATCCAATGCTCTGAAAGGAAGGACGTTACCAGAATACATTTCCAATGAGAAGGGCAGTGGGGCTTGGTGACCTGAGAAAAGGGATTGAAAAGATCTTTGCATTTTATCTTTGCCATGTAAGATGAGTCACTTCCATCTCTGCATCCTCCTGCCCTTTGTCTGATAGTCTTGTCTGAGCTAGACTGCCAGTTTTCAGGCACAAACTGTGTCTGCTCCTGTGCTTAGTATTGGTAAAATAAGAAACATGTTCACTTTTACTCCATTACAGGTACAAGTTATCACCAGAAGATACCTTGCTATTCTGCACATGGGCTCAGCCTACACCTGACCTGAAAACTGAAGTAGAGGTCTGGAGAGCATTCCAGTCATCTCAGTGTGTTTTCAGAATTACTATTATTCATCAACTATTCCTAGATGATCATCAGTGGAAAGCATTTGCATGAAAGAAATTGCTCAAGTCTTAGATATTTTCTTCTGATCTGAAAACAGTCATATTTGTGATGTGACCTCATATGCAATAGGAAGAAGTCTTGAAGCTCAACGGAGCTCAGTGAAATTAATGAAATATTTTTTTCCAGAAATAATAATACTTTTTTCCATAATAAATATATAGCAAGTAGCACTGCCACTGGAAGGACAAAAGTCTCATATTTATGAAATGCAAATTATTTATTTAACATTCAAATGAATATTTCAATAATTCTCATTGTCGATGTGATTGATTTGTACTTGATTCTATTTTGGGGTGGACTTCACCAGAAGTGAACTACATATAACCCACACAAAGATCAATTATTTGATTTCATCTGCAAATACAGTATCTCTTATGGATGGTTTAAGTTACTGGATTCCTGGGATAAACTGATGGATGTTTGCTTTGTGCATTAGTAACACAATCCTTTCCAGACAATGATGGATAAGATTAAATGGCTTACGGCTCTGTTGGAACCAGACATAAAATAATCCTCCAAATTCTCATCATGAATTGTGGCAATGTGACTCATAACAGTTGACACGATCACTCTGCCAGCTGAACGTGAGTCTGTCTGCTCCCAAGACTAAATGTACCACATCTGGCACATATTTTAAAAATCACTGCTACCAGGCAAGTTCAGGAGTCTTCTGGAAAAGGTTAGCCCACGTAAATTTAATGGCTGCACAGTTTTGTTTAGAGTGTTTGATTGAGTGTGACTTGAGTTATGGTACCCCACAACTCCCTAGTACTAGTCTTCCCTAGGTGAAGCATTGATGTGCCTGAGCTAGCCTCCAAAGAGCAGCATGGACAAATTGAAAAGTTTCATGGATCATGGGATTATGAACACCACAAAAATAAATAAAGAAATGAATAAATCCTAAAACAATGCCACACTTACTGAGAACAAATAATAACTAAATATTCCTTTATTCTTGCTTAGATATTAGAAATAGATCTGACACGTGGCTTAATTTTGGGTACCTTGACTAAGTGACAGGTATGAATTTAGACCTCATGTCTGAGATCAGCACTATGTACAGCTAAGAGATTTATAGTTCATGTTTTGGGCAGCAGTTAGCTATTCTGAGTGGAGTACAAAGGAACTTATGGCACTTGCACACATGTAGGATTCTGCTTATCAAACTGAGTTGCTTGCTTGGAAGGGCCTTCAAACTAAAATTATAAACAACAACCCCGTGCCCAGAAAGAGGAAAGATTGATAAGGGAGAATGCAGATATTGACGGGAATCTTTCATTTTTTTTCTTTGCAATTAATAAATCCTTAACTACTGCTGCTAAACTGTAGCGCTACTCAGGCAGTGATGCTGACAAGATATTCATAAGATAACTGTTAGTGAGAAAAAAGTCTATTTGAAAACTATTCAGCTATGCTGAAGTGGTGGATGGAACATTTTTATTCCATTAGCATGCATTGAAAAAAGAGATGTTAATTAGTTTCAGGAACTTCTGATATTTCAGCAAAACTTTATACTAATTTTCAGTTGGATTTTTGCCTTCTGGGGATCCTGTCAATGTTTTCAATTAACAGATTTCCCTACACAAGTTCTTCAAAGAAATGATGTTAAAAATATAGGGTAAGAACTGTGTTTTTCATTTCATTGGAACTACACAATTCCTTTCTTGTTATAAAAAGCAGGAAAAAAAAGAAAAAGTCAGGTTTTCTGTACAAGTTTAATAATTCTGAATAAAGTCATACAAAGAAATTCACTGTAATGTTTTTATCCATTAAAACCGAAATGAAAAATCACTGCATCTTCCCCATTCTATTCCATTAGAAAACTACATCTGGAGTTATCTTTTCCACTTTTCCTCTTCCAAACAAGAAGTTGCTAATGACTTTTAAAATATAGGAATTGCCAGTGTTTCTGGAGATTTCTTTCATCCTTTATTAATTTTTAACTACTTCTAAGACAGCATTCTACCTTCAGGCTTTGCACTACTATTAGTTAAACTGATGAGTTTTTATACTCTGCCTTATCAAAAGAAATTTTAGATGTTTTTTAAATGGTAAGTAATAGATGTTTATGTTCTGTTTATACATAAATTTATTAACACTGAACATGATGTGTTATATTAAGTGATGACTTATCAATGCTTTGAAGAGATGTATCCTTTGTCAGGTAAGAGACCAGTGGCATGTAATGTATGGAGTTACCAAATGTTCTGTATTTCTGGCAATTGGGAATTTTTTGTTTATCTAAAAAATATAGGTATGTTCAAGTTGCATTTCTTCATAATTACAGTTAGCTCATAGGCCTCAAAAGCTTTACCAGACTATTTCTGTATTGGTTCATCTGACCTGAAAGTTTGGGTCAACATTTAAAGAGTAGTTTAGTATTCTTTGGACTTGGCTTTCATCTATCTAGCACATCCTTCATTCTTCCTGAAAGACAACAGGCTTTCCTGAGCTCTGTTCCATTCTCTTTTTCTTCCCTCTTGATTCTCTCAATTATCTCTATCTTTCTTCTTGCTGTCTTGAGTTTAAATCACAAAAATTTTCTCTTTCCACTGTTTGTGGCAATGATCAAGAAATCATCGAAATACTCAATGTTCACTATTTTAAAATTAGTATGCATTATAGAGTTTCTTAACATTTCTAAGCAGTGCAAAATGCTCTGTATACAATAGTGTGCAGTTCTACACTTCCTAGTTTGCATTCACTGCAAATTACAAGTACATGCTGTCTCATGTCTATTTCCTTATTATGCTCTTGATTAAAAGATACTAGGATGTGCATCTATAAAGATTTTTACTTAAGATGTTGTCTACTTTAAGACTATGTAAACTAAATAACAGGTGAGGAATCACTGTGACTTGGATATGAGATCAGTACCTCTTGGCTTTCAATAAGACAACTAATTACTGGGCATCTGGAAGAGACTTAGAATGTTCTTGGATACTTGTCACTCATCTGTTTCAGTCTGCATCTTTTAGAAGTGAATAACTCCTATTTACTTAGAAAATATGATGTATCCAAACACTAGCTGGAAACAAAATTTATATCCTTTCTTTATACGAAGGCAGAGGCAGCTTTTAGCATGAGTCCAAGGTTTAATTATTATTTTTTTTTTATCACTTTTTGGAGTATTTCATAAATGTCACATAGCGTATCCTCTAAATCACTGGAACTAATATGATCTTTTAATTTCATGTGGACTGATGTAAGTTGTATTTGTAGTGTTACCGTTGAAAACTTTTTAAAAAATAACTTGTATCAATTCTCAATTAAGTTTTACAGTAAAAAGGCTGTATAATATTTATATATTTAATATTCCCTCATAATTTATAAGAAAAAATGTTGCATCAGTCTGGATGTCATCCCATTCCTCAAGTGTGTCAACTACATCACAGAGTTTAGCATCACCCACAAACTTGCTGAGGGTGCACTTGATTCCACTGTTGATGAAAATGTTAAAGACTATTAGTCACAGACTAATAATAGGACACCATTCATCTTTGATTTACGTTTGGATGTTGAGCCATTGACCACCACTGCCTGTGTAGGATCTTGTAATCAGTTCCTCACCTATCGAACATTCCATACATCAAATCCATATCTCACCAGTCTGGGAAGAGAGATGTTTTGGGGCACAGTGTCAAAGGTCTTACTGAACTCCAGATAGGGGTTTTCCCATCAGTGGGTTTTCCCTCATTCCCTGATTTAATGCAATCATAGAACGTTATGAGGTTGGTCAGACAGGACATGTCCTTTGTGAAGCTCCTCATCCTGCATCCTCTAATAAATTAGCATTAAAAGTACATTGGGAACATAAGTCCATGAGTAGAAATGGTGCTAAATTGGCAGCTGTTCTTATTTTACTTTATTTTTTTTATAACTCTCTACAGAGAATAAAACTGTATGATTGATTTTATGAGTAAAGTAGATCATATTTCTAAAGTAAAACACAGAATAATTGTAATATTGGTCAATAATTTTCGTGTAGGAAAACTTACCAATTGCAGGTATAGGTCCATTGTTTTTTAAAGGTGCTTTACAAACACAGACCTACATGCTAGTCTCTGAAAAGTTTCCAACTCTCATAAAGGAATTAATCTTTATTTTGATCAATGTAAATGAAAAGGTAACACAAAAAGAAGCATTTTAAATCCAGAGTAGACATACTGGGAAGAGATAGCTTACTGTTGTTGAACTGGTGAAAATTAGACGTGATGTCTTTAAAATCCAAGTTATCTCTCTTGCCCCCAGTACCTTCATTACAATCAGCCTGTAGTAGGATATCACACTTTAGGGATATACCAATCTGCTCAGAGTAGTTAAAGGATCCCTATATTACACTTTAATGTGATCTGCAGATACTTTCATGCCACTGAAAACTTCACTAATATCTTTAGCATTACTTAATGGGCCTCCCTGGTACTTAGTAAAATCACTATATTGTAGCACACTAACAAATTTATTATTGGCACCTCTCCTGGTGGTGCGTCAGAATATCAATGTATCAATCTTCTGAGATATATTCTGATAGCCCATTACTGTTTTTTTTTTTTTTTAATTATTATTATTTTTTTATTATTATTTTTTTTGTGCTACCCTTCTTGCTCAAATGTGACTCGCTTCACAGACCAAAAGTCTGGTCCTTCAAATAAACCATTTTTTCAAGTGCAGAATTTTCTAATGTCAATGTCTGCGACACTCTTCACTATTTACTTGATGTAGTTTTAAGCATTGTTCTTCTCAAGCAAGGGAAAAACAAGAACAGGAACAACACTAAAAACAACCTATGAAGGTTAATGCTGTCCTGAGTAAAGGAACACTGAACTGTTCTGCCAATTTGAGTTATAAAAATGGGTCTCTGCAGACTCCAGTTTAGATTTCCCCTGTGCCAGACAATGACTGTTGCTTCCTTCCTTTAAATGGCTTCTCATCAGGACTTCTTTGGTTCCCCTCTGATCTGTAGGCTATGTCAAGAATACTAAATTAAACAGCATCAAGAAACTTTCACAAGCAAAGCAGTTCATATCATCAAACAGTTATTTTGGTCCTTGATATGGTTTGCCCTTGGACAACTTACTGCCTGAAGAAACTTCTGAATTTAGTAACAATTTAGCAACTTTCATGGATCTGAAAATACTCCTAAATGTATTTGGATTTGGTTATGCAGTTTTAAAGTCGAACACTAAGGGCACGTACCATTCTGTGACACATTATCTTCATATCAGAGAATCATCCTGAAATTTCACTAATTCCAATATTGCTTAAGAGATTTATTAATATATTCTCCTCTAATGCACTCACCAACAGTGAATATTTTTTGTCACGATTTTAAGTGTTTTAATATAATATATACAAACTCTACCAGCTGACTATTATATTGTTTTAAAGAAAAATGAATACAATGAAAAATTAATTAATATCCCAAAGAATTTTAAGTCCTGACATTTAAGCAGTAACAAGATGTAATGAAAGAGCAGGATGACTTGGAAAAATGAGGGTCAGGAGTATGTGCTTAAAACAAGACTTAGAGTTAAGATGAAGTCTGTGCACAAGAATGAGCCCTATTAGCCACTCTCAGAATACATGAGCCTCAGCAAACTGATAGTAGAATAATCCCATTTAGTTCCAGACAGGAGATACTCAGCCCCTCAGAATATAAGGTGCTTTTGATTTAGTTTTGTGGGTTTTTTTCGTGAAGTACAACACGAGAGTTAAGATTCTAAATTGAGGTTTGAGATCAATAGATTACATTTCTTGTTTCAGTGTAGATTTTCTTTTTAAGCATTAGTTACTGATCATTACAATAGGAAATGCAGGTAGATATTTTGCCAAAACAGATGAAACAACCTAAAGGTAGTATTAATTCCCTCTAATAACCGATAGAAGAGTGATCCAGAAAGTTGGTTCTGAAAGAGTATAGACAAAGACTGATACAGAAAAAAAAAATAAGAGTGTAGTGAGTTAGCTGAAGTTTATATAAAAGTTGTATTTACATAATGAGGACTTCCACATTTTTTGAATTTATATTAATCCTCTGGAGATAGACACCTGGTTGAGTAGATGTTTATATGTCTAAAAAATGAGAGTAGAATTCACATAACCACAGTCTCTGTGGCGCAATGGGTTAGCGCGTTCGGCTGTTAACCGAAAGGTTGGTGGTTCAAACCCACCCAGGGACGTACCTCATGACTGACAGAGGTTCTTTCTAACCTTGGAGATACTATGGCATCTGAGGGGGTTAATTTTGGAGCTCCCCCCTCCCAAAACAAAAAACAGCAAAAAGTTGCTTTATCATCTCTAGAGAGATTTGAAATACCGAAAAACCCATTATCTCTCTATTTATGCAGGGACAACTTGTCTTGCCAAGCTGATGGGAAGCTCAGAGTTACACAGAACAACACAGCAGGATAGATCTGCACTTAAATGCTCCTGATATAGCTTAGACTTTGAGGCATCAGGAAATCTTGCTTTGAGTTCTCTGTGCTAAATGAAGACAACTGCCTTTCTTAGATTCTGAAATGTCTACTTCTGACAAGATTTTCTCTAGAAATGCAGGCCACCTGAAAACCTTGGAGTTCAATACACTTTCTTTTATCAGGGTAAGGACAAGTTATTCCTCTGTTATCCACTGGTCAATCCATTATGCTTTCTGGTTCCAATTTTACTGCCTCATTTATTGTATGCATTATTGATGTGCTATGTATTTTTTTTTTCAATTTTTCTCCAAACATTTTCTGGATTTTATGATGTGATTTCAACTAATTTATTTTTTCTAGTAATCCGAATTATGTGTCACAGAGAAGTATTCCTCCATTACTGAAACAAAAAATGAGCACTGAATGAGATCTCAAGGTTGATCTATCCTAGATATTTGACTTCTCCAGTGGAATATGCCTTCTGCTTTGGTCAGACTCCATTCTCTCCATTCTTCTCCATTCTCTCCATTTCAGTATTTGACCCCTGTGCCCTGGAGCTATACATAGAAAATAAAAAAGCAGTGACTACTGCAGTCCATTGAAGTGCTGGAGACATTTTTTGACCCCCATAGACACTTGTTTTTGCTCCTTCTGTGAATCAATCATGCAGTAAAGAACATTTAAAAATTGCTCAAACAGTCTTTCTTTAGAGGCATTATTTGGACAGACAAATTGTGAGATTTCATTTTGAAGACATTTATTTTCCCCACGGCTAAATAATTCACAATACTCTTGGATCATACTGTGTCAGAATTTGGTTAGAAATCTTGTTTTGTCGGATTGGAGGCATTATCTGCTGGAGAGATGTATTTTGCATGAGATACAAAGCCAAACCAATATCCAAATCTTTGCTTGACACTACAGAACCTTGAACTCCCAACAAAAAATACCTTCAGGACTATAGCCAGAGTTTTGCTACTCCACTGGGGCAATGCAAATTATTCTTCTGATCTCAACACCTACTATATTATTGTGTAGTATTACAAAGATTCAATGAATTATAATTGTTCAGTGAAGCAAGTTGAAATGATTCCTATGGTTTTGTAACATCTAACGGATTATAAGTATATAATATGTTAAAAATGATTTTAATTGTTGTATGAACTTAACCTTGAAGCTGCTTATTTTTTTTAATATTTTTAATTAAAAAAAAAACCAAAACAATCAAAAAAAAAATCAAAGAAAGAAAACCGAGCTTATTTGATTCAAAGTTTTGCAATCCTTGTTTGAATTTGATGAGGTAGTACTGGTCCCTTCTTTTGTAATTAGGGCTCTCTAGTCTGGCTGGGGAGACCAGGAGTACTTCTGATAAAATGCAGACAGAAGGTGGTGGGAAAGAACAGGGACTAGAACTACCTTTAAGTACTGCTCTGTGTTTTCTGTCATACTGCATGGCGATGAATACCTCAGGTAGGCAGTGAAGAGGTAAACTACCATTTCCCTGGAAAAACTAGTAGAAATAGATCCTGAGACAAATCCTGATGCAATATAAGAGATCGCCACCCACCTTTGTCATCTCTCCACAGTATTTGTCTCTATGGTGTGACCAAAAGCACCACCAAAGCTCTGAAGAATAGAATCAAAGATCATATTTAATGGCGTGGAAGAGGAAAAATAGACCATTTAACATTTTGTAATTACTAGCTGAATTTTTGTTTACAGTAAGAACACACAGGATTGTCTGTACAGTCCTATCATTGTTAAGGCTGATTCACAAACTAATGCATAGGAGGTTCTGAACAAATGTGCATTGGAACTTCTTCACAGTAAGGGTAATAGAGCACTGAAACAGGTTGCCCAGAGAGGTTGTAGAGACTCCTTCTCTGGAGGTATTCAAGACCCACCTGGGCGCCTACCTGTGCAACCTGGGCTAGGGAACTGCTTTGGCAGGGGAGTTGGACTCAATGATCACTAGAGGTCCCTTCCAACTCCTACAATTCTGTGATTCTTTTCAAAAAGAGACAGACTGGTCTCTTCTTTTTTACTTGTCTATGCAATATTTTTGCACAGTATAATGTATTTCTTGTTCTTCTCTGTCAGAAAAAAAAAAAAAAATGAAAAAATCATATCTAAAAGGAAATTCCCTTCAAAATTCTTCAACTCCCTAAGAATTCATGTTTGATTATGATGACCTTCATTGTGCATTGAATCTAAAACAAAGGTTAAGTACAAAGATGAAGAACGCTGTATAAACTTAGGCATAAAAAAAGTTACAAACATAACAACAAAATATTTTGTCCAATATCGCAATGCAGAGGGGAAATAATAATAATAATAAAAAAAGCAATTACCAGAAATGAATGTGTGTTCAGGACTGCTTACTTCATTGCAAAGTAAAATGGGCCATATCCAGTTCACCCAGCATGTGGAATATATATCAAGCATTACAGTCTGACATTTCTATTGTCCTGGTTGATGAGAGCATTTGTTTGAACAGAAAGGTCATGCCCAGTCATGTGCACTAACTGTTTAGTGGGTAATGCAAAGTCAACACATTTTTCCACCTTCCTTCTCTCTTTGTTTACATAGTAGAAGCTAAGGCAGACCTGTAGATCAGGGTATTGCTTTGATCTAAAATCCTTATCTGTTGATTAATAAATTTATTATCCCAGCAAAGCATAATCTTATCAGTTTTTTTTAATTAGAAGTGTAAATTTGTCAGTAAATCTTTGTTGATGTAATTGTATCATCAAAAGAAAATTTATGATGAGAAATTGTAGGTATTTTTGCATTGCATGTATACCTACACATCTGTTTTAGAGGTATTGTTACCTATGCAAACAGAGAAATCGAAAAGCCAGTGTAATGATAGTAAATAACAGTTCCTCTAAATAATGGTAGGTAAGAATCAGAGAAACAGTTATTTTTCCCATCCACACCTAATATTTCTGTTTCTTTTCAAAATATATGGCAACAGTACCACTAGTAATATGATCCTTATCACAGTTTTGGTTTCTTTTGCAGAAGTTGGGAAAATGGTGAGGTTTGACATTTGAGATGTTATGATCAAATTGAGAGACCATTTGATTACTGATGGAGCAGAAATTCCATTTTTTCCAATAACAAGTGCTAGATCCAGTGAATTATTATGACCTGAAGCAATTCCAGTTCTGTCACTGATGCTTGAATAATTCTGTGTCCCGATCTCCCCTCCTGTGCTTTGATCATCTCATGTACTCAGAAGGTGAGCCTGGACTGCTCCGTTCTTTATCTATACAATGTACAGTGTAAGAAAGTTCTGATGACTCCTAGAATCACAGCTCCACTTAGAATTCTAATGATTACAGCTTTGACTTCATTTCTAAATGTTGGAACTCCTTATACAGCAGTGTAGAATGGAGGAGTTCTGGTCTTGGAAGATGTGATCAGAGTTCAAATTAGAATTTGAATCTTCATAAAAAATTATCATATCAGCTGCTTCTTCAGATGTCTTTCTATGAGAAAGTCATCAGGAAACTTACAACACTCTCTGACCTGCTTGGCTAATAAATAATTCTCCTCTTCTAGTGATTACCATCTGTCACCTGAATGTTTTCCCTAGAAAAAGGAGACAAAAAAAAATAAAAATATATATATATATATATTTCAGTATCAGAATGCAGATACTGTATTCTGTTCCATGCTTGTCCAATTATTAATGTTTTTCAAATACTGTAAAAACCTCAGTTCTCGCAGAAGAAATACAGTCCTGTCCTAGTCATTAGATAAAAAAGGTAATAATAATAAATTATATCCGTATTGTGTAACACTGTTTATTGTCTGTTCTTTGTTCCAGTATGCTTTTAGTTTTCAGAAAGAATAGAAGTAATTCAGAAGAGTGAGTTTTGGTAAGTGAGCTCTTTTTTTCCCTCTTTTACTCTGTAAGAAAAACTCTTATAACCATACATTGCTAATAGAAGCCAAGTGCTGGAGAAAAATACTAATTAGGCAAAGACTGGCGTGCTCAGATACAATCCTTACACAGCAACGTTTTCCTCTTTCTTAAGATTAAGGGCACTGCTCTTTCCACTGTGTGAAAGATTTATCAGTATCACCTCAGCCTACACCTGTAGATGAGTTACCCTTCAGCTATCTCATAACCTTTGGGAAAAACTATGATGCCGGTCACAGAATCACAGAACTGCAGGGGTTGGAAGAGATCTCTAGAGATCACTAAGTCCACCTCCCCAGCTAAAGCAGATCATGCCTCTTTCTCAACCACAGCTTAATAAAATGTTTCCTACAATAGGTAGGCAAGCATTGTCCCTTACTTCCCACTTCTGTAAGATCTACAGTCCTGAATGCTGCCTCCTTATTCAAGTGATGCTACTAGGCTGTGTGTAGAATGTTCTGAGTTTTATTTGAAAGCCTTTGGCCATTGCTGAGCCTTACAAAACAAAAGGGCCCCAAATTTTCTCCTAAAATGTCTGAAGGTGTTCTTGTCACAGTTTATGTCAACACAGAATTACTCATAGTCCCATCAACTATGTAATAAATACTCAGCAAGACCAAAACAGCTGTATGTTTAAGATTGGATACTTACTAGATAAGTGGACAAGAAGCAAACTACAGTAATTCTAATATTAGTACTATTACTACTAATTATAAAAATAAAGACACATATTTGTTCCAACATTAAATATACTTTAATATTCTGCTATTTAACTTCTATTTGGAAGCAAAAATGCACCATCTGTCCAGCAGGAAATTGATAAAGTTTGGATTCACTAGGCCTAAATTGATCCAAAATGTTTTCTCCAATCCAGGAACAAAAACTTTCATAGTTTTTGTGTTTTTTTTTCTTTTCAGTAAATGCCACTAGGCATCTCAGCAGCTCCATGACAGAAGATTTATATCCAAAGGAAGTATTAGACTCACTGATTTCTTTGTAACAGCAAAAAAAGAATTTTAAAAATTGATATGTGATTCAAATTTTATGAAAGCTGTGAAAAAGCCCGTGGTGTGGACAGGTTCACTCTCCTCTGGGTGGGGAACTGGCTAGAGGGCCGTGCCCAGCGGGTAGTGGTTAATGGAGTTAAGTCCAGCTGGCATCCCNTTGCACTCTACCACTTCCTGAAGGGGGATTGTGGTGCGGAGGGGGTCAGCCTCTTCTCCCAGATTACTAGTGACAGGACGAGAGGGAATGGCCACAAGTTGCGCCAAGGAAGATTTAGATTAGATTTGAGGAGAAACTTTTTCTCTGAAAGAGTGGTCAGGCACTGGAATGGCCTGCCTAGGGAGGTGGTTGAGGCACCATCCCTAGCGCTGTTCAAGAAGCGTTTAGATGAGGTGCTAAGGGATTTGATTTAGTAGTTTAGTGGGTAGGGATGGTGATAGGAGGATGGTTGGACTAGATGATCTTGTAGGTCCTTTCCAACCTAATGCATCTATGAATCTATAAAAAAATGATGAAGTTACCTGGAGAAGCTAACATATTGGTTCTGAGTTTTTTTCAGTGGTTCCTTTGATATGTTCATAGCTTTGATGGCAAAGCTAAATATTAAAGCAGATCCAATTAGCAGTATAATATTCATTTATCAGGAAAGGTCATGTAACAAGCCCACACTTGTCAACAGAAAGGTGAACATTTGCCTAATTCTGTACAAAACTGATTTTTCAAAAAAATAAAATAGAATAACTGTAGACTGCAGCTATTAGATTTATACTGTCTTTGATTGGGTCAAAGGCTAGGAAAGACAACTCATCAATGAAGGACATAGTGGGTTTACAATGTCAACAGTGAAAACCATAGCACTCATTAAAAGAAAAAAAAATCTCTCAGGCAAATATAATATGTTCTGAGTTTTAATTAAGTTATACAAATACCTTAATTAAAATTAAGGAAGAAAAAGGAAAAAAATTAAATTGCTAGTGTCTATTTATGCCAATTATATGCTACATTCTGTTATTCATTTGACTTACGTCAGTATATTCTTATTCATCTCAGTCATTAAATTCAGTGGGACTACATCGTAAAGCACTTCTCATTCTCAGAAGGGTCGATGTGTTTTGTTCAGTGAAATAATTTGCAGAATAACATACTTATCTTCCAAGAGGCTGTCAGGAATTACTGTATGGAACAACAAAAAAGGAAGCCAAAACCTCAGTAGAAGCAGAGTTATTAGATGGACACTGATACATAGACACATACACAGCTCAGTAGTAGCTTTGGAAACTAACAATGGTAAATAAAAAGGGGGAATGAATTTATTTGTGCTTTAAGCTTGGAGTCTAAGACTAGATGTAACTGAATTAAATCATGTGCTAAAATAAATTTTTACATGATGATTGTTCTCATCTGGAGTCCTTAAAGTATCTGATGATGAACAAATCTCAACATGCAGATAGTGTGCATGAATGCACAAATTCACTTTTCTTGAACTCTTGACATAAGCCTCAGAAACATAATGATTCCCAAACTAGACAAGGAATTCAAATAGGAATTTGAGCTTTGAAGGGACACCTCTGTACGTCTACACGTCAAAGTATTCTCCTTATGAACACTTCTACAGGCTGTATGTGTCACACACAGCAAAGCTAGCTAGTTTTCTCCATTAAGGTGAATTGTAGTCATTTAAGTATGTATTTCATATATTTTGCTATAGACATAACTGAATGCTTTGGATTGTTGATCTTATAATTACAAAACTGTTTTCTTATTGATGTTAGGTAAGAAAGAAGATAATCCTTCCAAACAGTGGCCTGTCATAACTTCAGTGGAAATCTTTCTACTATTTTTGGTTACTGTTGTGTAAAGGCAAATCTCAGGTGTTCTTAGATGAGCAAGGTTCAAGCTGTCATTCTTCATGTAATGACAAAAGACCATAGAAGGCAGATCAGGAAAGAAACAAAATAGTCATCATCATTCTCTAAGAGTATTCAGGTGACTTGAAATCACAGACAAAGATGATTAAGGGGACAGAGCATTTCTCCTTTGAAGAAAGGTTGACAGAGGTGATTCAGCCTGGAAAGGAGTAGGCTCAATGAGGATCTTACCAATGTCTTTAAATACCTGAAGAGAGGGTGCAGTCAAGACAGAGTCAGGCTCTTTAAAGTAGTGCCCAGTGCTAAAAAAAGAGGTAACAGGCACAATGATAAACACAGGAGACTCCCTCTGACCATCAGGAAACACTTCTGTGGGGAACTGAGTCCTGACACAGGTTTCCTGGAGAGGTTGTGGAGTCTCCTCCCTGGAGATCTCCAAAAAACACCTGGACATGGCCTTTGGCACACGGCTTTGGGTGCCCTTGATTGTGCATAAATTGGATCAGAGGAACCCAGAGGTCACTACCCTCAGCCATTTTTGAGATTCCATGATTCTGTGATAAAAGAACTTCAGCAGACATTATAGTTAATAAATAGAAATATATTCCATTCAGCAATTGATTTCTAAGATACAAAATAATTATTTTCCAAAAGTGTCTGTTTCTCATTAATGACTAAATTGTGAAACCAGGAGTGTAGTTTAATGGTTCATATTACTGTGGTGAATCCCCTATGTGAGCTGAAGGTGCTGTAGACCCTAGAGAACTATCTGGAGTCTCACTCAAACGAGACGTGCAAAAAAACCCAAGATTATAAATAATGTTTAACATCCGTAAAAATTAAAGAAAAAAAACAAAAACAAAAACATAGAACTGAATGTTATGCAGAACCCACTGCAAAAATAAGATCAAATTAGTGTTGCACTTTTGATGATTGCACCAGCTGAAGGCTCATAATTCAAGATCTCTTGGAACAGTTGTAAATGGAATGGACAAGGTTTGGATAGTCTGAATTCTCTAACGTTAGAGAAAGAAATGGAAGGAAGTTAGTTTCCTATTTCGATTTAGTCAAATGCAAAATTTGATTTCCCTGAGAACTGGTGGGATTATTATTGATTCAATCACTGGGTAACCTTATATAGCAATTTCACACAGTATAACCTTTGGTGGCCCAAAACTCTATTTTTGAGTAAAAAAAATAAAAAATAAAGAAGGCAGCTATAGTTTAAATAGGGAAAAAGAATTACCATCTGTCTCCTTGCTTTAAATAACCTGTCTTGCTGGTGACTATGTTTCATAATAACGTCAAAGGTTTCTGTAAGGAGAGAAAGGAAAAAAAGTAAGGAAAACAAACAAACAAGTCTGACAGTATATTTTTCTTAGTCTCCAAACATATATATGGTGGCAAAAAGATCATTTTAATTGCCTACCTCAGTCAATCTAAGATGTATTAACATATTCATTCATTCCACATATTATGCGTTCATCTAGCTTAAATTTTTCCTTCCCTATAATATCTTCCAAAGGATGCAGATTAAATGAGTTCTTGATAATAAGACCTAATAAAACAGTGCATATGAGAATATTATGAACAGATTATTTCTTCAATTAAATTATATTTCCATTAGAAGTATATCTGTTGGATATTTTTCACCTCTGCTTTAATGTACTCCATTTATTTATTTAATGAAGAAGTGGATGATAAATGGATGACTCTAAATTTTAGTTTTCATAATGGAGTGGCCTTTTCAGACCTCAGCAGAACCCATAATTTCCCATACTGAGAGCTGTACAAATATCCAGAAAGGAGATTGCTCTTGTTCTGAGTAATTTATTATCTAACAGATTAGCCAGATGTAGGATACACCTACATAGGCTCTTGCCTTCTGAGCAGACATGAGCTCACTCTATTTGCATCTGAAGCAGATGGAAATTTTCTCTGCCCATGCTCCATGCTAACTAGAAGCCTCGTGAATACAAATAATGTGGTGCTTACTCTAAGCTACCAAGTGCTGATGAAAGATACTATATCTTAACTTGTGCTTTGAGTTTCCCCAAAACATCTGCTCAGGAGTATGAGCTCTGAAAATTGTTATGTAGTTAGTTCTGAACAGTGGAAGACAGTAAAATGGAAGAAGGTGATAAGATTTTTGTGGATGTCTGATAAAGAGCAGGAGAAAAACTCTTTCAGGGAGGAAACAAGAAATTCAAGTACAAAGCCCAGGCTAAGGCAGAATCAGTTTCTTCGAGTTTAGTAGAGTTAATTATGAATGAGAGTCATTTAACTCATTGTGTGAGCATTTAGCTATCTAATACTTAGCTTTATTAACTCAGCTTACTCACTTGAATTCTCTCCCCAGAGAATGGAGGTAAGTAGATAGTCCCAGTCAAGTTATCTCTCCAATTACCTCACACACTTTATGATGGACCAAACAATCTGCGGGTAGCTCTTTTCTCTCCCCACTGACTAGTGAGAAAACCTAGTGTACTTGTCATTTTCAGGTGCGTGCAACTCACAGAGATTAATCTTACTTCACAAAACTGTTTCCCCATGTCTTTGAAATGTTTGATATTTCCTCTGTTCTTGCCTGAAGCTCATCACATAGCTAATATAGGATGTCATTCATCATTTTTACTCTGTCAGTATCCTTACTGTCTGGATTTTTTATCCTATTTTCTGCTGCTCTCCTCTTTAGATTCCCAGTCACTACCCTCATCCTTTAAAAAAAAAATCAAGCAAGAATGGTGAGAAAAATAAAAGTGATTACAAATCCATTTTACACTCACCCTCACTCCAAGCCAGAATTATCCTGTTCACTGAGGCACAGGTGGTGATTTTCCTAACTTGATTTGGTCATTAAAAATCCTCTAGCTGCTTCAATACTTTCTCCCTGAGGTCCCTATCAACACTTTCTTCTCCAGTGATTAGAATAGAGCCGATTGGCCCTCTGAACTTATTACAACCCTTTCTCTAATGATCTCATAATGCCTGCAAACCTGAGTCCAGCAGCTTGACAGATAATGATGTCAATTATGCAGAACAGAAATGATGGCTTTAAATTTAATCTACTAGATTTGGATCAGGGTGGGGGTGTGTGCTTATTTATAGTTTCATTGACTAACTCTGTCATATTTCAGAATGTCAGTAAAAGTTAATAAAACAGAGGTTGATGAACACACAAAAAGATGTGGATATGGGGTACTTAATATATTTTTTAAAAGGGGGTTAGCTCTTCTTCCTATCAGTCTTCCCTAAAAAGCTTCAAGTGGTTTTAGCCTCTTGAAGTACCCCAGTGAGATTTTAAAAATTCAGTCAATGGACTGAATTTTTTCTTTTCCCATTGGACTTCTCAGTAGCTGTATCAACAGCCAGTGCCAGTGAATTTGCTTTTAATTGCTACTTATTAGTAAAATCACTCTGTAGCCATTTGCCCATGAAAGTGTTCTCAGGAAGTTTCCAAATTCCTCTTGGTTATAAACAACAAACAAAATTGTTATTTGTTTCTTTTGTTTTTATTGTAACTCAGACTGTGGTTTAAAATATGCAAAAGCATTTGAGGAAAAATTAAGATAGCTTTAGTTTTCCGTGTATTATAACTCAAAGTCTGTTTAGCTTTCGTGGAAGACTCTTGTGATTTACAAGTATGATACTCATATCAGGTATCATGTTAGAGCTTACTTAGGGTTAGGAAATCATATCACACAACCAGTGTTTAACAAACATAGCCTGTCTGACTAATTTGATCTTCTATTACATGGTCACCCATCTAGTTAAAGACAATTGATTTTATCTATCTGGATTTCAGTAAAGCTTTTGATACTGTCTCTTAAGGTATCCTTCTGGATAGAAGTCCAGGATGCAACTAGACAAAATCATAATGCAGTGGGTGAGCAATTAGCTGAATAGGTTATAGTAAATGGGGTGAAATCAGGCTGGCAGGTAGTCACCAGTGGGCTTCCCCAGGGCACCCATTTAAAGCCAGTTCCCTTTAACATCTTCATTAATGTCTTGGACTAAAAGGCATTTTGGGCAAGTTTTCTGACACTACTAAATTGAGAGGAGCTGTCGAATCCATTGAGGGTGGAGAAGCCTTTCAAATAGATCTAGACAAATCAGAAAACTAGGCAATGAGCAACCACATGAAGATTAATGAGCAAGTGCTGGATTCTGCAGAATCACGGAATCACAAGTTTGGAAAGAACCTACAAGATCAACTAGTCCAATCGTCCACCCATTACCATTGCTGCCACAGGCTACTAAACCATATCTTGTAGTTCCTCATCCAGATGCCTCTTGAACACTGCCAGGGACAGCCAGCTCCCTGGGTAGGCCATTCCAGTGCCTGACCACTCTGTGAGAGAAAAAGATTTTCCTTATGTAAAATCTAATCCTCCTTTTGTACAACTTGTGGCCATTTCCTCACGTCCTGTTTGTTGCAGGGGTAACTGGCTTTAATTACAGACTACAGGATGAGATGTTGGAGAGCAGCTGTGCTGAAAAGGATCTGAAGGTCTTGGTTGACAGCAAATTGAACAGGAGTCAGTAGTGCGTGCAGGCAGTCAGGAAGGCCAGTTATATCCTGTGGTGCATCAAACATGACATTGCCAGCCAGTTGAGAGTAGGGATTATCTTAATCTCATCTGTGCTCTGTGGCCTCATCTTGAACATTGTGTGTGGTTTTGGTACAAAGTGGACATGGAGCTCCTCTACAGCAGCTTACCTCTTAACTTGCACTGATGCATGAAGTTATTCATCCCCAGGTAGAAGACTCTACAATTGCTCTTGTTAAATCTCATCAGGTCCCTCCCTGCCCAACTGTGTAGTCTGTCCATGTCTTGTGGAATGCAACCTTCTGGTGTGTCCTAACTCACCTTGAGTTAGTACATTATATCACACAGTCAGTGACAGAAGAGAAGACCATGTTCTTGACAAGTTTTCACTAATCCAGATTTTCTTTAGTCCTGTTTGTTACCACCTTCCCGTGCTCCCAAGGCAATAGTAACCTCATAAATCATATTATGACAACTCTCAATTAGCTGTTCTTTTTAGAGCTCAGAGATTGTTCCTCACTTCTAAAATCTAATAATTTTCTATCAGAATATGAGTATGTCCCAAAATAGTTAAAGAAGTTCTACATTCATTGCATTTTTGTGTGATAGTTTTGTGAGATAAAGTGAACTCTGAGCCCTTCACAAAGGAAACTGTAGTGTCAGAGATGCAAAGAAATCAATGATCTGGAGAGGGACAATTGTGTGAGGGGAATAATTAGATTACTGAAGAGGGAATGTTCTTTGGATTAGTGTTTCAATATAAGTCTGGACCTGGGTAATGAGTAAATTACATCTGTTCATTTCTAACCAGGTATGACCAGGAGGCAACGATCTTTCTAACTGACATGGCACAATGCTGATTCTAAAAAGCACTGTGAGTACTGCAGCCAGTTCCTGGAGTGGGAATAAAAGCCACCTGTAATCAGTGCATAATATTCTGTAGACTGGTTCACTACATGATTCCATAGAGAGAAGAGCTGTTTTCTTTAAAGTTAAAGGAAGCATGAATTCAGGTGGTAGAGATGTATCCCAAAGGTTGATACAGATTTTATTATTTTTTGTGTATTGTGGAAAAAAAAAAAAAAAAAAAAGCATGAATTATATAAAAACAGATACTTTTAACTTGGCTTTTTGATCTAGTAATTTGTATCAAATCATAACTTGTGAACTTTTTACGATTTATTGGTGGAACATGCTCGCAGATGAATATTAAATGGTGTTCTTTACGGTAGCATAGGAAACATACTTGTGATGATTTCAGTATTTTCTGGTTGAGAGATGGTGAAAAATTCTGCTCAGGGATAAACTCAGAAATCAGAACTGAAAAATAAGTTATTGAGCCATCTCACTGTAATGACATCTCACCTTAAATGTCAGATTTTTCTTCACAGTGCAGATATTAAAGGTTTTAGCACAAAGGGTGACAGTTTCCATTGTTGACACACAGCACTCTGAGAAGATGCTACCTGTTTTAGGGAGCGACACCTTGTTACTGCTGCTGCATCACTCTTGTCTTCTATGCCAGCTCCACCTTGTGATGCAGAGCAGAATTTGTTCAAGCTGGGTGACTTCTTACTGAGATTAGTGCAGCATTAAAAAAAAAAAAAAAAATCCATGGGAAAAGAAAACAGGGAAGGAGGGGAGGAGGAGGGGGGAGGGAAAATGAAGGTGCTAAACTCAAGATTTTAAGTACCATTTTCATGCTTGCTGTGCTATGTGGCTGCAACCAGACTGCAAGACTGTTTGTATATAGATGAAGATAATAACAAGGCATTTTCTCTAACAATATTTTCTTTGCTATTAAATCTATTTAGATCTATTCAATCTATTTAAGATTATTCTGATTCCTTACTGTATCTTTGTCTTTACCATATGCTCTATAAAACAGTGTTTCCACTCAAACCTGGATAGCTGTAGAATGGAAGTTTGGTTATTTTGTGTACAGCTTCTTTTGTTAGAGATTCCAAACCTACAATCCTTTTTTGTTGTTTTTCTTCTTTCATTTGGATGCTTAGAACTGGTGATAAGTTTCTAGACATATTCTGAGTCACAGCCAACTCACTATTCAAAATGTTGTGCCTGTACCCAGAATGCTACTGAATGCTTTGTACTCTTGTAACACGTTCACGCACAATTTGCTCTTCATTAATTCCTCTTAGTGCTTCACTACAGCAGGCACACTGACTCAGAAGGTGCCTATACCCAGGCTTTGGCTTCTATGACACCTACAACTTCTGCAGGAAGATCTTTTTATGGAGAAGTCCCACTTTAAAACACTTTATTTCAAGCAGTGCAGTGCAAAGACAAGGTAGGGAATATGCAGTAACTACTGTCACACTCCAAAGAGAGAGATATTTAATTTCCATCTTACATTTAATTGATTTTTTAAGAAAAGTACTTGTTGCTGAGAGGTATTGTGAAAATGGAATTGGCATTGAAAGAAATAAATACAACCAAAGATATATCTGTAATACCAATGCTTTTATTTTCTCTACATGAAGTTGCATCTTTTGTGTGATGAACAGGAGAATTACTCTTTCTATTGAGAGAAAAAAAAAGACATATAGCAATAGTTATTAAAGAGCAACAGGGGAAATAGATATCACATTCTAAATGTGTCCTGTACACTCATATTGTTGGGAAAGAAAAGTAAAACCTTAGGTACCAGGTGTGACTAATGTTCCTGTTCATCTGCTGTGCCAGTTTCACTTAATATTTTATTTCCAAACAGAAGAGCTTTTTGTTTTTTGAAAATTCCAAAAAAGTTATTATTTCTACTATAAGCCATAAATTCTACCAGGTTTAGAAATAGGCTTGTACGTTTCTGAGAATATGACTAACAGTGATATTGGTTTTCTCATAGCTTGAAAAAAATAGTTGATTAGAGTGATATTGGTTTTCTCATAGCTTGAAAAAAATAGTTGATTAGTATTTAATATTCCCTCTGTTCAAAACTACCAGTTCTGGACTTAGAAAGCAAAAAACAACGTTGTCATTTTAGAAATACATAAAAAAAAGATGCAACCCTGGAAGTGCAAATACGAAAGATAATATAGGATGCATATATGACAGATGGTGAAAACACAAGCTACCAAGAGGACAACCACTTCTTGTGTCATAAACAGCAGTTGTGACCCACCAGCTGCCTGCCTGCTGTCAGGAGTAATTCATAGTTGCCCTGGCAAAGATCAGAAGAGGAAAAGGAGTGAGGGGGCTGTTGGTTAGAAGTATGACAAAAACACTTTAGTGGGAGTTTTAGATTCTTAGTGTATCCCTTGGGCAAGGTATTGAATAGAGTAATGCATTCACCTTTCATAAGACCATCCTTGAACTGTCTGGCTTTCCATGGTTTTGTTTTTACTTGTCTCCCAATAACAAGACAATGTTATTTGTAATGTATATGAGTATAAAAAGAAATACGTTCCTGAAATTCTTTATTTAACAGTCTCAAAATATCCTTCTAGGGTGTGATAAAGTGGGCACCTATAACCAACAATAGACAGTGTAAGTTTATGCAGAAAGAGAGTGTCCTTGTTAAAGGTATTGGACCAAAGATCTTTTCCATTGCAAGAGGGGATAATAAGAAAGGAAAGCAGTGTTGGAGGTCAAGTGCGGTCAGACACACTCTTCTAAGAGGGCATAAGTGTGGGAATTTTTAATGCAGTAGGGTTATTTGACTGAGGAGCTCTAAACTGGGAGGCAATGACCAGAAAAACTTGGTCAGTTGTACCAATTGATAAGGAAAGGGAAGGAAAATGGAAAGTTGATTCAAGCAAGGTTGTCTGAATGAGGATCTTTGTATCAGTATGATAAGTAAAGAAGCGGGAATCATAAGAAAATTGCTGATTCACAAATCCTACAAAGCAAAAATTTGTAGGCAACAACAAGGAATAAACTCCCAGGCACACTAGTTGATGAATGATCAAATTACAGGAGCCACTTCCCAAAAGATCAACCTAGACTTTGCAGGTGATAAAATCATGAACCAGACGGATGGGGCCGTGCTGGTACTTGAGAAGTCCATTAATATGCGTGATTGTGAATCTAGAGTGCTGTGCCTGCACTAGGGAACCTCTTTCTCTACCAGATGAAGAGGAGGAGGAGGGAATCTGCTGTCGGTGTATGCTTTACCTGAGTGTAAGTGATGCAGCCAGTGGCAGGGGCATCAATTGTGACTGGTCATGCCTCTGTCTTGTCTGTTTGTGTGCCTGTAGGATACATTCTTAACTTTGCAACTTGTCAGACCTGCAAAGGAGAAAGTGGAGGCTGTATTCCCCAGCCTGAGCAGAGACCCCAGGTCCCAAGGCACTGGTTTCACCCAGTAGGCTGGACAGCAGTGGGCCTGGGCAGGAGCAGCTGGAGAGGAAGCCATGCTCTGTGGCCTTTACCTCCCTTAACAAGCAGAAATCAGAAACTTCAGAAGGCAAGGTTGCTACATTCACTGCAATTCAATCACCTCGTTGTCTTTGCTCTTTTCCCCATTACAAATACAGACATGCCACTGCACAAAAAAAATCATGAGAGATCAGATTAAGTAAAAAACCAAAAGCCACCTGTAGCAATAATCATTCAGTTTTTCCTATGCTGTGAATACTTGGCAGCGGAACTAGGATAAATGGATCTTTCAGTTAAATGAAAGTACATGGTTTGTTGCATCTGTGAATTAGCAGCATAAAGGTAACTGAGGCAGGTAAATGTTGAATAAAACTGGATGATGTACAGGATTAATTGCATTGGTTAGCAAATAGTCTTTATATGAGGGTGCCCATTGTGCAAAAATGCCAACTAGCACTGAAAATTAATTGCTATAGAACATGAATTGATAATCGGTATGGGAATGCTAGAAGCAATTGAAGTATGATAGTTTGGGCTGCTTTGTAAAGAATAACTGTAGCCTTAAAACTGAACATTGTTCTGTAGATGCTGACCATCTGTGTTCTCCCTGTGACTGCCCCAATTGAGATGAAATTTCCTTCCTTTGAGCTCCAGGATATATTTAAATTGAGTGATTAAACCTTCCATCTACTCCACATGTATCTAAATCTCAAAGTTTGGGTTCTAAACTTCTCAGCTAAGGTCATACTCAATGTCAGGGTCAAGGTATTAGCCAAGCTGTCAGCAAAAAGCCTTGCCAAACTTAAAGGAGCATTTGGGAAATGTCTATGATGTTTTAACTCAGATATTTTCAATGGAACTCATCGTTGTCCTACACCTTCCAAGGAAAATTTAATTTTGCCATCAATAACGTTTTTTAGACTTACAGTTTCATTCCAAGTCACAATGTGGACATTTCTGTCACAAGAGAGATGCCCCAATACAAGCTTGTACATAATCTCACATTTAGATTAACTCTACTGATTTCAGAAGTTTGTCTGGTGCGTATATCTTGCTGAAATGTGTCTTGCAATACAAAGACATAAATTGTTCATTTGAGAAGAAATCCTACTAAAGTTAAAGAAAAGGAAAATTGAAGACGTAATGGGATCACAAGCTCATCTATACAAAATCCTTCTCAAAGAAGGGTCAGCTGTGGGGTCAGATGATGTTGCTCAGGATTTTATCCAATATGGACTTAAGAACCTCCAAACCCTCACAGCCTCCCCAATAACAGTTCATTGCTTAACAGTTTTATGGGGAAAAGCCTTTTCTATACCCAAGGTGAGCCTCTCATGTTTCAGCTTATACCTGTTTTCTCCTCATTCACCCACCAGGCAAAGCTATGAGAAACCTGTTTTCATCTTCTTGATGACTTCCTCATAGTTTCAAGGAGGATGTTGTTAGGTCCCCCAAAGCTATTCCTTCTCCAGGTCTAAATAGATCCAGTCCATCAGTTTCTCCTCACTGGGCAAGTGCTCCAACCTGGACCAATACAATGATACTCATTTAACTATTTCTAGTTTGTAAATGCCTTTCTTGTATCATAGGAGACAAAACTGGACACAGTATTTTAGATGTGAACTGATTCTGATTATCAATCAGATTCAGATAATGAATCTAATTGATCAATTTCTGATTATCAATCAGAATTTTACATGTGATATTAGCCTAGATATTCATCACTAGGGCACAATTTGGAGCTGTCTCTATCTCACTGGAAAACGATGGGAAATTGCAAACAGCAGTTCATCTACATCGGAAACCTCTGTTAGAGACCTCTCTGTCCACTGACTTCAGAAAGCAGTAGAGAATATAGTGCCTGCCACTATAGTTTTGGCTGGATGTTAATTACTCAGTGATCAGAGATAAGGAAGATTAAGTGTGTAGGCTACCTCATAATGTCCAATGATTCTTCAAGTAAAAGTTGAGGCAGAATCTGAAACCTCATAATAGCACACTTTATTCTTGGTCTGTTTCAAGAATAATTGGAGGCTGATGGTTTCTAGAGTTGTCGAGACATGAGGCTTTCACTAACACAAAGCTAACTTGGACATTAAAAAGCTTTCTTTTCTCTCTCTCTCTTTTTTTTTTTTTTCAAATAAAGGGATTTTAATTTTTAATTAATTACCCAGAAAAGAATTTGTTTCTCTGGTGATAAGGAAGGAAAACCAAGATTAGCAAAATATTATTATTAATCTTTTCCATATCTGAGACTTCAGTTCTCTGTAAAATAAATAAATAATAAATAAAAAATAAAAACAGAAACAAAGTAAAATGAGAAAAAGTAAAGGAAAACTAGCATTTTATGAGGTTAAAGGAATCTGTATAGAAGGCGGACACCATGATGAGTAGATGTGAATCATCCCACTCTAAATCTTTTCAGTATCTCTTGCCAACACATTTTTTCTTAATTTCTGCTCTTTCATCTTCCTGCTCCCATCATACATTGCATACTCATCCACTTCAAAGATACGATCACCTCCAGCTTATAAAGCTTAGACAACACTGTCAGCCTTCAAAATATCCCACACTTTCTGCAATTACACTTCTCCAGCCACCTGAAAAGAACAGCATGGCTTTGTGAGTCACTAGTGTCACTTAGATTACAGTTTGGTCATCAGTAGTCTGGGTCATTGCAACTCCTTTCCTGTTCAGAACATATTTCAAAACCAGTTTATCTTGTTTACAGTTTTATTTCAGCGTGTTCTTTTTTAAAGGTGGAGAAAGTTGTATAATAATGAATCTGTCCATTAAATAGAAAATGGTATACAGAAAGTTAATGAAGACTCAATTCCTCAGGGCAGAGGAGAAACTTTTTCAAATTTGATACAAATGACACAATAACCCATGTCTGTCCAACCTTTTGGCTTGCCTGGGACACACTGAATGAATGTGGTCTCTTGGGCCACACACACTTAAGCTGCTCTGAAAGTATTGCTTTCTATTTATTTCCATGGAAACTACAACAGCTACAAAGAGTACAACAGCAGTAACTGAGAGAGCAAACTCTCAGATACAAAAGATTCTATTTCAGCATAGTCACAACCATCAGCTATGCATTTTCACCAGCAATGAACAAAAGCCTGCATTCCATGCTTATAAAAGTCTATACCAACAGAGGTGATCCACTGTCACCACTGCTGAAACATACCACCCGCCTCCCCATTGTGTTCACATCCATTGTTTGGTCTCCATAAACATTCAGCAAAGAGTCAGTGAATGTGAATGGAAGCAACTTTTTCTGCCTGGAATAATTCAGTGGCTCACCCTTCCTTCATATGCATTTCCATGGAAGATGCCATTTTGTCAAACTGCCTCTCTGCTGCCATCTGTCACACGGCAACAACATGTAACACTAAATAACAGAAGGTTCAACTTCTACTGCCACACCACCAACATCCACTTCTGGCGTTGTGGGTCAACATAATAAAACAGGAGGCATTACTTTCCAAGCATCCCTCATAAAATATTAAATATAGTAATACAGAAGTAACAAAACTTTTTAATTTTTAGTATATTTTTTAACGTATTAAAAAAAAAAGAGTGGAACCAAAGCATAAAAATAGTGGGATATTTGACCTCGTGTTTGTGAAACTAACACAACATTCTGTTTTGATGGCAGTAGTTGCATTTCTTAATGAGGTCTCAGGGTGTTCATCAGAGATTTTTGATGAAATCTCACTCTTCCTGTACTTTGTCCTTGATAGTTGTTCACAAATGTGCACATGGACAAAAAGCATTGACATGAATAAGATTTGTCTGTGAAGATTTGTTTCCTCTGGTAAAATAGGGATTTTGAAAGTCTAGTAAGGAGACATGATCAGATCAGTGAGTTGAATATCTGATTGCAACTCTATACATTCCATTTCAAAATTTTCAGGTCATGTATTTATATCAACTGAAAATGGTGTCACAAATGTACACTGAAAATTTATTTATTTTTTTGCCATCTTGAAACATATTCTCAGATTTCTTTACCAAACTGGAAAACATGACTGTGTATTTTTTGCTACTCAGAGCACTGTGTTTAGCCAGTGTATCAAAATGCATACAGTATTTGCCATCACTTGAGTCAGCACTGTACAGCACTGCCCTTCCCATGCCGTGATTTCAGTCGACAAAGCACTGATAGAGGAATAGTGTGTTGATGGTTTGGTGGTTGCTGAGCAATGGGTGTGAGCCCAGTGCCACTCAGTGCTGATCTGCTCCCTTATAGCATGGGATAGGAGATGAGCTACATTGCCAGTTAGGCTGGGCCATGGGCTGGACATGTCTGCAATAACCTGTATCTTATTAAAGGATGTAAAGGCCAAAATTGAATGCATGGATGGTTTTAAATTTTAACAGATTTTACGGGGACAAAGGATGTAAAAATCTTTAAAAAGTACATTTGTGCCCCCCTATTTCATGCTTAAATACATAACTTATGCTTGCATGTCAATTAGCACTGTTTTCAAAGCACAAAATCATCTGTTTTTCAAAATAAGATGATTTATAAGCTGCATTTATGGAACTTTCTCCTCAATTTCTCTTTCAAAACTAAGTATCTTCTGCATTTATATCTCAGTCACTTCCTTTATATTCAAATCTCTCTCTTTTCTTTTTTTCTTTTTTTTACTAGGGTTTCATCCTCACTGTTCTTTTCCCTCCCTCCCTCCAAACAAACAAACAAAGAAACAAAAACCACTGATATCAGCAGATTTTCCTGAATGATTCAACTCCTGAAGCTGAATTTGTTCACTTTAAAGACAATCAAACTCATTAACTTCTAAAATCATAACATTTGTTTGTTGTTGTTGTTTTCTGTGGTTTAAATTATTTTCAGTCTTTGTTAAAGATTATTAAGAAATTTATGAATTAAAGTTGATCATGTTTCCTGGAAATGTTACAGTGCTGATTAAATGCCTGTGAAAATAAGGAATAAATACAAACCAGTTCCATGTAATTAATCTTTTCTATTCACCATTTCTTCCTAATTTATTGACTAAGATATGCTTTCTGAAAAAAGAGTTTGTGCCCAGGAATTATAATGGAACAATATTTATAAAACTGCTAAGTACTTCGCTTATAGAACGGTGACTTGTATCCATCTGACACACTGTAATGAAAGATCTGGGGAACATAGGATTTATCACACATCATTCTTGAGAAATGTTTGCAAACTGCTGTAAGATAACCACGTTAGCAATACAGGAACTGAATAACTTTGGATAAAGTTGGATCTTCAGCTACACAAGTCTGCTTCACTGGAACTGCACTGCAGTTCATTTTTGCCTGAAGTTCAGCCAGACAAAAAAGCATATTTTTCCTAACCAAAATCCTAAATCAGAAAGAATAAGAAAGACCCAAAAAAATATTAACAGTTGAGATTTCAAATTCCTCTTTCATGGAGAACCATACTTGGGATTTAGCTACCTTGGACTTAGTCATTGGGGTGGGTTTCTTCCAACAATGAAGTCATGGCTTGGTTTCCAGCCTTTCCTCTTTCTTCAACTTGTCAAAAAAATAATAATAATAAAAAAAGCAACATCAGAACACTTAGTGGAAATCTCTGCTACCAGCTAATAGCAGTCTGGTTATGGACTAGTGATTCACACTGATTTATGGAGAGGTCTTAAATCCTCTGTCAAGCTTCATTTACAGTGAAAATGAGCCAATGACTCTTGTCTATTTTCCTTCCCAGGCTATCAGAGCAGCCATTTCCTGACCATGTTTCCTATCCCTAGGGAAGGGCATAATTATGCTGATAATCACTTTCTTGATTCAGTCTGACATGCAATTTCTCTTCTCCTCCAAACCCAACATGCCCCTTTTTAACACACATCTTCCAAAACATGTTTAAATTTTAGATCTCACATGTAGAGATATACACTATCTCACTATCTCTGTGAACACCAGGTTACAGAACCTGATGTTCACAGATATTCAATAGAATTAATAACAAATTTTACAAAAAGACCCCCCTACTTCCCTCTCTTTGTTAAGATAGTAGCATAACATTATCATTTACATGTGCTGCTCCCTCTTACTTCAGACTCCTTGTCTTGGTTTGGGAATTGCCTATTTGAAAAAGCATCTCTTCATGGCAACAGTACATTTGCTTCCCCCAAGTCTGCAAAGCACCTAGACAGCTTGAGCAATAAAAATAATAGCTAAGTAATAACAACTAATGAGTACTGCTTGTGTGGGAGTTTTATTGTTGCGCTAGCTACAGTAAATAGAATCAGCTGAAAATTCTTCCACAGAAATGGTTTTTGATAGAAAATTAGTTCTTTGACTGAAAGAACACTTTCATCAAATAAGACTGTTTTCTTAGGGGAAGAAAAAAAAAAACACAACAAAAAAACTCCACAAGAAGAAATTATTTAATTCCTAAACACCTGTAATCTAGAAAGCCCTCTCTGAAAACATTAAATTTTTAGTTAAATGAAAATTGGCTTTGCTTCCCTCACAGACATACATATGTAACTACACACACTGACATTTATTTATTTACTCATTCATTCACCGTGTTCTTTTCTTCTCACACTTTTTTCTTATTATTATTTGGGGAGATAAAAGAAGATTGGAAGGCTGAATCTTAGATTTTTCACCACATAAATGTTTATTATGGTCTAATTTTCTGAGATGATAAAAGCTGTTGTATTTGCCTTGCATGCTCTGATAACACTAAGTATAAATACATATATGTATGCATGTATGTATTGAATATGTATAAGATATATTGGGCTTAAATTGTCATATTTCCTCTCATTCTGTTTTAAAGTCAGGTATCATTAGGTACCATATATGACATCCCAAATCCATTCTACCATAACATTTTGAAATCTTACTGTTTGAAATGGACTTTGGTGGTGAGAGCTTATTCAACTGCAACAGAATGGTACTGCTCCATGCCTTGTTCAAGGTGATGGTGCTAAATGACCCAATCAGTTCTGAAGTACATAAACCCTCATCCTCCAAACACAGCTTTAATTCTGTGAAGGGCATGGTCAATCTCATAGAGCCTGTGCTTAGTTTTTGAGCTGAAGCTGTGCAAATTAACAATGTTTCACCTACATCTTCATTTAAAACTATTACCATGTTCCATTAGTATTGCACATGTTCATTCAGAGAGATCCAAAGTGAATTTGATTTTTATATTTTATTTTATTTTACTTTTAATTGAAAGAGAAGACGTGCAAAGAATTTGACAGGAACAGTTAGTTTGGTTTTAAGAAGACATATTTTTCAAAATCTATGTAATCCTCTTTTTCTTTTACTCATAAATTTTGGAGCACATATACATGAACAACGCTCATTTGTACATTTTCCTATTCCTGACTTTCTGTACCGAACATGAAGCTGGGTGAAAAGAGATTTCTATCTGTCTGCTCTAAGTTGTTTACACAACATACATCAAAACCAAATTTCTCTCTCTCAACTTTGCATAAAACTTATTTTATAAAATATCATGGAGATGATAGTTCATTTCTTGACTTCAAGTTATTATGGGAATGCACAGAGCTGTGAAGTTCAGCTACTGGAAGGAGAGAGTTTTAATTGGTTTGTAACCAATAGCTGAGGTCACAATTCACCCCAGTTAACAGTTCAGGATGAGAAGGGTCATGCAGTAAGGTCAGACATAATTTGTTTCAGAGGCATAAGATTAAATTTTTGATTTATGTAATATGCCTCTTCGGTCACTCCTACAGGACTGCTAGCTATTTTTAATGTGCCTTTATAGATTAGGCTGTAATGATTAAAATGATCTCTCCCACTGAAAATAAGTGCTTAAAACTGAATATTAAATGATGTACTTAAAATTTTCAGTATGAAACTTCAATAATAATCACACTTTACAGCATAAAACTACAGGGTCCGATTAAGTTTGACATTAGCGAGAACTCTAGGAAGATATAAGTAGGAAAAATAACACACTCGAATCAGACTATTCAGCTCTTACTACATTAAAGAATAAGCTTCTAACATTTCTACTGCAAGACATAGCAAAAATTAAAGTGTCTTTCCTGTCAGATGTTTCACAGAATATCTAAACAGAAGGAGAAGAATTTTTTTTTTTTTAAGAGGAAATGTAGCCCAAGCAGAAATCAAAAAAGAGTAACCAGAAATTGATCTACATTTGAAAAATAAGAAGTCCAACAGCAGTGCTCCTTGGAACACCATTTCAAATATTTTTCATGTCTTCCTACAAAATAATGATTACAAAGTCATAAAATGTTTTGGCTAGAAGGGACCTTAAAGATCAGTTATTTCAAATCCTTCTGCCATGGGCAGGAACACTTTCCACTAGACTGACTCAAAGCCCCATCCATCTGGACCTTGAACACTTCTGGATATGGGGCATCCACAGCTTCTCTGGGAAACTTTTTGAGTGCCTCACCACATAGAGAATTTCTTCTTTATACCCAATCTAAATCTAACCTCTTTTAGTTTAAATCCACTATTGCTTCTCCTACAACTTCATGAACCTGTGAAATGTCCCCCTCCAGCTTTCACGTAGTCCCCTTTTAGGAAAGCTGCTATGAGATCTCTCCAGAGCTTCTTCAGGTTGAATATTACCAGCTCACTCAGCATCTCTTCATATGAGACATGCTCCAGCCCTCATGGACTCCTCTGCTCTCCCTCTAGCAAGACCATGTTCCTCTTTTGTTGAGGATCCCAGAACTGATGGACTCTGAATCAGTGCAGCAGCAGTTGTGATGATCTATAAAAATTATCAGTAGCAAGTCTCAGAGGAGACTGAAAGCCTCCCAATCCTCTCTCCTCTTACTGAACAGTATTTGCTCCTGACTCAGATCCACATGCAAGGACTACCAGAGAGCAATGACACTGCCTTGTTGTTTTCCTCCTCTGTGAGCTATATTATTTTATAATTAACCTCAATCAGACTTCATGATTTTTTTTTGCAAGTCTGTTAGTCACAAAACCTGTTTCATCTTGGCCTCTTGTAATGGGATTTGCAATGCAATTATATATACCTGTCGCAGTTGATGTGTCTCGGATTAAAACCTTATACCCGACTGCATTAATTTATCACAGAACTGCATACACTCTATAAAACACTTCTGCTACCTGTCACAACAATCGAAGAAATAAAAATAAAAAACAAATCTGGGAAGTTTCTAAGTGTTGTTACTATAGGTATTTTCTTACTTAGTCTTAGCTACTTTCCTTTAAAAATGACAATAGCCTGTGTTTTCATCCAAGATCTCAAAATACTTTCAGAAATCTGGGAATATATTTGTACTTCTTCCTTAAAGAATAACTAAAGATAAAGAAATTATTTTCTATAGAAACAAAGAACTGTGATCAACAGGACAAGTATCTAATGAACTTCATAGAATCAGAAAATCACAGAATAGTTTGAGTTGGAAGAGATCTTAAAAATAATCTAATTCCAATCATCCTGCTTGGATAAACTAAATCTGCAGTACGGAATGGGATAAAGACTGTCTGCAGGATCCTGATTTCAGCCAGAATATCTTGAGATGACAAAAAGACAGGCAGCTTTTTTGTGTAGTTATTAGACTGAGACATCTAGCTATTTAAAATGGAACTAGAAAAGATGCTGATTAAATTACTGATAAGCTGGTACAAGGAAATAGACATGTGGCATGTAAGATTTCCCGTGAATCCAGTTTAATTTGTGTCAGAAAATAAAACAAAAAATATTTTTTTATTCAAAAATAAATAAATAAATAAATTTATCCATTCATTCTGGGCTTTTACTGAGACTTTTACTGAGTTCAGTGAAATTTCTGCAAAGCATGTTACTGAATGAAGTCCAGTATGATTGATGAGGGTAATCCTCTACCTCTACTCTGCCCCAGTGAGGCATAACCTGGAGTACTGTGTCCAGTTCTGGGCTCCTGGGTACAAAAAAGACAGGGATCCCCTTGAAAGTGTCCAGTGGAAGACTACAAAGATGATAAAGGGCATGAAACACCTCTCTTACGAGGAGACTGAGCAATCTGGGTCTGTTCAGCCTGGAAAAAAGAAGATTCAGAGGGGATCTGATCCATGTCTATAAATATCTAAGGAGCAGGAGGCAAAAGGACAAGGTTGGACTCTTCTCAGAACTGTGTGGTGATAGAATGAGGGGAAATGTCCACAAACTGATCCATAGGAAGTTCCACAAAAATATACATAGGAACTTCTTCACAGTGAGAGTGGCAGAGCACCAGGACATGTTGCCCAGGGAAGTTGTGGAGTCTCCTTCTCTGGAGACATTCAAGACATGCCTGGGTGCCTACCTGCGCAACCTGATCTAGGGAGCTGCTTTGACAGGCGGGTTGGACTAGATGATCTCTAGAGGTCCCTTTCAGTCCCTACAATTCAGTGATTCTGTGATGACTGGAAGAGAAAACAGAGAAAAAATATCTGTTGAGGATCAGCAGCAGAGCAGGGATTCCGTCTGGGAACTCCTGAAGTTGAGGAGAGACAACTAGATACGAATCTTGAGTTTCTTATAAGCAATTTTTTATTTGTTTGTTTGCTTGTTTCCTCTATAGAGGGCAGGGGGAATAGAAATAGCTGTGATGATATAATGCATAAAGGTCGGTATATGACAACTTCCCAAACAACTTATTTTTCTCAGTATTCTGACCTGCTCTCTTTCTGATGATCTCTGTTATATGTTACAGTACATCTGTTTTCCTTGGTTATTTTCACTGCAAGCTGGTAGGATTTGTTTCTCTTCCAATATATCAAGTACAAAAAAAGAAAAAAATCCTCCATTGTATATAAAATTAATTCCCATGAGATGCACCCTCCTCTGATGAAGTTAGGTTTTTTAAATTATTTTTCTTTCATACACCAAGTCATTTACTCAGAGATTATATTAATTTACTACTGGAACTACAGTTGACATCTGGCATTGCACTAAACAATATGGACCTTCCAATCTATATCATTAGTTGCTCATGGTTTGCTGAATTTCTGCTCATTAAGCTCCAAACCCTATTTTCAGTGAAGTCTCAACTGCTTGTCGGTCACTGGAGAATTCCTTCTGAAATAAAGAGGCAGGGTTATTCCACAAATGAAACAAAAATCAAAGGCTAGAGCAGATCATCTGTCCAGATGCTTTTGCCTCTGGTTTCATCTATTCTGGCAGAAAAAGCTGGATATGCATGATGGTGGAGCCATCATTCACACTTTTCCCTCAGTTCGAACAGATCCCTGACATATGCTGGCAGACACAAGCTTTAGAGATGAGCTGTAGATATTCCTTTAGAGCTCAACCTTCTCCAATCAGTAGAGATCTTAGCTCAAAATAGCTATCACTTTCCACAAAGAGAAGGACCAAAAGGAGATTCATCCCAAACTGTAAAAAGATATAAATGCATTTTTAGAGTAAAGCAGTTACAAAATTTTGTTTTGCTGCCTTACTACTTTACAAATTAGCTGTGGACAAGTATTTCTATGATTCAGAGCTCAACTATGGGATGAATCTATAAACTTCCATAGATGTTGGTGTTGGTACTGTTCCCATATGTGACATGTGACTTTGCAAGGAAACAAATATTATTTAACTGGAAACTACAGACATCTAATTGGCTTCGTTGTGTCGTATTTGTCACTGGTAATTGTTTCTAAGACCAGTCACTGCAGGAACATTGAGTCATTTCACAGAACCAGAAAACTGTAGGGGCTGGAAGGGACCTCTAGAGATCATCGACTTCAACCCCTCTGCCAAAGAAGGCTTCCTAGACCAAGTTGCACAGGTAGGTTTTCAGGTGGGTCTTGAACATCTCCAGAGAAGGAGACTCCACCACCTCTCTGGGCAGCCTGTGCCAGTGCTCCATCACTTTTACTGTGAAGAAGTTCTTACACACATCTGTGCAGAACTTCCTATGCATCAGTTTGTTCCCGTTTCCCCTTTTCCTATTGCTACGCATCGCTGAAAAGAGTGCCTACCAGACCTTAGATATTTATTGACATTTATATTTATAGACAATAGTATTTATAGACATTTCTTCCAGCTGAGTCAAACCACTGGCTTAGTCCAGAGGCAATGCTGCCTTGACTCATCCAGCAACGTTTTCTGACTGTAAACTGTGTTGCAAGATTAGGACTTACATGAGGCAATACAAAAGAACTAATAAGAACTACTTATATCACAATCAACTATAGGCTAAGAAGCTCCTTTCTGGTTTAAGTTCTCTTAAGTGTTTTGTACCAGTGGGCATGTACCACGTAAGTAATATCAGAAGTAGAATTGGATGCAATTCATGTAATATGCTGAAGTAATTCATGTTCACAGTAGAGAAGATGATTGTAAAACAAAGAAACGAACAAAAAAGACCCTAACATTTTAAAATATTGATCTCTGAAGTGAAGAGAGTCTTGGAATGCAGAGAAGGGAAGTTTTGAAACTGCTTTTAGAAGCAATGGAGTTACTTAAGGATTAAACAGCAGTTGTAGGCTGGTCACCATCATCCTGATCTGATCTTGGCAGTAAGGAATCCACTGTCTCTGCTATTCAGAGACAGATCTTGGGACTAAAGAAAATATCAGTTTGATTACATTTATTAAAGGATCCACTAAGTGTAGGAAGTGAATTATTTATTTCTGTGCTTATATCTCTATATATTTAAGAAATAAACATTTGGGTTGGAGGGATTTTTTTTATTCCTATAACATTTGACAATTATACGGAACATGAAAAAAATCATCGTTGACTAGAAGTAGATAGATAGGATAAACTCTTATAAGATTTCACTTCTAAAAGAGTATTAAATCCACCACTAAATTAATTTATGGTAAGTAGAAAAAGCAAGGAAGATGGAGGGATGGGAAGCCAGCAAGAAGGATGAATGGGTGCTTGGAAAGCTAACAGACCTTTAGAAATTGTGCAAAAATAAATGGTTTTCAATCTGTAGTCTTTCAGTCCCCTGTGGATAGATGAGATTCTTGTCTTAGATCTATGCATTTTAAGAAAATACAGCCTACTGATTGTTAGTTGGCTAAAAATAGAAATTCGGGAAGATCCGTATTTCTCAAGGAATTTGTTTTAGGCATCTTTGTACTGAGGAAATTTGGAAGAAACTTTTACATTAACTGAGATATATTGGTTGCAGAAAACTAATTTCTGTGATTCTTTGTTACACTTTATGTTCCCATATTCTTCCTTTAGTTTCATTAAAATAGTTGAAAATAATCAAGACTGTTCTTTGATTGTCATATAGTTGTTTTTGTAAATAGTTTTTTCTCTGTTTTAACTTAAGAATTCCAGAAATTCCTACTTAAAATGGATTTCATTTTTTTTCTATTTGAGATACCTTTATTATTACTCCTGACAGGAAAAGACTAATTTTATTTATTATGTGATTGAAAACAAGGCCTTTAAGAGGAAATAGTAGATATATTTCCACAAATATTATCCTAGTTCTTTGTTCATTTATGCTCAAGATCTTCCTATTTATTCTTGATAGGAGAACAGTGGAAAGGGCTAAACCTTTCTTTTTCAGAATAATGCCTCAATCCAATTACTGGAGGGGACGGTCTCACGTATCTATGCTGAGAGGAAGATTAAGGCAGCAAGAGGTCAAATGCTGTAAATTGATTTATTACAAATTCCAAGCATCTGAGAAATGTGGGAAAGGTGGGAAAGTTCGTGATAGTAAAGAGAGAAATCCTAACAAATGGGGATAGTAACCACCAAAGATCCAGCGATGTCTCATTGTTCTGTAGGGAGACACCAACTTAGTCAGCAATAACTCGTTGACCTGCATGGCTGCAGTTGGGCAGAGGGGATCACATGATGCGTGGTGGGCTGCTAAGTATGCACATTGACTGCATGGTGATCTTCTCCTCTGAGATGACTCCAATAAGTCAGCTTGAATGTCCAAAAGAGCAACAGCCATAAATGGTTGCCTGGTCACATATGCTTTCCTTACTGCTGCGCTCATGGTAACCATTAACCCCAAAAGTTTGTGAGGGAGGTTATGTCTCAGATGGGTGCTGCTGAACAAACTTAGAGCCAAAAATTTTTCCAGCTTCTCACAAATAAACCAATGACTGTTAATGAACTGTTAATGAAGTATAAGCTGAATTGCTAATGAAGCATAAGCTAAATGGGGCTGGTTTACTTTGAAAGAGGATAGCACTGAGTAAGAACTCTCTGAACTAAGTAAATAGGCAAGTTTATACTGAATCTCAGTTACTGATGACTAGACAATAATTAAGGCAACTGATTTAAGTAATCAAGTAAGATACTAAATAAAACTGGATTAGAAAACCCTCAAGGGCAGTAGGGTAGTCTTCAGAGCTGTGACTGGCAATTTATTCCAGTTCAGCTCTTGGTAAGTAGTACGACCATTTGAAACAGTCAAAGTCAGATGACACAGATGATGCTCTAGTGGAAATGGGCTCAGATAGTGCATGTGATTACCTGATTGAGAACATCAGGAATTAATCACAGTTTTTGAGTGCAGACAGAGTAAGGGTCAAAATATACAGCTTATTAACACCAGCACTATGGATAAAATATCTAGACTATGGAAATGAGCAGGAAGCAGGATGATCCCTACATAAAATGAAAGTCACAAACCAAGCCTTCAGTCTGTGTGAAATAGGATTTTTGTTGACATAATTATACAGGACATGCAGAAGTATATTCTGTTCAAAATTCCATGGTACGTGTGTATCATGCCATTTTCTTTCTTTTTTTTTTGTTTTTTCAAAACAAGTATGCTATGTCTGAGGAAGACTCTTCCTTTCCAATAATTGATTTGAATCTGGACAGCAAAAATAAAAGAATAAAAACAAGTCACACCAGTTCTGGGAAGATTATTAAAGAACACAAGCAGGAATGAAAAGAGCAGTTCACTAAAGCACTACTCCTTTTTCTTAACGAGCTTAAAAACAGCTGCAGATAACAGATTTGCATTTGAAAAGGAACATTTTATATGAAAGCAATAAGTAAATAAAAATAAAAAAAATCAAATTTATTCACATAACAATTACTCAATCCAATATAGCCACTTTTTACTGTCTTCATGCAGGTCTTCTGGCATTCAAATTCCAGAAAACAATTTTGAATATTTATCAGCAGAAATGAAAACAATGTGTAATCCAAAATAGGTTTTGTTAAACTTATTTCAATTACCTGAATATAATTCTATCACTGATTCTCATGGCTTGGGTTGTACATTATTCTCATTACTAAAAGTATTTTTTGTGATTGTGCTATTTCTACTTTGTCCTGTGTGCAGTTAAACAAAATCCGTTTAAAGCTCTTCCATGGTTCTTTCTGTTCAACAACAATTGAATGTGGTTTTGCTGTTTGTGTGCCAGTATGACATGTACAGTAGCATGCCTGCTTCTGTAGCCATTAGATTTAAATGCTCCCTCAGCCTGTGAACTGCTATTTTCCCTCAATACATATGCTTTATTCATATTTCTTTTACAGTACCCCTCCTTTAGCACATTTCAATGCTCTTTTTTTTTTTAATGGTAACTTAGCTACTATTATCTGGGATAAGTTAATTTTGACATCTTACACAACATTATGGTTTTTCTTTCTTTTTTTTTTTTTTTGAAATAAGTAAGGAAGGCATGTCCTATGGGAAGAGGTTGAGGACACTTGGGTTTTCCAGTATGGAGAAAAGGAATCTGAGAGGCAACCTCATTGCTCTCGGTAACTTCCTGAACAGTGGAATGGATAGGGAAGTGCCAGGCTCTGCACCCTGGTAATCCATGATAGAACACACAAAAACAACACAAACAATAACAGAGGAAGTTCAGACCGGATATAATGAATAAATTACTTGCTGTCAGGAATGTCAGATACTGGAATAGACTTGCTAGAGAGATGGTTGATGCCCCATAACTTCCACTGTTCAGTAGGTGTTTGGATGATACCTTCAATAATATGTTTTAACTATTTGTTTGCCCTGAGTGGTCAGGCAGCTGGATTCCATGATCTATACAGGTTCCCTGCAACTGAATCCTATCCTATCCTATCCTATCCTATCCTATCCTATCCTATCCTATCCTATCCTATCCTATCCTATCCTATCCTATCCTATCCCATCCCATTCCATTCTACGGATAATGAAGTAAGTGGCATACAAAGACTTGCATTTTGAGATTTTCATCTCTTACCATAGGCGTATTAGAGCAGAAATGAAGCTCTGGATATTGTTTCTTTGCTTACAATCTACACTTTGTGGAGTCAGAATCACTTCTTGCCTGTCTCAATTTATCACTGTTCACAGAAGATAATGCATTTGGAAGAAATTACTGGCTTTCTGGCAAATTTATTTGAAATTTTATTTAATTTATCTACTCTTACCCTTGTACCACAGCATTCTTACATGTTCAGCATCAACAAATTACCTTAATCATAGAATTCAATTATCATCATTTTGACTCAGTCCCTGTATGGAAGATAAGTACACACTTAAAGTTAAGGACATGATCAAAAGCTTTGCTAAATAAGGGTCATAGTTAATGATATTATTTCACTCTTACTGTTTAAAAACAACCTCTGTTTCCTAAATTGTGTGATTAGACTGTGTCTATACTCTTCTTTTAATGAATGGAAATCCAAGGACAATTTCATCATTTACTTTTTTCAGTACACATCTGTTTTATGTAGTGCACTCTCTTTGTGTCTGAAGAGATGAATTACTATAAAGACATTGATTCTGTTTAATTTACTTTCAGGTTCAACATAATACTTTATTTTTCAAACAAATATCTCCTTTGAGCTGATAAATAACACTTTCACTAGTACAATACTGCAGTTATGGCAGTGTTTTTCGAGTCCATGGCCTGGAGTTATCTCTACATTGGGTTATCATTTTGACAATGGAACTACTTATATCATACCTAGCTATCTGCTGCAGCACCATAATCTAGAAAAAGGGAACATGGTCACAGTTTATAATCTACTGTCTCATGTCAAACATTTGTGTAAACATTATCACTCTAATACTTAGGTTAATGCTTGTACCATACTTAAAATATATAATTAATAATATGTAATAATGCACTTCTGCTTCCAGAACTTGACTAGCAACCTGAGTTGGTTTCTAATTTGAAGAAATCATTATTAACACACTCATTAGAGCCTCCACATAGAAACACAAGAAAACTAAAATAAGATTTTTAGTGTCTAGTGACCTAATTTTCCCCAGACTCAGAGATTAATTAGTTTAGGAAGCAGAATTTGTATTAAAGAGAGAAAATAAAGCACCAACAAGACAGATAACCAAGGCAACACGCAATACTTGTTTTATAAACTCTAGCTGTAGTATTTTTAGTAGTCTTTCTCTTTGGGGAAGAAACTGATGGACAATTTTGTGGTCTTCATTATTTCCATTCTGTAGGAATTCTATATGGATCTTCTTGGAAGTATCCTATGGAAGACAGTCATAGATGAAAGAAGGATCCTGGAACACCGATTGATTTCAAAGAATCACTTCCTCTTATCTGATATATAGGAAGGCAAGAAAAGACAGAAGGATTCCAGTGTGGATGAATAGGAGATTCTGAGAAATGAGAATAGAAGCAAAGAAAGATGATCCAAAAGGAAAATAAGAGGCAATGGCTGATAGTGCAGGGGTGGGATAAGAAAAGCCAGAAGAAAGGTGAAATTGAATCTGGAAAGAGTTGGAGGGTGAAAATAAAGAATTGTTGAAGTTATATCAACAACAACCGGAATACTAGTGAAAATGTAGACCTTCTGCAAATGAGGCAGGAGACCTGATGACAAAGAACAGGGAATGGGAAAAGTAAAGGTAATCGGTGCTTTCTTCCTCTGGTCTTTATTGGTAAGACAGATGGATGTTCAGGAACCCCAGGCCAGTGAGAGCAAAGGAAGACCTATCTTCTACGGTGAAGGGTTAGGTCAGGGGAAATTTAAAAAAAATTAATTGTACATGAACTAATCAGTCCATGAAATCTCTGAGAACATAACTGCAGGCTACTGTAGGGAACCTGCATTAGCAGCAGGGTTAAACTTGATTCCCAGTGGTCCCTTCCAACTCTTATGATTCTGTGTGACTCTGTGACAATTGTAAATGCTGTGGGAGTTCATTGATATAAGATACAACTTTTGACCATCTCTGAAATGTGGCAACTAGGAGAGATTTATGAAACCTGGAAGAAAGAAAATATCAATCCTATCTTAGAAAAAAAAAAAATTATGCAGAGAATTGTAGGCCAGTCAGCATCACTTCCATCCTGTGGAAGGTGATGGAGTGATTAGTTATTTAAAACATTTCCAAAAATATAAAGGTCATACATACATGCTGACTCCTAGTGGAAAGCCTTACCAGTCTTCAAAGACAAAATGACCAGTTTGATAGATGAGAGGGGATCAGTTCATATTTTTATTCTTATATTTAGTGAAGTTTCCACAGTGTCCCGTGTAACAATCCCGTAGAGAAATGACTGAAGTAATGACTACATAAGTGAACAGGAATCTATACTAAATACTAAATACTAAATACTAAATACTAAATACTAAATACTAAATACTAGCTGAGTTGTGTGGCTGGAATGTTGTAATAAGAGGCACAAACTCAAGACAGAACTCAAACATTAGTGATATAATCCAATCCAGAGTTCAATCCTAGTCAGTGGTCAATACCTTTGAACTAATTTATTAACAACATAGATGATGCAACAGTGTGCTGGTAGTGAGTTTTCTTACAGTGCTAAGCTGGGAGTAATAGCTGATGCACCAGGAAATTGCTTTGGCATTCATAGTGACTTTCATGGACTGAACAAATGGGCTGACAGGAATTTCATGAAATTCAAAAAAATAAAATGCAAGATCCTGCATATAGGAATACTTAAGCAGGTTTCTTCATGCCACTAATAGAATTGTAAATGGTATACAGATTTTTCTAAAACATATAGTTTTGTAAGTGATTTAGACTTTGTCATCACTAAGGAGGAAATATTCATCACTTGTTAGAGTACTTTTTCCCATTATGTCTGAATCTAATTTGTGAAACTAGCAGTTTTTACATACGGTTACAAACGTACTAAGGAGAGAAAGATTCACTGCTTCAGGGCTTTCTCTAACAGAATTCTCCATACTGGTTGATTTGTACTAAATCTTGTCGCTTTCTCATGGACTTTAAATTACGCAACTGTTGTTTCATTTCATACAGTACCAGAAAGTGGTTGATTGTTTAGTAAATCCAGATTTTCTCTGAATAGGTTTAAAGAGATAAAAACACTCATTTGCAAGTTGACTGTATATTAGAACTTATATGTATGTACAGTATATGTAGAACATATCAACTAAACAATGCTATTTTTTTCCTACTTCTGGAAGAACTGATCTTCTTAATGTCTGGCTTTGCTGCAGTCTTCTTGGACTGATTCTTTGTTCTCTTAAATGTGGAAAGAATAATGGAAGGACAGATTTCTAAACAAAATCATTGAAAGAAAACAATAAAAACCCTTTATAAGTATAGGGAAACACTGCTTCAAAAGCTACTCTCCATAGAAGTATATGTGTATGTGTATAAATTACATAGTGAAAAGGTTAGCAGGAAAGTCTGGAAATGTAATATTTTTCAGTGAAACTTTAATCCCATTGCAATTGGTAGTAGAGTTTCTATTGATTTCCTTGCTGCCATAATGTCAACCATAGACAGGAAAAGGCAGAAGTACAAATTTCCTTCTCATTTGCTCATAAGGATCAATATGCAAAAAGACACGTAATACCGTGGAAGATTAATTCGCATTTTCTTTCACCTTGGCATTTCAAGAACTTATATGGATCCCTTCCCTCTTCAAACATACTATATTGATTTGTCCTAGTCTTAATAAATCTTAAAGTAGCACAGATTACTGTATGCACTAATAATTTGGGCTACATACACAAAAAGATGTAGTTTGGATAACAAGGGTTTAGTTAGAATTTAGGTATCTACATCCAAATCTCTGAACCAAAGATCTTGCTTTTCCACCTCATCATCCACATTTTTGTTGTTCAGATCTAACTTAGCTTTGCATTACTTTAGTCTATGAATTCCTAAACATGTTTTCCGAGGTATGGTCTGGAGGTTATATCTGCTCTCCCACAGTCAAATTCGTTCAGAAGTTACTTAGCTGTCTGAGTTTTCTGAAAGCATTTTGCCTCTAATTAAGACAGTTATCACAGTTGTTTTCCAAAAGTGGTTTTGAATTAGTGTTTGAGAAAATCTTGACCTGTTGAGTAGTTCAGACTCGCAGATAGAGGTGATCAAAGGAAATCTGTATGTCTCAATCAATTTCTGAATCTAGTCCATGTCTAGAGTGCTCAGAGTGAATGTCTGTTGTTGTTCTGAAACCATAAAAATATTTTGAAAATGATGCAAAAGATGATTTGTGTTTAGAACTTCCTTTTTCCTATATCGTACTTAGGGAAACCTCCTCAATGCAAGTAACAGGTTCCTTACAGTAAATTGAAATCTGCTTTGACAAGCCCCAAGGTGGTTCTCTTTCAAGTCTCTCCCCACCATTCCTTAATAGAATGTTCTGTGGAAGGTATTCCTTAGTACCTAATCTAAAAACCTACCATACTTACAATTCATAGATTAGCTTCTCTACCATTTTTTTTCTGCTTCCAGATCATATGAACAGTTGTATTTCTGATACCTGCTGTTATTTGTAGCTCTTGATTTCATGTGTGCAAGAGTGCATCCTTTCTAGATAATGCTTTTCCCATACTTTTTGCTGGTATGGATTATCTACTGTGTTTTAATTCTATTGTTGACCAAAAACTCAGGACATTTTCACATTAGAAACCCTACTTTCTGTCACTCTCCTCCATTCATTTACAGCTTTCATGAAACCTCTTTGCCCTGAATAGCTTTGAGACCTTTACCCATTGTCACAGATGGATGAAGTTTAAAATTAAGTTCTAAAGATGTTTGGAGGGATAACAAGCAAATGACAGACAGATAACACACAAGTTGATTATACAAATTTCATTTTCCTAAGAACATAGTTTTAAAAATATGACAATTTTAAAAATCACAAAAGAAAACATCACGTTTTCAATAAGCCTGAATTATCATTTTCAATAGAGCATAAAATGTGCCGAAAGAGGTACCCAAGATTTTGCTGTGAAACTCAAGAAATATATAAACTATTTCCTTGTATCTAACCTAAACCTACCCTCTTTGAACCTGAAGCCATTTCCCCTTGTTCTATCACCAAAGACCCTGATGGAGCTTTAGTCCCATTCTTTCCTGTAGTACTCCTTTAGATACTGAAAGACCACCATCACATTATGTCACAGCTTTCTCTTCTCCAGGTTGAACAGCCCCAGCTCTCTCAGCCTGTCCTTATAGGAGAGGTGCTTCATTGTGTGGATCATTTTTGAGGCCCTTCCCTGTATGTGTTCCAACAGGTCTATGTCACTCCTTTATTGAGGACTCCACATCTGGATGCAGTTCTCTGGGTGAGGCCTCAGCAATGCAGAGTGGAGAGGCAGGACCTCTTTACCTTCCTCAATCTGCTGGTCATGCTGCTTTTGATGCAGCCCAGGACCCTTATCATTTGCCTACATTCTTCTTGAAAATGCTTTCATAACCACAGAGCTCATCTGATGAATCTGTTCTTTATTCTGTACCTGTCTCCTTGTTCATACATATGATATTAAACACAGATTATCTGGCTTTCCTTCATAGTGGTGAGCATTCCCTGAAAACAGTTCCCATATCAGTGTATTATGATTATTGAAATATCTTTAAACTGTCTTTCTCCATAAAGTTTACAAAATACCTACCAATGACTAGAGCTCTGTTATGTGGGGATGAGTCAATGGATATGGCTGAACTATTTCCTTGTATTCTCCTCTCTTCTGATAATTGTTTTTTGCCTTGAGTCTCAAAGAATGGGAAATGAATGGAGGCACTGTTACCTTCTCGTTCAGCATTTATAAGATGCAGAATGATATCACAGTTTAGCTGTGAGACTATAAAAATATTATTGAGTAATCTTGTTAAAAATAGGGATTAAATAGGACGTTATGAGCAAAGCTGTTTAGAAAATACAGGAATAAAGATGACTAACACTCTGGCAGGAGTAGTGGATTATCCCATCTTTAAGGTCTAGAAGAGATAGGAGAACAGAGCAGGTGCAGGCATCTTTGTAGATCAAATCACATAATTATATTCAAATGGAAATTACTCCTTACTGTAAGTTGTGTTTTTCCAGAGAAGTCTGCAGATATAAAATTTTACCTATAATTGTAATCCATTATCTGTTGATCTTTCTGTTCTGATGCTCCGTGGTACTTTTAATGCGGCCTAATGATGACTCTTGCTGTCTGCAGGCTTTGATGTGTAATGCATCCATTAATCACCTTTGATATTCACCTCCTCTGTAATGTAATAGGTTACTGTGCTGTGAGATGTTTTCCACCTTTCCAAGATCTGATGGCTTGGTCAACAAACCACAATCAGTGACTTCATTACATTCCTTTTCATCTGGTATGTGCCTTTTCATCTGGATACCCTGACACACAGCTAGGCTGTAGTTTGTCGAGTCTCATTGCTCTAGTTAGGATTCACTTCTCCTCTTTCTTGCCCTTCACAGTTTAATTAAATAGTCATTATTATTATGTCTCAGGAATGCTTCTGATGCTCGTCAGTAGAAAACAATGTGACTTTTACCACAGTATTTATCCAGCAGCTTGTCTAGTCACTGATGTGTGAAATTTTCCCCTACTGAGGGCAGTCTACATTTGCAAAGGAAGGGGATGGTTTAGGTCATAAAATGTGAGAGGACTTCTTTGTTACGCAGCTCTTCTCTGATTCAGATTTCTACTTTTCTTGTGCTTCTTGCAATATATTTGGTCGTTCTGTTATTTATGAATGTTATGTTTCCTTAACTACGAATGACGAGCTTTTGCCCAAGTCTGATTTTCCTCCTAACTGAATCAAAACACTCTGTAGCATAGTTGCTTTGTAAGTGATAATGCAGCTTAAAAAAAGTGAGCAAAGCATGCCTAAACACATCTTTCACCCTAATGTCTATGTAGAACAGATGCTGAGGGGTGCAATTCCATGTATTTGAGTGTGAGATCAGCTGTAATGCACAAGCTTGCCACTTAGGGATTGTGAGAAAATATGTGCTAAATGGCACATCGCCAGAAACTCCATATATACCAGATTTAGGCTAATAGTATCTGCAGTTGTTACTTTAGAGGACATGGTAAATCTATGAGTGTGGACTGTAAGAAAAATGTTAGACTCGCTTAAAAGAAACGTCTGACTAGTCTGTGAAAGTCATAGTCACAAGTGACCAAAACAAGTGTTTGTAATAAAAATTAAGTAGCACATTTTTAATTTGGAGTCTAATCAAAAGTTGTGAGTAGTGTCTTTCTACACCTCATAGACAGAAGAGACTTCTTAACTACATAAGTCACTATGAAAGTAATGTCTCCTATTTATTCCCACTGAACATATAACAGATACAAAGAGCACAATAATGCTAACTGATAGAGTAAACTTTCAGCAACAGAACACTATGTTTCCAACAGAGTCACCATCTGTAGCTATACATTTTCACTAGTGATAAACAAAAACCTGCATGGCATGCTCATAGAAATCTGCACCAACAGATGTGGACACTGACTCTGTCACCACTGTTGAAACACATCACCCACTGCCTCACCTCACATGCTTACATCCACCACTTGATCTCTATAAATGTTCAGCAAGCACCAATGAATGTCAGTGTGTGCAATATTTTCTGCTTGCACGAACTGAGTTATGTATCTTTGTTTCATATGCACTTCCATGCCAGAAACCAATATGTCAGATTTCCTCTCTGCTGCCATCTGCCACATGGCAACAAAATGCAATGGAATGCTGGTGGGAAGGATCAACCTCTATTGTCATACCACCAACATCCATCTCTGATGTCATAGGACAACATAAAATGCATAAAATGCATGTAATAAGAAGCATTACTTTCAGAGCAGCCCTCATATTGGAACTTTATCTTTTCCAAGCTTTCCAAGAGCAGGGTATAATCCTGACTTCTCTTCAAAAACCTATTTATCTATCGTTCTCATTTCTTCACCCTATAAACAGCAGGTGTTCTGCAACACAGGTTCAAAAAAGAAATACTATTGTGCATTAAAACATAATTCAATTAATGCTCACAAATTACCTTCACCATAGAAAATCTAGTATCAAGCACATGAAGAACAAACTAATATTATTCCTGTACACTACGGTGGTGTATGTGATTGTTGGATTGAAGTACAACCCTCTAGCTGAGAAAACCTTGATGAGAGGCAAGGAAGTAGGGGCAGTGATACGGCTCTCTGTGTTAGAGATTTTGATGTTGTTCACCTTTGGACTGGGAATAAGTTTGAATCTCTGTGGGTAAGGATCAGAAAGAGGGCAAACAAGGTTGACATCCTGGTGGGAGTCTGTTATAGACCACCTAACCAGAATGAAAAGATGAATGAGATGTTCTATGATCAGCTGGCAGAAGTCATCCAATCATCAGCCCTTAAAATCATAGTGGGAAGGAGCCCCACTAGACCTGCTGTTAACAGAGAAGGACTGGTGGCAGATGTGGTGGTCAAGAGCTGTCTTGGACAGAGTGACCACAAAATGCTTGAGTTCTCAATTCTTGGTGAAGTCAGCGGTGGGGGGGAGGAGTGTGTGTGTGGGGGGGGTCTGTAGATGTGCTAGGTCCTGCACTTTGGTTACAACAACCCCAGGCAACACTACAGGTTTGGGGCACAGTGGTTGGAAGACTGTGTGGAAGAAATAAACCTGGGGGTAATGGCTGATGCTCAGTTGAACTTGAGCCAGCAGCGTACCAATGTGGCCAAGAAAACCAATGGTATCCCGGTTTGTATCATAGATACTGTTGCCAGCAGGAGGAGGGAAGTGATCATTCCTCTGTACTCAGCTCTGGTGAGGCCTCACCTCGAGTACTGTGTTGACTTTTGGGCCCCTCACTACAAGGAAGACACTGAGGTCCTGGAGTATGTTCAGAGAAGGGCAACAAAACTGATGAGGTGTAGGGAGAACAAATCCTATGAGGATCAGCTGAGGGAACTGAGATTATTTAGTCTCGAGAAGAGAAGGTTCTTGGGAAAACTTATCACTCTCTACAACCACCTGAGAGATGATTTTGGCAAGGTGGGGATTTTCTCCCACATAACTAGCATAGAACTAGAGGGAATGGCCTCAATTTGCAGCAGGGGAGATCTAGGTTGGACATTAGGAAAAATTTCTTCTCCAAAAGAAATTGGAACAGGCTGCACAGGAAGGAGGTAGAGTCACTGTCCCTTAAGGTATTCAAGAAACGTGTAGATGTTGTACTAAGGGACATGGTTTAGTGGTGAAATATTGGTGGTAGGTGGACAGTTCGACTTGAGTGGTGGTCTTTTCCAACACTGGTGATTCTGTGATTCCTTTAGAGTTTCTTTCTGCTGTCTTTTTCAATAAGGGCATTTCTCTTGCTGAAAGGAGATCAGGAAACCTATTTCTATAAGATATGAAGATACGTTAGGCCTTATAGGCAGCTCTTTGGAGGACAGTACCATGAATGGCAGATGCTTATAGTGAAATTTCTTCTCATAAATGGCTTTCAAGCTCACGCTGCCAGGGAGACAAGGATTCAACAAAAGTTACAGTCTGAACTCCTCAGTGCTGCCTACATTTTGATTCTTTTGTGTGTTTGAGTCAATATCACACAACATTTTTTTCAGTAATAGAATAATTCTATACCTATATAAATGTATTTCCACAAGAGAGAAAATATGTACAATACAAAGAGCTTTTATTGTTTAAAGTGATATAGCAAAGTCCCAAAGGAAAAAAAAATATATAATAAGCTTTTGTCTTCTACTTGTCATATTTTTTTTGACATGGTTTGAAAAATTTATTTCTATTTTGAGTAGTAAAAAATTGATTATATTACACTATAAAGTCTAAATTTCTGTTCTTCTGTTGTAATACAACATTTTGACCCCAAACTCATTTTAACAGTGCATTTTTTTCTTTTTCTACTCTTGTGTTAATTGATTAAAAAAAAACAACACAAAACTTTTAAAAGAATATGATTTGTTAAGAAAGTTGAGATTATTTGGAAGCAAAATGAAATTCATTAATTGATTTACTCTAAATATTAAGTATTAGGCATTATTTCTGTTTCTTGTATCTCCAAGATAGCTCTCCTAAAATTTGGGATTCAATTGAACTGATTTCCCAGGGTAGTGGTCATGGCACCAAGTCTGCTGGAATACTAGGAGAGTTTGGGCTACGCTCTCATACATAGGGTTTGGATTTTGGGTGGTCATTTGTGGAGCCGCGGGTTGGATACGATGATCCTTGTGAGTCCCTTCCCACATGGTATTCTTTGATTCCATTATTCAAGGGGTTCTATCTCACAAGTTGTTCCACCTACCACAGGTGTTTTAATCTGACTTTCTCATATGTTACTCTTCAGTTCTTCCTTAATAGTAAAGAAAGGAAAAAAAGCAGCACATTCACCATGAATGTTATATGCTGCTTTTTCTTCTATTAGATATGGAGGGTAAGTATCAACTGTGTAAAACCAGTAGTTGCATTAAGTCAGTTTAGACTGAGAAAATTAACCATTGCACAGTGCCTTCTATGATAATGAAAAAAATCTGGCTGGATCATAGCCCATGTACTGTTCTAGAATGTAGTAAATATCCAGTCACTGAATAAAACAAATACACTGACTGCCACAGAATCACAGAATTGTAGGGGTTGGAAGGGACCTCCAGAGATCATCGAGTCCAACCCCTTTGCCAAAGCATCTCCCTAGTCCAGGTTGCACAGGTAGGCATCCAGGTGGGTCTTGAATGTCTCCAGAGGAGACTTCACAACCTCTCTGTGCAGCCTGTGCCAGTGCTCTGTCACCCTCACTGTGAAGATCCCACACACATTTGTGCAGAACTTCCTATGCATCAGTTAGTGGCCATTTCCCCTTGTTCTATCTCCACACACTACTGAGAAGAGCCCAGCCTCGTCCCTTTGCCTCCTGCTCACAGAAGACAAGAAAGCACTTGTTTAGGAAAAAAGCCTCAGATGCTGTCACTTCAGGAAGTGTGGATCAGATAGTTAAAAATGTAGCAATCATTCTTTGGCAGGTTGTTATTTGCTAGAGGGAATCCGTGTGTCCCTAAAAAGTTGGCAGCTGCTCTGCAAGATCTGAAAAGAGAAACAGATTTAAAAACTACCAAGGAAAATTTGAAAAGCATCAGAAAGAATGTGCAGCACACAAATAAAAAGAATGATGTAAAAAAGTACAGGATTCCTGACCTGTTTTGTGCAGCCTACTCCTAAACATCTCTAATGATGATTGGACAAGGTCTCGTGGATGCCACCTTCACCATTAAGTTTTCTAATGTCTGAAGTTCCTTTTCCTAATCAGAGTAGACATGATAGAAAACATAGTAATATATATTAATCTGTTATGATAGCTTATTATATTGATGGTGTGTTTGCATCTACTGTCAATTTTCATTCCTCTAACTTAAGCAATCCTGATTTCTTCAGTCTTTACTTGCGTATTCTCAGGGACTGATTTTTCTTGTTGGTCACTTCAGATCATGTCCATCAGGCTCAAAAACTCATTATTATTATTATTATTATTATTGTTATTATTATTATTATTATTATTATTATTATTATTAAAATACAGAGCACACAAATGAAAACTAATAATGTGAATTTTATTTAAAAGAAAAACAAATAATTATTAAATTCCCATTATACAAACCAGCAATACTAAGTTCAATTACCTGCACACAGGTATTTAGAAACATACTGACCAGCATATTTTGATCACAAAGAAATAAGACTACGACAAATAGACACTCCCAGGACTATTCTAAGAACAATCTTTAATGTAAATTAGCTTAAAGCCATAAAAACAATGTAGTAAAACAGTTTTGATCCACAGCATTTGAAGAGCTTGAATAGAACTTTGTCATTAGTAATTCTTATAAAGGTTTGGGAAATGTAGATAGGCTATCTGAAGTAAATCCCACATGAAAATGATTTGGAAGCAGTGTCCAAAATGACAGGGATCTCACCTTCATTAGCAGCAGTATCCCTCAAACCACACAAAGAAAGGTTGCATGGCAGCAGTTCTGCTATCACTTCCAATTTCTGGGTTTAATATTTCAGCAATTTAAAATTGCTTGGCTCTGAAACTTGAGCAATATGTGTCAGTCCACAGAAGAGTTTCTATTATTTTAAAAAATGATTTAAGTGAGCCTTTGAAAAGTGGAAGGCACTTTTGTGTTTGCTTAAAATGTGTTTAAGACTTTCTTCTCATCATATCCCAGATCAATAATAATCCTCTGCTGATAGGTAAAATGTAGAGGAAGTAAGCCTTTAACTCCTTTCATGTCTTTGCACTTTCTTCTTGTTAGTGACACTGCAAAAATAGAGAAAAGGCAATCATAATGTGTTTGACAGTGCTTGGACAGTTAAGCACTTTTGTGCATCATTACTGCAACATCTGAGCAGCACAGCCTTTAACACCTTCAAATGCAGAATCCCTGGTGCTGGAATATCTTCAATAATGTACAGGGAGTTGTCTAGAGAGGTCCTCATCAGGTAGGAGCCATTTGGAGTAGTTTTGGAATGGGTGCACATCTAAGCCATCCAAGGCATTATTTCTAAAAAATGGATCTGAGAAGTAAATAACACAACAGATGTAGACTGAAATATGTCTATAAAATTTTGAGTGTTTCTCCACCAAGAAAACTAATTTGTACATTCTACTTGTATTATCTCATACAGAGTGTGGGTGATGAGTAGGTCCATTGAGTGAAATGGGATTTATCTAAAGCTCTTACATTGTTATGCAAACTTACATTTCCATCTATTGCTGTCAGAAGTTACATAGTTTTACACAAGACAAATAACCGCCCCCAAACATTGGAATTTGCTATTATTTATTATGTATGACCTTGTATTTATTATTTATCTCTGTAAGAAAATGTTTCTTGTACATTTTTCCCAGAGAAGACAACAGTTCTTGATCTCTGCCCCAAGGAACTTACAAACTGGTCTGTAATTGCTAAGAAAAGGCTAAGTCCAGCAATTACTGATTTTGTGCAAAAGGCACTTTATAGTCCCCAAAGAATTTCGTGAAGGGAGGAAATGGAGATTAGAAAATGCTTAATCCTTAACCACCAAATATTTATTTCTTTAACTACAGCAATGTATATGTGTGTTGCAGAAAGATAAAATAATTTCTCCACACATTTAACAATTAAGTATTTTATGATTTTTTCCTTGCTACAATGTATCTTACCTCTTATTTGAAGAGCTATGTGCATTGTGATTGCTAATATATCCATCGCATGTATGCAATCTTCCTTATTTTAAGCTTCAGAAAACACAAAACAAGAGAAGCAAAGAAATGCCTGGCCTCAGATACCTCATTTTGATCTCTTAATTAATTTGACAGAATCAGTAGTTCCATCTCAGCCTTAGTTAAGTCACACACTTGTGGCAGAAATACACATACCTGTGGTTAAAAATATTTATTTTTTGTGACAGAGATGAATTTTTTTTTCCCAGTATATAGGCTAACCCTCTAAACAAATGCAGAAATATTCTAAATTGTGAGAATAAAAATACAGCAATATAGCCAAAATCAGGTGATCTGAATATACTGTGTTATGTTTTATGACTACTGATATCTCTGTGCTTTTTAGAACCTGGGTCTTGTTGTGCTTGTGACTACCCATTTCCAGATATAATATCACTAGAGAAGAAAACGGCAATTTATTTGCTTCTGAATGACTACAATGGAACACCATTCTGTGTAAGTAAATTGTTTTCTTTAGATGAGGAGGTCACACACTTCATTGTCTCTCCTTTTTCACTGTTTTTGTAATTCTGTTTCAATTAAAGAAAATGTAAATTCGGCCAAGCTCTTGATTACTATAGATGTGATACTGTAAACAAAGATGTGGGGCAGTGTAAAAGAAAGGGCTGGATGATACTGCAATACAGAGAAAGGTAAAAGGAAAGGAAAAAGTCATAAGCTGATAGAAATCTGGATTCCTCCATGACAAGGAAATTCAAATATAGTCAACTAGGTGTCAATAATACTGTAATTTGGGAAATACCATAAACTATACAATTGATTTTTTTCTTCTGTTCAAATACTGTTCCTTATTTACATGATCACAGTTTCCTGGCCATTACCAAAGTGTATCAGGGAAAGTCAAGCTCACTCTGTTGACTTCTAGAGGAGTCGAGTCAGTCAGCTGGGATTTGGGCACCTACACATGCATACTTAAAGTTATGTAAAATTAATTGGATTTAAGGTTTTGGTTCAGTTGCCAAAATATATATATCTTGTGCCTGGAAAATGTTCCCTGAGGAGGTGTCGGAAAATTTTATCTTGGCATGTATGATACAGAACTTTCTAGTGCAGAAGTTGGAGGTCTAAATCTGATCACTCTTAGTCTATGTACTTGAGAGAACTAGAGGGGAGATTTCTTTGATCAAATATTAATTTAACTTATATTACAAACAACATTGTCTTTATTGACCAGCTCTCCTCTGAGTGTAAAGGACATTCACACTTCTGTCAAATGAATCCTACTCTTGGCAATTCATACACCAGAATCCTGGACATAGTAATGTGCACTTGCAGTTCAGAAGGACCACTGTATCCTGGGTTGCATCAAAAGAATTATGACCAGCAGGTCAAGGGAGGTGATTCTGCCCCTCTACTCTGCTCTCATGAGACCCCACCTGGAATACTGTATCCAGTTCTGGAGGAACACAAGAAGGACATGGAGCTGTTGGAGCAGGCCCACAGAAGGGCCACAAATACGATCGGAGGGTTGGAGCACCTCCCCAGTGAAGGCAGGCTGGGAGTGCTGTAGCTTTTCAACCTGGAGAAGAGAAGGCTCTGGGAAGAGCTTATAGCACTCTTCCAGTACCTGAAGGTGGTCTACAGGAGAGCCGGGGAGGGAATTTTTATAAGGGCACGTAGCAACAAGAGGATGGGAAATAGTTTCAATCTGGATAAGAGTGGACTAGATATCAGGAAAAAATTCTTTACTGTGAGTGTGGTAAGACACTGGAACGGGTTGCCCAATGAGGTTGTGAATGTCCTCTTCCTGGCAACATTCAAGGCTGGATGGGGTTTTGAGCAACCTGGTCTAGAGGGAGGTGTCCCTGCCTATAGCAGGAGGATTGGAACTAGCTGATCTGAAGGAGCCCTTCTATATGGAGAAGGAATACTCACTGATTAAAACACATGCTCCTAAAATAAAAACTCTACAGCCAAACAAAAAAAGGGAACTAAATCCATAAGTATATTAATCTGAGAGCATAGTTTACTATTCATTTTTAATTTCCAGTCTCATTTTCTTCAAATATGACTTGAATTTATCCAATTTTGAATGTATATAGGCATCTAACTTTCTACACAGGCACACAATTCTGTGTTAGTCTTGTGAGTAAAGAACACATGGGTGTGTAGTATGTGTTTTGGTGCTTAAATGCTGCTTATTCCTGACAGTCCATGCTAACTTGTTCTTCAAAGAGGTTGTTCATTTCCTGAAAAGTATTAATCCCATTTTTCAGTTTCTAGTGGAAGGCAAAACATGGATCAAACACAAGATTAAGATTTCAGTGGACCTCATCAGAACATTGGTAAGGTAGAGGTAGCTTATATAGATTTTTCCTGAACAGAGTATGTGTAGAGTCATTAGTATGCACTTCTCAGAATGACTACTTGATTAAAACTTGATCTCTTTTAGAAGAAAAGCATTTATATCACAGTGCACTTGCATTTACAATACTCTAAATAAGGCAGAGTGGCATTGTTACCTATTTTCTACAAGAATTCATGTACAGATGGACAAGGGCCTTATTGTGCATGAGCAGCAAACATTCAGATTCCATTTTACAAATCACAACAGCCAAGCAGATGTTAATGCAGGGTAGACAGCATCTATGAGATGTGAGGATGAGAGTGATATGCTGAAGTTCTAAAAAGACCAAAAGCAAGTAGTCCCATAGTGTGGAAACTGAACTCATCTTCTGTATTTTAAAGTCAGACTATTTATATGGTAACAAAGAAATATTATAAACAAGTTTGTGATGTTACCAGGAGACAGAGAGGCACTATATTAATACAACTTATGTGCATATATATAAATTATTAAAAAAGGTGTTCATATATATAGAGATACACTGTACTCACATACTTGACTATGTTTTTCAGACGATACAATTAAAATCCTGATTAGTAAACCTGACCACAATTCCTCTTCCATATACTCTATGGAGGCACCCACTGAGCAGGATTGCATTTTAAATAATAAACAGTAACTTTCCACTCTACTGGTAAAGCACATTAATTTTTGCATTATCTATTTTAAGCAAGTGGGCATATGCAATTCACACTTTTCTTAATAGCTTTGGATTTTCTCTAGGAAGTGTTATGCAAAGATTACTCTGTGACAGATCAGCTGTGTTTATGGTATAAATTAGTGTGAATGTTATGTTAGCCACTGTAATTATACACCTTTGAAAAAGAAATCTGTGTGAGAGAAAATTGAGTATGCTATAAGAAATGGGTTTAACACGTGATCTACTTGCATATTGCTAGAAATTCTATTTTTACATCATTTTTAACAAAGATCTTTTTGGACGAGAGAGCAGGGATTTGAGGGATTGGGAAAAGTCATGCCTGCTGCTAAAAATATTTTAAGGTACTTATTCTAAAACTGCACAGACCTCATAAATTTGTAACGAGACAAATGATACTGACACTGAGAGATGAATTTTGATTATCTTGATTAACTTTTCCAAGACACTGTGGGCTATAGGCCATTACACTGAACTATACTTTATTCTAGAAGTAAGTTCACTGCTTTTGTTGTGATTGCTCAAAAAAATTAAGTAATATTTTCTGCAAGTTACATTCTTCTGTTAGCTGATTATTTAGTTGTTTTTATAATCTACATCTATGACTTTTGCTCCAGGCTGGATATATAGTAGCTTAAAATAATAAATAAAATTAGAGCATTTGAAGGAGTTTCTTGCATTTCCCAGCATTTAATTCATAGAGAAGAGAAAAGAAAGAAAAATAAAAGAATTAATAGCAAACAAGCAAACCAATGAACACAGAAAAGTTTTGAAGGTTTCTATGATATTCAGTGCAAAAACTCACATGAAGTAAATGAGATTACTGCTGTGCTAGT
>VXAB01006252.1:0-16282 GCA_013399175.1 Odontophorus gujanensis
CTAAAGGATCCATTTCATAGACCTCTGTAGAATTTGTTTTTCCTGTTCTCACTAAGTTTTTGTCTACAGTGGGACTGGTCACAACTTTAGCACCCTTTCTGCTTTACTGGCTTGGGTTACAGTGAAAAAGGGGTGAATTTTCTTGGGCATTTTGTAGCAAGTAGCAATTTTCACTTTTCTTAATTAAATGAGAAAATGACGTGAATGTAGCAGGTAACACATACAGAAAATGATTAATTGATTTGAATACACATCAAGCTTCTTAGAGGGTGATGAAATCACTTGAGTTGATAGGGACTCCTAGGGCACAGTTAATCCAACATCATGATGAAAGCTGAGTCAAGATAGGTGTGCCTCTCAGGGGTCATATTCAGTCAAGTTTTGAACATTTACAATAATGGAGATACTCCAACTGTTTTGCCTAACCTTACCTGGTTATGTAAATCACCCTTTACATAACCAGGTAGGGAGAAAAAAATCATAACACAATTCATACCTAGATATAGAAGCCCAAACTAGACTATAGCATTGGTTAGTTTCTCAGTGCTAACAGAGCTTAGAGTGGGTCTTCTCACCTCTTTAATACGTGATTATTTGAGGTGCAAACATTGTGGATATGGTGCTTCAGTCTTCATTACATATTAGTCAGCTGTGTATGTATCATAGTTTATGGAATGTTTTAACATATTTTTTAGCAAGTTTGAAAGCTACACATTCATTTTATTAATACTCATATTAGTTGGATTTGATTGCACAAATATTTGAAGAAATGTATGTTAAAATTACACATATTTGTAACACTGCATGATTAGGCAGATATGCTCTTATGAAGTTAAACTAAATACTTGGACTATGATCTTATTCCAGATGAAACTGATTTTGTGTATATGTAGAAAAATCCTAAATACATTGTTTAAATTGAGTGTCTCCCCACTGTTTTTTTTTAATACTTAGCTCAATATTGACATTCTACTAAAACAGAAATGACAAATAAAAGGGAGTATTTTTAGTATTTTTTAGCATCTCCTGTCTCTCATGAAAGACTTGAATCTTTTGCCGGCATTCTAGATACAAAAGGGTTTGTTTGTGTGCTTTCACTCTTGGTTATCTCCATTGTTGGCAGTCATTTACATGAATCTGCCAGTTAATGAGGTGCTGCAAGTTCTTCTTCCTCCAGGTACTTGTCTACTGAAGCAAAGATTTTAAATGTTTGTTATACTGCACCAACTTGTACCTCTGAAAATTATTTGGTTTATCATTTTGCAAGTAAATCCCGTTTAGATTTTTGGATTTTCTGTCCTGTCTTCTTCTTTGATGACCTTTACTGTTTGAAAACCCTGATGTAATTTTTTGTTTCAGGGGGGATAGATACAGTTAAACAGGAGACATTTGGCAATGAATTGATTATGAAGGACCTCAAATTATCTGGCTGCCTGAGGGAATTGCTGTTTCCCCCTGGAGCAGTCACAAGCTGTTGTGCTTTGAAGGTTTACAGGAAGAGAATGATATGGGAGATTTTGATTAAGGGACCAAGGGCAGATGTTGCTTGAGTAATGGGATTTGCACCACTCTATTATATGCAAAATATAAAACTCAAGATAACATATGACTTTTGTCATTATCCTTTTAATGAAAACTACAGTATATGGCTGTGAACAGAAACCCTGCTAAGTAAACTCAGGAGAATTAGTTCACTACGCGCTTAAATTCCAATTACTGTGAAAACATAACTAAGAAAGAATCAAGCCACTAAACACTACCAAAGTTTAACAGTAAGGACATTATCAAATACTTTTTGTTTCATTGTTGAAACCTTTTTCTTCTACTTTTATATCAGAATAGGAACAGATAGTACAAATTTCTATAGCAAAGTCATCTTTTAGCTAAGTATCTCAGTGGATATTGCAAGCATTGACAAATAGAGTCTCAGAATTACTATGACAGTGGAACAAAATAAATGTATTCCTAAATCATATCTGTCCGCATTAGAAGTTAATTATTGACAGTAGAATCATAGAATTGTTTGAGTAGGAAGGGCTCTTTTGCTCAGAGCCCCATCCAGCCTGGTTTTGAATGTCTCCAGGCATCCATCACATCTTTGGGCAATCTGTTCTAGTACTTTACTACCCTTGATGTAGAAAACTTGTTCTTATATCTGATCTGAATCTCCCCTCTTTTAGTTTGAAACCATTACTCCTGCCCCCTTCTTTCTTTTACCTCTCCTTTAGATACTGAAAGGCTACTGTTAGATCTCATCAGAGATCTACTCCAAGCTGAGAAGACCAAAAAAGCAAAATTTAGTTTCAGGAGAGTGTATTTAGTAGGAATGTACTTTATTTGACTACTATTCTAAGGTTAATCATCCCTCTGAAAATTGTAAAGGCATTTATACTCTAAATGAACATATTTTGCTATAGACTTACTTTTCTAATTTCTAATTTTTCTAATTTTGCACTGGTACAGTCTAGACAGTGTGGTGATGACAGATACAGTCGCCGTGAGAAACTTTTCTGCAAGCAAATCAACTTCAGAGCACTTGCAAAATGAATAGTTGATTGGGGTGACAGCCTTTAGAGAAGAGCAAGATCTTATGCTTTTCTGGTGCATGTTATGACAGTTAGTCTATCAAGCCTGAACAGCTTGTATTCTTGCATTTTGCCTGTACAGATCTCAGCTATGTAAGGCAACAGAGTACACACAATTTCCCAACAGCAGTAATCTCAGAAATCTCTCTCCACATTCCTGCTCAATCAGCTTCTGTTTAGACAAGTGAGGTGGAGTAAGGGATCTCATTTTCCAGGGAAATGTGGTAAAGAATGTCATAATGAAAGAAGTTATTTACTCTTGTGCAAATACTTCAAATTACTCTACCTTATTAGGGAAGATAAGGAAGAAAAAAAGTAATTAAAAAAACACATTTAAAGTCTTGATTTTAAAAATGATATTGAAATACTGTTGAATGTTAAAATTAGGTTAAAAGAAACCACAAGTCTTTTAAAGACCTTAAAAATAGCAACTGTTTTGCTATGATTTCCCTAAGTATCAGATGCAAGGTTGCTTTTGATCAGTGTCAGCCATTGTACCTTTCTATCTCGTGACATTTATCCTTTAAAAACAAAAGCTGAATACAGTTGTTTTTTTTTTAAGACCATCTCCTGCAGTAAATCTTATGACCTATGCAAGAAATTGAATTTTTTATTCACTTTTCCTGTTATGCCTTAAAACTTGTGACACTTCATCAACTACTTTATGTCACCATAGAAAAATGGAAACACAAATCCCTCATTTTTTCTTACTTCTCATCTATGTTTCTTACAATTTGGCAGTAATAGACTGTGTGTGGGTAACGGTTTTATAATCTGCATGAAGACATCCAGCAAAATACTGTTAACTGATGCAGTCAGCATTATGCCATTTGGCGGATACACCACTTAAAAATGAGGTTATAAAACAGTCTGCTGAACATAGATCCTTGGTATTTATTAGGGACTTGTAGAAGCACAATTGGTACAGTGTCAATAGAGGAGTAACAGTATTCTTAGATATATACATGCCAGGTGTTCTGTGATACACAAATGGTTGTGGTAGTTCAAGTTTACAGTTTCAGTAGGAATCATGGTGGGTTTTTTTGTTTGTTTGTTTCTTTTTTTTTTTCCTCTAATTGATCTACAAATATACAAATATAAGACCCTTTGAAAAATGATACGTTTCTTACAGTGGTTCTTTTGTATTCTTAAAATAATGCAAGTGATATTTTAAGGTGTTTAAGATGCCATATACAGTGACTGATTTAAAGTTATAGGATTGATTTTTGTATATTGGATCAAGTTCTATAAGATTAAAGTAGCTCAGAATTTGTACTTAAAATCATTTTCTCTAGTATCCAAGGTTACTTACTCATTTGTCACTACTTAATTATGTGAAATGGGTCTAAATGATTGAGCCTGGAATAAGAGAGAAGATTGAGAACTCATTTTCATTCTTTGCGTTATGCTTAAGTGTTTGGATTCTAAGTAATCAGAGACTGAATAAAAAAGTTTATACACTATCTTGTACACAACTTCAAGATGTTAATACACTTGCTAAACTAAGCAAGATTTGGTGTGGGAGCAATTGTTGCTAAGACCTCCAGGGAAACTTGAGAGCTCTGAAGAACTGTGGTAGGAGATGGAACTGTTCTGATGCTAAGAAACTCAATTGCTCCATTTTTGTCCTTTTAAATGAAATATAGTGCCACATCTCCATGCTTCTTGTGCACCTCCAGGGACAGTGACTGCACTATCTCCGCGGGCAGCCTGTTCCAGTGTCTCACCACTCTTTGGATAATAGGTTATTTATTTATTTTTTCCTAATAACTAATGTGAACCTCCCCTGATGCAAATTAAGGCCATTGTCTCTTGTCTTATTGCTGCCCAAATCCCCACTAGGTGGGAAGAACTTCTGCAGGAAAACCTTGCAGCGAGAGCAGGCACGGGATTTGGAACAGCTCTTTCATACTTTGGAAACACTTAATGTGTTCCTAGTGATGCACTGGGGTTGGAGAGGGAATGCACAGCAGACTGCAGGCTGCCCAAGCTGAGGGCTAGGGATGTCTAAATGCATCCATTTCCAACGTCACAGTCCTTTTTCCAAGCTTTACTGGAGAAAGAAGCCCCAGGAAACATGGGGCAACCATGCGGTGCTGCAGGGCCACATCTTGCAGCCATAGAAGTCCTTTAGCACCCAGCAGTGCTCAAATCACTGCAAAGCTGCATCAGAGGAAGGTCAGGTGAAGCTTAGGGAAAGGTTCTTCCCTAAAGGGCTGTGGTCATGAAAGTGGCTCCCTAGGGCAGTGGACGCCGCCCTGAGCTGCCAGAGCTCAGGGAGCACTGGAGCGCTGCTCTCCGCCGTGAGGTTTAGGTGGTGCTGTGTTAGTTCAGGAGTTTAGATTTTTGGCCTGTGTGTGGTCCTTTCCAACTCAGGATACTCTGTGGTTTTGAGATAGTAATACGGATCTAAAAATCTGATACAGATTTCTGAAAGGAATAAATTGTTCATGTTTTTGAAAATCTAGCACAGAAATCAAAATTACAGCCATCTGAAATTATGTCAGCAATTCTATCGAGCCTCTCTTTCATCTTCTGTTTTCTTTTTCTGAGGTGTTGATTTGTGTTATTATACATCTGCCTAGTTAACCTAGAAATGGCTGAAATTTATGTCCATATGTTAGTGAGAGTCACTGAAAGGACAAGAGGCAGTGGGTACAAACTGAAATATGAGAAATTCCAGTTTAAACGTAGAAAAAGCTTTTTTACTTTGGGAGTAAAACTCTGGAACAGGTGGGGTTGCCCAGAGAAATTTTAGCGTCTCTGAGATTTGGTGATTCTCAGGATCCAACTGGAGGCACCTGAGCAACCTGCTCTTGGTGATCCTGCTTTAACTACAGAGTTAGACTACATGGTCTCCAGACTTGCCTTCCAACTTCAATTATTTTGTGGTTCTCTGATACCAGAGATTTACTCTCAAAAGTGAACATAATCTGCAGGCAAACAGAAACTGCTTAATTTGTAGAACCTTTCATATATTACATGTTGTAGAAGAATTTCTTTGGTATTGATAACAAGTAGTCTGCTCAAGAAAGAAAAAAACGTTGTATAGCATCAGTCACATTCTTTGCTCCCAACTATTTCACCGCTTCAGAAAAGGTCATAATTTTGGGCAAGGATATGGAACGAAATCCCCTTTGATGGCTTCTTCGATGTACACATTCAAAAAATTGCATGGTTCTGTTAAGATCAGAAAGCACAAGGGGAGGAGGAGACAATATAGCAATCACACTCTGTGGTATAGTATAATTAAGTGATTTAAAAAAACTAACATATATATACTCTGAAATGAATGTGTTCATCTTATCTATGGAAACTACAAAATGCAATAAAATAGAGCTCTCTGATAGCACACTGACTGGACTGTACAAAAAATTGAAAGGTATTTGCATAATCCAGAAATGATCAGGATACTCGTCACAAAGGTTTACATGTTCAGTATTCTGCTCAGGTTTCAAATTGTCCAAATTATCAGCCTTTCTCCAAAATTAGAGTGATATTTTGTGGAACAGTTTGTCTGCTTAAACGTGTGATCCATGTCTGCATTTGTAAAATATGTTTTCATCAAAAATTGACAAAAAGTTAACACATTTTTATGGGCTATAGCTATGCTAAATATCAAATTCTCAATGCAGTTTTTTGTGTGTCTCTTCCAGATTTGCTTCAGAATGACCACTTAACTGAACTAACACATGCAGTCACATATCAGCAAGGTATACAGTTTATTTATATTACTACAATATTACTGTAGTTATGTAATTGAGGTATAAACTAAGTTTATAGCTAGCAGTACGGAGAGGAGCATACTGATAGATTTTCATTTGTTCTCGTAAATTGTGCTTCAGAAACTTCCTGGTCTGGTTCAGAATTTTGATACCAGCGTGCTTACAGTACAGACTATGAAATTCCCAAGTACTAAAAAGTCCAACATACTTCCTGTACCATTTTAGTACTTGGTTATCTGACATATTTGTCTGAAATCTCAATAAAAATGTAATTAAAAATTATGAAGAACTCTAGGTTTGCATTACTGTTTATAACAAAAGGTCAGTTAATACTATCAGTAGATGCACAAATGCAGTCAATATCTCACAGCAATGTAACTTACACTTCACCAAGGCCCCAAACTAGGTTAGACTACCTACCAAGAGCTTCTAAAGGATAATGTTAAAGACTTTTTCAGGCTGTTCAGCAAGCCTTTGGAAGGGAAGGAAATACTGTTGAAGATCCATCACAGAAGATGACTTGCTTTCCATGTTCTTTCTTTGTCTGAAACAGTGGAGCATGCCTAATGTTTCTACTCAGTGTAAGAGGAACAACAAGTAGTAAATGAGAAGCACAGCTGTCTCTTAATTAGCCCTCTCCTTAGTTACTCTAGCTAGAGTTACAGATTGAAATAAGAGCTAGCCAGAGAATGGGGAAAATGGGATAAAAGCTGAAGAAGTTCTGCTTCCCTCCTTTATTTGAAAATGTTGAATTAAATTTACAATATGGAAGGAGAGAAATAGGTTACTGTGCTTTCTTTACATATAACATACATTTTAATGAATCTATTATTAATCTTACATGCATTAGTGACTTTAATGATTTTGTAAATAATTATAGTTATTTACCTGTGAAACCTGGGCTAGGGAGCTGCTTTGGCAGGGAGGCTGGACTAGGTGATCTCTAGAGGTCCCTTCCAACCCCTTTAATTCTTTGATTCTTCAATTTACTCATTGATCAAACCATAAGCATTTTCATTGAGAGAAGAATGGCTATTGTGTATCTCATATATAAATTTGACCTCTGCCAATTCCTGTTAAAATATCAGTTCATTGATTCAGATGTTTTTTTTTATAATAAGAGGGACCGTTCTGCTCATATATTCCTGTTCCCTTTATAGAGTAGGCCATGAAATTTTACAGTCCCTTCCATCACACTCAATAACCAGTACCTGAGTAAAAGTGCAAGGTAAGAAACAAATAATTCTGTGGAGGTCAATCAAAAAAACGTCTGACATTTGAGACTACATCAATACTGAAAGAATAGTACCTCTAAATGTGAAAATGTGCACTAATTAATTTGAATAAATATTTAAGTGAAAACTTATTATGAAATATTGTACCAAGTTATTGCCAGCTAATAAACAGACAACAAAAAAGTTGGTCATTTCATAATTTGTAATTATGAATTGGGCAGTTCATGATTTAGCAACATATAATGTTAAAAACTAGTTACTCCTTAAAGTAAAGGTTATTTTTGAGTATATGTACAAGGATGAACTGTGATAACTGTGTTTTAATTACTGAATATAATTTTTTTGGTAAAGTAAGACGTGTAATACTGAGAGAATCTGACTGACAAGTTTCAGGTACAAAGGAGGAAATACACTAGTAACAAGGGAACTGTTTCTCATTCCGACCCTTAAGAAATTGTGAGAAAGCCTAGTCGTGAGTTAAAAAAAAAAAAAAAAAAAAAAAAAAAAAAAAAAAAAAAAAAAAAAAAAAAAAAAAAAAAAAAAGAAACACCAAAAGAAAAAAAGAAAAAAAAAAAGGAAAAAAAGAAAAGCAACAGAGCTTCAAGAAGAGCTAAAGGCAAAATGAATTTTAATTAGATAATCAAAACAAAGATCAGCATGTTCCTCCTTTAAGGAGTACATGGGCAATAAATAGACATGATCAGCTTGCTACATCTGTTCTTGTATTCATTCTATGTGCCTTTGAATAAATAGACCACATTTCCTATTTAAATAGTTCTTGTTCTGATAAGGACAACATTCTGATTCTTGCTGTCTTGTCCTTCATCATGTTGTTCGTCTTAAGTTTTTAGTAACTATTGAACTTAAAGCGGTTTGTGGCATTTTAACATTTTTCTGTTTCAGTAGACTCAGCCTTTTTTAACTTCCTAACAGGGCCTTTGCTGAACTTTTCTTTGTCTTTCCCACTGTTTTGTTTGTTTGTTTTTAATATATTTTTTAAAATTTTTAGTTCAATCTTCTTGAATCTATTTCGAACTCTTTTTTCTGTTGATGTCTTCAGTTTCTGGGAGGTTCTTCTGTCACTTGTTCAGGCATCTGTGCACCCATTTATGGTTGCTATTGTCCTAATATATTTTATGGCTTAGAAACTCTCTAAAAAGTCATTGTAGAGCCTTGCCTACGTGCTGTCGTGTTGCAGATCTTTTCTACTTTCCAGGGTTTTTTTACTTTGGAAGTAATCATCTTTGTTTTCCTAATGTCTTTCTGATATTGTTATGGGTATCTTCCACTAAAACGTGTACTGTGAGGAAGGTGGGCAACCCTACTGTGGCATCTACCATGCACACAGAAGTAGTTCCACTATTGTGTTGAACTATTGCATATGCTTAGTAAGGGAAATTTTCAATTATTAAGGGAAAAGAATCTGCAATACTAAAATAAAAGAGATCCTGTAGTGTGATGAGCATTGAAAAGGTTAAGCCAAGATTTCACCAAAAGGTCTTGTTAGCCTGAAGGTGCATCTGAGGAGGAGGTTCTGCTTTTTAAGGATAATAGTGGTTCAAATGGAGTTTTATTTACAAGATCCTGCTTTGTTTGCTGTGTAGGAATTCATTTTATAGAGTGTTGTTCAGATTATTCCTTAGGTTTCTGGAATCAGAACTCATTACTGTAAAAATCCTTGCTTTGTCTCTGGATAACTTGCTACTGATCCACAGTATTACAATTCTCTTGTTCTGTGGATTAGGTTAAACTGTCCATATTACCATAATCCATAATCTACCTCAACATTCAGCCTGAATAAGTTCTGAATCTTACAGTCAACTACCAGTGTTTTTTCTGTGTTGATTTCAGCAGGCAAAACAGAGTGTATCTGGGGAAAAAGCATTTTATTTACTATCAGCTAAAGTAGATTCAGAAATGAGCACTGTAAATCAGACATTAAAACAACAGAATTAAGCAGTTCTTTGTAGGTAGTGGCTGTTGCATGTTAAAATGGAAGTTCTCAAAATAGATTGAAGTCTGCTGAGGTTATAAAAGAGAATGATTTCTCACTGCTGCACAAAAAGGAGAAAACAGACACTGAATTTGATTGTGTATATTCCACTTCAGCATGATATTGGCTCTGGGTGCCCAAGTGCTGGCAGTGTGGGCTGAAAGGCTTCTGTGAATTAGAGGCCGGGCTGCCCCACACTGGACACAAATTGTTCCAAATGCCTCCAGTAACCCGGCATGGCTGGGCCCTGATTCCAGGATAGTGATGCCTTTCCAAAAATGTATTTAAGAAGGGGTAAAAATTGCCAGGCAGGAAGAGGAGGAGGGAACAGAAAAGGGTTTAGAAACTGCAGCTCAAACACCAAGGTCAGGAAGGGCAAGTGCTGCAGGCACTGAGCAGGTGTTCCTCAGCAGCCTGTGGTGCAGCCCGTGATGGAGCAGATGGATAATCCTGGTGGATCTGTTGCCTGTGGAGAGCCCATGCTGGAACAAGGAAGAAACGTAAGAAAGAGCGACAGAAAGGAACTTCTGTGTACTTACTCTTAACCCCCTGTACAGCTTGAGGCTCAAATAGAAATGCTGGGAGCAAAGGAGTGATGCTGAACCTGAGAAAGGGGAAAGAAAGATGGTTATCTTTTTGTTTCTCACTACCCAAATCTATATTAATTGACAGCAAAATAAAGTAATTCTCCTAAGATTGAGCTTGATTTGTCTGCCATTGTAACTGGTATGTGCTGTCCCCGTCCTCATGTGATGTTTTCTCTGGGTAGGAATCATGCTGTTAGCCGAAGCTAGCCCACTGCAAGTGTGATGATACTGCTATCAGCCCTGCAGATAGGAACCTGCTGTGGTTAGAGAAGCAGATCATCGTGGAGCTAAGTGGTGAGCAAATATTGAACCTGCTTGATATATTTTATCTACAGTTTGGTATGGTTCAGAGTATGAGTGAACAACCTATATCTATATCTGTCCAACCTTATATCTGAGGAACAGGAGGCCAGGGGATGAGGCTGAACTCTTCTCAGCGGTGTGCGGTGATAGGACAGAGGGAAATGGCCACAAACTGAGGCATATGAAGTTCTGTGCTAATGTGCGTGGGAACTTCTTCACAGTGCAGGCGACGGAGCACTGGCACAGGCTGCACAGAGAGGTGGTGGAGTCTCCTTCTCTGGAGACGTTCAAGACCTTCTTGGAGGCCTACCTGTGCAACCTGGGCAAGGGAGCTGCTTTGGCAGGGGAGTTGGACTCGATGATCTCTAGATGCCCCTTCCAACCCCTGCAGTTCTGTGATTCTGTGAACCTTTTGGCTTGCCTGGGCTGTGTTTAGTGAATAGAAATTATCTTGGGCCTCATATACTTAGGTTGCCCCAGAAGTAATACCTCCTATTTATTTTCATGGAAACTACAACAAATACAGAGACCATAATAACACTAGTTGATAGAGCAAATCATCAGCTACAGAACACTATTTTTCAATATAAGTGCCACCATTAGCTATGCAGTTTTGCCAGTGATGAATAAAAGCCTACATACTGTACTTGTAACAGTCTGCGTCAGTTTCACCACTGCTGGAACACACCATCTACCACCTCATTGTGCTCACATCCACTGTTTGGTCACCATAAATATTCAGCAAGATTCAGTGAGTGTCAATGGGTACAATTTTTTCTGCATGGAGGAGTTCATTTGCACACCTCTGCTTCATACACACTTCCATGTCAGATGTCATTTTGTCAGACTACCCCTCAGCTGCTTTATGTCACACAGCAATAAAATGTAATGGAATGATGGTGGGAAAGTTCAACCTCTACTGCCATACTACCAATATCCATCTCTGACATAATGGGCCAACATAATAAAATAGGAGGCGTTACTTTTGAGCAGCCCTCAGAAGATATACGCAATATATAACAGAACATGATATGTAAGTAACAAAGCATTGCAATTTTAAATATCTTTATTTAAAAAAATTAAAAAAAAATAATAAAACAGGCACAGAAATATAAGTGGGATATTTGACCTGGTTTTTGTGAAACACACCAGTCTGGCTTGATGGCTGCAATTCTTAGTGAGGTTTCGAGGTGTTCAGAGATTTTTGATGAAATTTTACTCTCCCTGTACTTCGTCCTTGACAGTAACCATTTAAAATGTGTGTACTGCCAAAAAGTGATGCCATGAATAAAGTGTGACTGTGAAGGAATTTTTCTCTGCTAAAATAGGGATTATGAAAGTCCAGTAAAGAGACACAGTCAGATTTTTGATTTGAGTATCTGATTGCAACTCTCTGCATTCCATTTCCATTTTATTCCAGTTTATTTCACATGTTCAGAGCATAAAGCAGTAAGTGCTTACATAAACAGTTTTGTCTAGCGTCCTTAACCATTGCGGAGTTGGTTCAGACCTAGCACTTTTCAAAACTACACAAAAATATGTGTAGAAACAGGTAGCCCCAAGTTTACTGAAAGGGAAGGATTCAGCTCCCCTAGGCATTTTTTTTTTTTTTTTAAGTTGGAGATCCAGAACCATTAGAGAAAAATGAATCAGTTTGTGCTGAGTTGAACATGAATTTACATTTCTAACAACATAAAGCTACCTCTCTCTGAATTTGACACAACTACCTCAAAAACAGATTCAACACACATAAATGGACCGAAGTAAATATTTTGCAGAGGGGGTAACTTTATTTTCTGGCTCAGAATTCTGCTATGCACATGTTCTATGGCTTGTATAAAATGTAGAAAGTAATGAGGCTCATCTTTATCATGCTATTGTCATTTCAAAGCATTGAAATGCAAAAATTAGAATTATCATTAGTTCCACAAGTTTTTTCCACATAATGAAAACAATTAATCAGTGTAAACGGAATGTTTCAAGTCACTGGCAAGGAAAAAATTCCTGGACTCCTCACAAGTAGTACTTGTAATTTTTTTTTTTACTTTCTCCATTATGCAAGTATTAAGATTTTAAATGTCTGTTCTGGTGTCCAAGCATAAAAAATGAAGGAAGAATAGAATTTTTATTTGCATACCCTAAGGTAGGATGAACAAGCTGTATTTTCCTCAGCACAAGATGGGAATATTTAGACATTTTTAAGGGCAATTTTTATGGCTCTGGAAAGTCTTGGCTTCCATAGTATATGTATTTATGTGTTCCTTTTCTTACTGGTATTAAGCCTTTTTCATCCTCTGTGGGCTCAGAAGCTGTTTATCCAATAACACTTCAAAGTTTATTGTGTTCTTTCTTCATTATTTTCCCAAAGCTTAGCGACCACAGTTCATTCAGTCTTTCTTCAAAGTTGTCTCTATCATTCATTTTTCTCCTGACTACTTCCAGCTGATGCCTAAAACTGAATGCAGCACTCTAATTGAAGCTTACTAATGCAGGAGTAAAAGATTACTTTTTATGTCATAAATGTAGCATGAGATCTCCCTCTTGTGCAAGATGACATTTTAATTTCAGTTTATATTTACTAATATCACAGTCTGCCTTTGAAGGACTGGCTGACTAACTGGCTGACTCCCCACTTTACATAAGTGGTTTATTTCTCCTATTCAGATGCAGTGTTGTTGATACTTAATTTTGCCTTGCTTCCTTCCTCCTCATGCCCTGCTTCTTTCTCATGCCTTCTTTCTTCCTTTACCTGGACTTGAGCAAGGCCTTTGACATGATCTCCCCCTGCATCCTTATCTCTAAATTGAAGGGGTGTGAATTTGATGGGTGGACCACTTGATGGATAAGAAATTGGTTGAAAGGCTGCAGACACTGGGTAGAAAACTGATTGATGAAAAACTTAACATGAGCCAGCAGTGTGCCCTTGCAGCTCAAAAAGCAAATGGTATCGTGGACTCCATCAGGAGAGGGGTGGCCAGCAGGACAGGGCGGTGATTGTCCCTCTCTATCTCCTCTGCTCTTGTGAGGCCCTATCTGGGGTACTGTGTCCAGGTCTGGAGCCCCCAGTACAAGAAAGACAGAGTTGTTGGAGAGGGTCCTGAGGAGAGCCACGAAGGTGATCAGAGGAATGGGGCACCTCCCCTACAAAGATAGTCTGAAGGTGCTGGGCTTGTTCAACCTGGAGAAAAGAAGGCTGCAGGGTGACCTAATTGCAGTCTTTCAGTACCTAGAGGGAGTCTATAAACAGGTGGGGAGTCAACTGTTTGAAAGGGAAATAACAGCAGGACTAGGGGAAACATTTTTAAGTTGTGGGAGAGAAGATTTAGGTTGGATGTCAGGAGGAAGTTCTTTGCTATTAGAGTGGTGAGCTTCTGGGACAGGCTGCCCAGGGCGGTTGTGGATGCCTTGTCCCTAGGGGTGTTCAAGGCCAAATTGGATGGCAGTCTGGTCTAGTATTAAATGGGGAGGTTGGTGGCCCTGCCTGTGGCAGGGGGTTGGAGATTCATGATCCGTGAGGTCTCGTCTAACCCGGGCCATCCTGTGATCTGTGATTCTTATCTGGTTGGTATGCGTTGAACCAAAATTTTAGTCCTGTCTTCTAATGCTCCCTCAAGGCTTCATTTTGTATGCAATCAATTTATAAATATTCTTTTTATTCATCAACAGAAGTAATAGTAAAAAAGATTGATGCCTTTTAGAACTGCTCTTAAGATTGCCCTCCATTTTGACACTGAACTATGAACAATTGATTTCTAACTATGTTCCAGCCAGTTTACATGCCTTTCATGTGCACCATGCTTTTCTAGAATGTTTATCAGAATGTCACATCAAAAGTATTTGAAAAGTAAAGTTACGACATCTGCTGTTTTTCCTCTTTTCTCTGGGTCTCCTATCATGTCAGAAAAGGAGATTTGTTACATTAATGGTATATATTTATGATAAATCCATACTGACTTCTCATCTCTTTTCTGTTTCTCCTGGTGCTTAAGGCAATTTGTTCTCTATTTTTTGTTTTTCTTTTCCGGAATAGACATCTATAAATACAAACATTTGATTCTTACCTTTTAAATACGGGAAGTATGATGCCACTTCTTCTTTCTGAAGTCTCAAGTGTTTTTCAGAACATTTCCAGAACAACTGTTAAAGGCTTACAGTTCACACCAAACTTGATAGGGTTCCTAGCTCTGCATCGGCATAAACTGACCTGGAAATATGCAATCTATTCAGCTATTCCAGCATACAGCTTTCTTCTTATCTGTTTGTTTCTGATTAGCACTATGATTTTTTTAATTTACTGTGAAATATTTATAAATATATAGCTGTAATATGCAAGGATGATCTCATCACAGTTTTTCTCTGCTTTCAAGTTTTTTTATTTCAGCTTTCCTATTTATGATCTCCTCTTCAATGAACATAATTTACAAAGATAATCAACTGTTATGATATATAAAAAATAAATGAAGGCATTTAATCCTATACTAGTTGCATAGCAAATTATCATTAGCTTGAACTATAGTGATTGTAAATATGCTAAAACTGGTTTAAGATGTATCATTCACATGTTCTTCACTTTGCTGATGCGATTGTCTAAAGGAATTCAGTTTTTAGTTGATAAAAAGTGCTTATGGTTTGCCATGTAGTTTGATTTCTTTTTAGAAGAAACTATAATCTCTACAGAAAAAAACGAGTTGGTGAATTTATTGTAAGTCAATCTGTAATTGTCTTTTCATACTTGACACATATATTACACTCACCTGGTAGTGTTTATTATTGTTAATAATGTGTTCAAAGAAACTTGTATCAGCATAATGCACAAAATTACTTCCCAGATTATGTTATCAAATTATATCTTGAATTCAGGATTGAAAATGCATAGAACTGACTGTCTAAAGACTACAGTGTTTTAACCAGTTCTGAATATAGAAATATTAACTTCATGAGATAGTAGATATAATCTAGAAGATATTATGAAAGAATTGATTAAAAAGAAGGCCCTTTATTGAGGTAATCTTACTGCAGTGTGTGAGATTTTGATCACTTAAAAGCTGCGGGTTTTGTACGCACTTAGAAGTATTGGAAATTGTTTGCAGTCTTGAAATAGTAAGAATATATTGTTTTCATCTAAAGATATGGAACAAAGAATATTTTCACACCGAAGTTAACATTCTTCCCTGATTGTTCACCAGAATATAATCAAGAAGACTTAATCCTTGATCATGTAGGAGTTTTTGAATCCTGTTTACAAAAGTCCTTAAACAACTCTGGGAAATATTCAGATATTTTAATTGATTTGGATGAAATGTGCTGTGTATGAGCAGCCACTTACCAGAGAGATATGCTGTTGTTTTGCAGCTTTTTTCTACATTTTAAACAAACAGGTTATCAACATTGTCCTTCTGAAGAAGTTTGAACTGTAATGCTATGATCTTTAAAGCTTTATGTGTGTGTTAAGTATGTTACAAGTAATTAATGAAATAATTTTGCTATGTAGACTTTCCTGCCTTGCAGTATAAAGATTGGCTAAAGGCATATTGAATTGATAGCCAGCATTTATGAAGATAATGAATAAAATTAATGAAATAATTTATAAATAAAATACTACCAAGAACATACTGTTGCTTTACTGGCCATTACGCTGTTACAAGTAATTATTTTATTAAATATTATCATATCATCACTCTTTTCCTGTGAATTCACATCTAAGTATTACTTTTCAGCTGAAGTCTCTCTGAAAATTTGTATTAATCCGAAGGCCTCTCATAAAGTAGGGCTTTTTCATTTAAGATACAAAGAGAATGAAGTGGAGGGACTTATGTTCAAACTGACAGATTCATAGAGCCCCCCCTTCCCCCCC
>VXAB01006252.1:16330-29360 GCA_013399175.1 Odontophorus gujanensis
TTAGAACAGCTATGTATGAAAGCTTTATTGTTTTGTTGTTAATCCAAGTAATGTTCTAACAGTTCCACAGTGAAATGCTCTTTGTAAATTGGGGCACCATTGCCGTTAAGGTAGAGCTAAGCATTTCAGGCTCAAGACATTATGTGAAGTATTTCCCGAGAGCAAATATGTGTCACATTCTACTAATTATGGAATTTAATGATTACTTTGCCAGGCTTTCGAAATCCTGCCTCTGAAAGGAATTAAGATGAATAACTAAGACTATTGAATGTCTTGTCTTTCTGTTTAACTGTACTGACAAAAGAGACATGTTTTGACAGTACTCAGACGATTAGTGGTCTGCTTCAAGGGAAAAATTTGAGATTTTTTTTCCTCAGTTTCATCTTTATTTTTCTTACTTCAGAGCAGGTCCTACTCTCTACACAGCTCCTTGAAAGGCTTTACTGGAGCAGTGCCATTTGGGTTAGGCTGAACTGAAACTTCTGATTAAGTGTGATACTATTTCAGAAACCTTTGGAATGCTAGTGGTTTTCATAGAAATCAATTTATTAGCAGCTCATAAAGTGCTCATAGTGTTGTAATAATAGTTAAACTTATTATATGTTGCAGGCAAGTGTCAAATTTAATCCCACTGTATGGGAACTGCTGAATCATGGCCTGAACCACTGATTGGTCACCTGAGGTGAGCATTGAGTGAGCCATGGGGGCACAGGTGGAGGTGATATAATACCTGTGTGATTGGAAGGGGTGGAGCCTGGCTCCACCTCTCCCCAAGCCCCATTTAAGGGCTGACCACCACCAGGAAAAGATCTCTTCTTGGAGATCCCTCCTACGTGGAGTCCGCAGCGAGCCTTTGTCATCTGAAAGGTGAGCCATTTTCCTTTTTGTATTATTTGTACACTATCTGTATAGACCTATCCAAATATACTGTCTTCTATACTATTTTTTGAGTATCGTCTCTAAGATCACTCACGTTACATCCACACACATTGCTGACAAGATCTGACAGTATATTTGGAGGTGTGAAACAATGTGTAATACAGGGAAAGAACAAACAAATATGAAGAAATGTACCACATTCAAATCCGCTTACACATTCTCTTTTCTTATGAATTCATATGTAGGTAAAGGTAATGTGAGAGAGATTTTTCCTCTTTTTGCAGCTATTCTGAAGGGTTGTTGAGCTGATGCTTGGCAGTATGAAGTTACAAGTAGATAGTTTTCTTACGTTGCTGATTTTGCAGCACACCTTTATTTCCTGTTAGTCAGTACAAATAGTTCCTTCGAACCTCACCGACTTCCATTCAACTGCATTTGCTAGTGACAGACATTGGTAATGTAATGACATATGATAACTGTAAACTAGGTACATGAGGGACATAAATTTTATGAAAAGAAACTCAATAATGATGTAATTGACAGCACAAGGGACTCCTTTTAAAAGTAATTTTGTTATGTCTGTCAATAATAAGGAATGGTCAAATTTTTATATATCTGTTGATGTAAACTATATATTTCTATCATATTTAAATATATATTTAGATTTACAGTCACTAGTCCAAAAGAATTGAACTACAGAGCAGTTAGAGTAGGTTGGTCATGGCCATTATGTTATTTTACTCATTGGTATATTACTGTATCCTTCTACTTGGTGCTTAACTTGGACTTTGCAGGAGAATTTGAAAGGAAAAATAAATGAAAAATAAATGTGTGAATTTCAAGGAAGAAAATTCCTGAAGAAAAGATTTTTCAAGTGTTGCTAGATTTTATGTCTTAAAGGGTTGTCCTGTAATTGAGTAGCTATGAGTGCTGGCACAACTCCTTGCCCCTAATGGCCTGGATAGCAAAATATAGACATAAGAGCTTGAGGAATGCTTGCGAATGGAATATCCCAAAATGTTTGGTGGGAATCTGTCCTAATTCTGATAATGTTGTGGAAGGAAAAACACATCAACCAGACTGGACAGTAACTAGGAATTAACAAGCTTGAAGAAAATTACAAAAGAAGAATGAAGATTTTTAACGGAGGGCATAGTGGTCTTGCAAAGGTTTTCCCACTGACATGTGAATTAGCAGAGTGTAGGTACCAGCAAAGTATTTTACAGTGAGGGTGATGAGGCACTGGGACAGATTGCCCAGAGATGTGGTGGATACTCTATCCCTGCAGATTCTCAAGACCAGGCTGGACGAGGCTCTGAATGCCTTGATTTATCTGTGGATGTCCCTGATCATTGCAGGGAAGTTGGACTTGGTGACCTTTAAAGGTTGCTTGCAACTCAAGCAATTTGATGATTTCATCTTCCATACAGGTGCCTGCAAGTAGGATGCCCTGCAGTGGCAAGAGAGGGGGCCTGCTTACTCTTCACATATCCTGTAAACAAGGGTGCAAGTGCATGGAACTGTGTTGAATAATTGTATGTTTGAGTGCCTATGTGAGGAAGGGGATGACATCGTTTTGCAATTTGCAATAGAGGAATGTATAGAACTTTTCTCCTTAGTCAGGCACTGAACTGCTGTCTGCCTGTGCAGACGCTTGTGTGCAGCTTTAATTTGCTGTGAGGGCAGGGTGGGCACCAGGAACATGTGCTTGTGACAGCAGCCACAAGCTGAGTGGCTGTTGTTGGGTGATATTCTGTTCCGATGGACTTGCAGTCTCAGGAGACCTGATGAGGTGTGCCTTGCCCCAAAGTGGCAGTTATTTGCACACAGTTGCCTTTTGCTTTGGTGCTCCTTGGGGAGTAGAGTGAACTATGAACTACTATGCAGTTTGCGTGGCCGAGACTGTGCAACCGAAGAACCTGAGAGGAGTGAGTGAGACAATGCCACGGCAACAACTCTGGACTTCAGAAGCTTGCTTAGGAACCTGCTTATGATGGGAACCTACCTTGGGTGGAAAAGGGGCCCAAGGGAGGTGGCATATCTTTTAATACAACCTCTTCAAGGCACACGAATGGTCAATTAATGTCATGTTAGCATAACAGAAATTGAGCCCGGCAGAACAAGAAACTCCTGGCTGAGCTCAGACGTGAAAAGAAAGTACTCAGAATGGTGGAGTCAGGAACATGCAGAGACATTGCACGCTCCTCTAGGAGTAAATTGCAGAAAGCAAATACTTAGTGCATTATAGGTGCAATACAAAAGACTTTTCTAATACTTTCTTAGGAGTAGGAAGGTAAGTGATTGTATGGGGCTATTGCTTGCATCTCAGCTATGCAAAAACTGGTTCAGTGGTTTGAAGAGAGAGAGAATTTAACACTTGACTGGCTATACCTGTAAGCAGCAATCTACATCTTAGCAGTAGATTGACAAAGATGATCTATAGACAACCTTCCAATCTAAATCCTTCTATAATTCTCTGAAACTTGCATGTTGGGTAGATAAAGGAAGTCTACTGAATGACAACATAAATAATACAACTAAATATACAAGAGATGAAAGTGTAGCATAATTTTTTTTCAATACCAAAATTTTCAGAAAGTTTATTGAATAGAATAATTAGGAAATAGAGACAACAAAGATGTGTTGTCTTTATACATACAGTGTTTCTTTATACATCAAATTTTATGAACATCTGTAGATAAAGTTCAAGAATGTTAATAGTATTGTTGACTATGTCTACCTTGGCAGTGTACATTTTTAGCAACATAGAAAGTCTCAGTAATGGCTTGTGAGTTGATTTGATCCTGTGTTGAGTAGATCATAAGCTAAGTATATATTTTCATGCTGTGAGATTATTTTAAACAGTAGCTGGTTCAAGCCATATTTTGGGTATCCAAGTGAAAAAGTGGAACTGTACGTCTTACATCTTTATGGACCATGTATAATCAGAATTATGCAAAAAGAATGTGACTTCAATTATTCCGTGGAACAGAGAAAATAAAACTGAAGAAATAAGGATTCTTGATGTTATATGGCACTGCTGTGTGAAGAGACCAGTTAAGCAGAGAAGTTCATTTTTGAAACATAACACTGTGTGTCCTAAACACCATAGGCAACTTCACAAGTGTAAATTATCTCTTCACTAATAAGTATCAGGGTCACACTTTAGTTGGGATTCTAAATCCATGTCATTATTCTAAAATGTGTTTATGAAGAAAGATTCATTTGTTGTGTAGTGAAGGAGCTTTCAGGGATTGCTTTTAAGTGACTTTGATTAACCTCAACAAGAGCTTAAAAATACTTCAATGTTGGAACGTTTTAAGAAGGCTTAAGATTTCCATAAACGAATCAAGGGAGGAAAAAATTCAGAAAACTAGAGAAGCTGTGGGGTGATTGTGTAAAAGAACTATTAATAGAACTATCACTTGTAAAAGAAATCTAATATAATGGCAGTCATAATTATAAGCTTTTTATCTCATGAATAAGATGATCTTTTTGGCACATCTGTGTGTTCATATATGTAGATATATAAATATATGTACTTATATATACCTATTTGAGTATATAATTCCTGAACTTTTGATGTGACTTCAAAAAGTTAAAATCCAGCAAAGGAATTAATGAAAATACATTGATGAACATTAAGTTCACTGAATGTCAAATTGTGTTATTTCCCTAATGTTAAAATAGTACTTAATAGCCTTTGATGCAGCAAAATAAAATAGATGTTTTCTTTGATATGTATGTGCAGAACAAAGATGGCTTTGAAGTCTGTTTTTGTGTATTCCTTTAGCAGTGAAAAACTGACATATGATTGTAAACTTGGATTATTTGAAAGTATGAAAGCACATGAGATTTAAAAGGAAAAGTAGGACAATTTTCTTGACAGAAAAGTAATGCTGTCTCTAGTGTCAGTGATGTTAATTGACTGTACTTGAACTTTCCCAAGACTTTAGGTGATTAGTTTGTTTGAACTGAAAGGATACTGCTGTGGATAAACTTTAAACCATAAATGAGGTATAGAAATAATGAAGTGCAATTGGCAAAATGAATGAGATGAAAGTGACTTATTAATCATATCAGTTAGTAGATCTTTGAGAACTTCAGCCACCACTTGATAGCAAAAGATAAGTATGTCCCTTTCTTGTAACCTGAAGAGGAATGCAGAATTTGATACATCTTGTATTGGTGAAGTGCGTTAACATACATTTGAAGGAATGTGTTTCCTCAGTATTTTAAGATTTGGTAAGGAGCTGGTGGTTCAGATATCTCTTCAACATATACCGGTCAGTCAGACTACATCGTGGAGGGATCTGGAACATAGACCTTATGAGAAGTGACTGAGGGAGCTGGGATTGTTTCTTCTGGAGAAGAGGAGGCTCAGGGGAGACCTTATCACTAACTGATAACTACCTGAAGGGAGGTTGTAATGAGCTGGGGGCTGACCTTTTCTCCCATGCAACTAGCAATAGGACTAGAGTGATGGCCTCAAGTTGCACCAGGGGAGATTCAGGCTGGACCTTAGAAAATACTGCTTCTCCAAAAGAGTGGTCAGGCACTGGAATGGGCTGCTCAGAGATGGTGGAGTCGCTGACCCTGGAGATGTTCAAGGAGCGTTTAAACAGTGTGTTGATGGACATGGTTTAGTGAGAGTTGTTGTTGGTAGGTGGGTGGTTGGATTGGATAATCTTGTAGGTCTTTTTCAACCTTGGTGATTCTATGATTCTGTGATCTGCAATGTCCCTGGTAGTGGTGCGGGTTAATATCTGGTAGACTTACCTCCTTTACACCCATTTTTAAGAATAGTAAAAAGGATGACCTGGGGAACTACCAACCTGTCATTCTCACCACTGTGCCAGGAAAGATCATGGAGCAGATCCTCTTGGAAGCTATTCTAAGGCATATGGAGGACAGGGAGGTGATACAGGAGAATCGGCATGACTTTACCAAGGATAAACTGTGCTAATGGCCTTTTATGATGGTGTCTCTTCATCAGTGGGCAAGGGAAGAGTCACTTGATGTCATTCTGTGGACTTCAGTGAGGCCTTTGACATGGTACCTCACAGCCTCTTTCTCTCATAATTGGAAAGATATGGATTTGATATGTGGACTGTTCACTGAGTGAAGAACTGGCTTCAGGACTGACTCCAGAGAGAGGCGGTCAATGGCTCATTGTCTGTATGGAGATCAGAGACAAATGGCGTCCCCCAGGGGTCAGTGCTAGGACTTATGCTCTTTAATTAATCTTCATCAGTGACACTGACAGTGGGTTCAAGTGCGATGACACCAAGCTGTGGGGTGCTGTTGATGTGGTAGATCCCTGTACCTGCAGACTTTCAAAGCAAAGCTGGATCAGGCCCTGGGCAACCAGATTGAGCTGGGGATGTCCCTTTTCACTGAAAGGGAGTTGGACTAGATGACCTTTAAAGGTCCCTTCCACTCAAAGGATTCTATGATTCTGTGATTCTTTTCCCATTTTCCTTTTTTTTTTTTCTGCCTGCCCTTTCCTGATTTCCTACTCATGAGCACAAGTGCTATCTCTTCCCTATGAACAAAACTAATTCCCATAACCTTTCTGAAATCTTAAAGACAGAATTTTTTCCAAGTTAGGTTGTCCAAAGTCTTGATTATCTTGAAAGAGGTATCTCACAGGTTTCCCAGTACATGTAGAAGCAACACTAGCCTGACTATTTTCAGTTTCCTGGTTGTTTTCCTTAGATTTTTGAGTAATCTGGCAGAACTAATTGTGCATTCACAGTTTGGCATGGGAATACTTGGTCTTTTTTTATTATTTTGAAAGACTGCCCTGGGAAGAATGTTTGGTGAAAGATTATACATTAGGAGCTCTTCATCACAAACATCAGTGAAGTGGTAAGATCAGTGTTAGTGACAAATGATCCCTCAATGCAGTAGGAAAAGCACAGGGTTAGTGGTTCTTCCATGAAACTTCATGTTTCCAAAAACCCCAAATTAACTCATTGATTTCAAACAAAACAGGCAGTGATGTTTTTCACAAGAAACAGGAACAAAATTTAAGGATACTTAATAGCAGAAAAACCCTGTTTCCTGAGGAAATGCCAAATTAAAGTATCCATGGCAATACCAAATGAAATTCTAGTGATGAAAATATGAATGAAAATACTCTAGCAAAACTTGGATTATTCTGTGTGAATACATAAAACAGAAACATTTAATTTAGTCTTAAGTATTGCAAAGCCTTTCATTTCTTTTGAAACAACTTTTTAAATATAAAACTGGCTGTTGTAATGATGGAATGGGGAATAAAGGAGATGAACGTTATCAGCTGGTTGTCCTGAATTATTTAGGGTATGTGCAACTGCTAGTACACAGTTGTTTTAAGGTATCAAGGACCACTTGAGACTCCATGGAGTATTGTGGACATTTGTTCATATTAATTCTAAAATATTTGTTAGTGATGTAACAATACAACTATTACTTCCATCTCGAAGACTCAGACAGACATAGTTCTTTTTAGCCTGGTGTAAACACATCATTAAACACTTTTTAATTAGTCCTGGTTAATGAGAACCTGAATTTTCATTTTGGAAGGTGCAAGGGTACAATGTATGTTTAGGAAAAAAAAAAATAGGAAAAAAAGAGAGGGAGTGAATCAAATACTGAAACTGTAAATTATGTGACTTTTCAAGTGTTTTTGTCATTCACTGAAGCCTTATCCAAGAAAATGAAAGTTACGTGTAGTATGAATATAGAAACAAATCAAGAATTGCAGTTTTAATTCTTACCCTGTGATAAAATCATGTCAGACAGGCCCAAGTTTGAATTTTCTTTTAAACGGTTAGGAAGTTACTTCGACTTAAAGGTAGAAGATCTCACTGAAATGAAAACTTAAGTAAATGATTATGTTATGTTCAATACTGGATACCATTGTCCTACATAATATATGCCAAGCTTTTCTTTGATCTTCTGTGTTTACAGAGACTATTACTTGTGAATGAAAATTTTCAGGCAGAAGTACTCCCATTAATTCTACACTTCACACTTACTGTAATTACTTGGCTTTAGTATGTCTTGAGTGAATGTTTTAGTAACAGACCATTCATTAAAAAATAACCTGGTGATTATACATGTACTTGCAGAATCTATCTACAAGATCTGGATCGCATCCTGTAGTTAGGACAAGCTTTGCTTGAAGTTAACTGAAAGTGAAGCAGTCACCGTTTTAAGGTAATGACGTACTTGTATTTTGGTCTTCCTTCCATTTAGATTTCCACTTATGTAGTACTCCTGGGAACAGTGACCTTTTGGGCTTACGCATTCACTGCTGCTTGTAAATTACCACATGTACTCAGTAGAACAATTGAGCTTGCAGATGAAAGTATCTGGTTCTACTTGATAATACAAACAAGTCAAATTTCTCAAAAAGAACTAGGTACTTCAACCCAGACTTGAGATATAGGCAAGAGAACTTGTGAAACCATGTCACTTCCATGACAGAGAAGCATAGGCTGGTAAATTCCATGGAGTACTAATTCCTACAGGCATGTATGGAAATTAGTATTAGTTTTCATATAGAGTTACTGGAGCAAAATGTCTGTAAAATGCATATATATTTTATCTAAGAAAGTTAATGTTGATGTGTAAGGCATCTTTGCATATATAAAGGACCAGTGTCTTGAAAAAGCTGGATGAGGATTCTGTGCCTTTATTTAATTTACTGACTTCCATTGCTTCTAGAGCTGGAAACAAACAAACAAAACAAACAAACAAAAAAACAACAATGCCAACACAAACTGTCTGTTTTCTAGTTAGCGAAGGGTTTAATGACTTCTACTCAAATGTCTGACATTGGTTTTGTCAAGCACGAAAACTTTAAAGATGATTTTAAAGGAACTAAGTGAACTAAGTGGAACAAAAGTCTTCAGATCATTTTCCTTTCACTTATTGAACAGCAGAAGGCTGTGAGGACTTGTCCGTGTATGTATCTCCCTGCTCAGATGATGATGTGTATATACTGCCTGCAGTGCCTGTTACAGCCTTGATCTAGCTCATGACACTGGAGGGTGTAAACAGTTAATCTTCCTATGTGCCCATTCTTTGGAAATTTATGTAACCAAAAAGGTATTCTGCATCATGAATCTTTGATTTGGAAATTATTAGTTCTCCTGAATGGACTTAGGAGACTATTTTATGGTATATCCAACTTCATTGCTGCACAGTTGATTCACTTAACCTAGAATAATAGAATAGTTTAGATTGGGAGTGACCTTAAAGATCATCTGTTCCAGCCATCTATCCTTTAACCACATCCTTCAACCACATCATTTTATGGTTGAAAATTGAAAATTTTCTATTTTCCTTCTGAAAATTTGACACACAGTAAAGGAGGAGTTGTAGAAGATGCTTGGTGAGTCTCTTTGTAAATTGTAAAAGTTATGAAGTGCCTGTCTTGTACCTTAAGTAACGTCTAACTTTGGTTTTACATAGAAGAAACCTTCAACACAAGAATACACATTGCTGTTTCTCTTTTCATTCCAAGCATAAGGTACAACATGTGATGCAGAAACTGGCAATATGTAGAGGCCTGCAAAATTGACAACTTCAAGCGAGGGCAATAGAACTGTCACATTTTAGAAACTTTCTAGAAAGTTTCTGAAAAAATGTCTAGAAAGTCTAGAAACTTTCTTGTTGCTGTGACTTCTTTTTCATGGGCCTTATAGATATTCTGTGCCTCCATTTGTGTTCTCAGTTTGCTCAGAATTGTGTTAAGCATCTTATTGTTGTGATAAATTTGCTAGAGATTTTATGGCAGAGATTGTTAAGTGTCTGTCTAAAGATCATTTTAAAATTTGTTCTAGAAAATGAAGGTTTTTTGGAAACTTTTGCTGATTCATAAATGAGAAATTTCTTGCATATTCTAAAGGAGAAACTTTCATAGTAAGATCTGTAGGTTCAGTTTTCATATCCATTTAAATGAGGATGGGAAACAGTATGAGTATTCCTTGTTTTGATTGTGAAAGCCTCTAGAAACAGCTGAGTTGTGAAATTTCTTTACACATTCTCAAGTCTGGTTTGGTGTAACACTATTAACAATACAGAATTGAATAGCATACTACTACATTTTACTCATTTTTTTTTTTTTAAGATTTACACTAAATGGAAAGTGTCAGGATTGTGAATAATTAAGGAGCTGAAATGTTCATTTAATGAAGCATGAAATATTATATAGGGAGTAAATTTAAGTTATTAGCAAACATCCAAGCTGGCATTCCACTCGGCTCACTGCAGCAGCACAGAGTCAACTCAGTACATTATTAATCCATTCATTGACTGCTTCCATATGAATTCCTGTGTTTACAAGCTAGAAGAAAACTACAGACTGATAGAATCTTTATCTCTTGGCACATGCATCTTAACAGGAAGCAAATAATGAAGTTCAGAGGTGAAACATGCATAAATACCAGAGGAACAGAAATTAATGAGGTCAAAAGAGAGAGAATTTGCGAAGTTGGGTTTTGTAAGTGATGATTTCAAAGATTTTTAGACAGTCTCCACTTGAAAAGGATTATAGATAAATTTGCAAGACTCTATCTCTGCTAAGCATTACTTGCAGGAGTACTGCACATTTCAAGACTTGAAAAACAGTTCAGAGAAAATGTTTTGCAATATAGAATAGCTGGGATTCTGGGTGGATAAAGACTCATTGGCCCTACATAATTATGAAGAGTGGTTTAATGAAAGCACAATTGCAGTCTCTTTCTGAGAAGAGCAGATTTAAGAAGGACTTCTGTTGTCTTTACTCAACAGAAGGAGCAGCCAGTCAACAAACCAGAAACTGTAAATCTGATTGAAGTTTAATGTTGGATCTCTTAGATAATTCCTTCAAACAATAAAAAGCAGCTTAGATCTGATTAGTGGAAAATAAACCTTTGATGTAAATCTACTCTTTTAGATAGATAAGTCTGACATTTCTAAGGGACAGGTGGTAGAAAGTAAATTCAAAAGTAAATGTAAACTGCAGCATAATAATAGTTTATCTGAAAATGTTCTACATAAAATCAGTATTATTTTCAAGCATTTTATCAGCAGTTAATATTACATAATGTAAAAATATTTATAAATATTTGGAGGCCTAGAGATTTTTCTTAATTAGAATATCATTTTATATCTTAAAATCTGCTTTACAGTACTGTAATTAATGTGACTATCATGATCTTTTCTGGAAACATGACTTTCGGTGACAAAATAAGCCTTACAGAGAGCAAAACATCAATTTAATCTAAATCCAGTAGGCAGTAAACAGATTTTAACCTACCAATGGAAAAATCAAAGATATTCCTCACTTTCAATCATTAACAAAATCAGCTTTTTGCTGTTATTAGGTTACTTATCCAAAAAGTCTTTATTGGTTTTGAAAATACTTTTTTTTGTCTTGAGTATTTTATTTTTTTAATGAACGTTTTTGAGACTTTTGTAGGTGGTTCAGTAATATGAAATTAAAGCAAGTTTACACTTTCGAGCAAAATAAAACTTCCTACTGACTCAACCTGAATTTGTCCTATTTTTCTTCTTCATTATGCCACCAGAAAATTCGTCAAAGTAACCTCTCAAAATTATTTTTCTGATCATCTGCTGTAAAAAAGAAATACCTCTTTTTAATCGCATTTCCTCAAGGAGGTGTATTATTAACTTCATTTCTTGAAATAATGCCAGATATTTACTGTAAAATGACACGATGCTTTATGTCAAGCCTTGTTAAAAGGAAAAGAAAAAATGTGATGTGTACTTTTTTTTAATAATAATCCACTGTAATTTAATTTTTTAAACTATTTAACAACAGATATAGAAAAATGGGTTGAATGATTAATGGTATTCCTAATCCTTACTATAGTTCATTGATAGTTTAACACAGATTGTTTTGATAACACTAATTTCAAAAAGTCTGTATGAATTCATTGGAAACAGCACAATAATTTTTGCATGTATTGTGATAATTTGTGTTTTTTTTATTATTTGTATTTGGCCATCCAGAAGTAATATGTGGTACTTGGCAGTTGTTTTATGTCTACAAAGCAATTTTAACCTTACCTTTTTTTTTTTTCCTATAAATCAGGAACCCTCAAAGATGCAACACACTTATTTCTCCATCTCATGTCCCAGTCAATACTGGTATTTGTTCATATAATACATTTGTACAAATTCTATTGCATTGTAATTGTGAATTTTAATAAATGCCTTAGTCACTTGTAATTTAATTTCTCCTAATGAAGAAGGTACAGGGATTTTCTCTCCAGAGAGAGTGATACCTCTTTAATAACCAAACATACTAATGAATCTAACACAGTATTTCTGATTAAGGAGTTGCACTTCCAAAGTTATGATTCAGCATTTGTTTTCCAGACAGTGACAGCTTCAAAGTATATTGTGATTCTGAAATCTTCGTTAAGAAAATTAAAATGAATTGCTCATTTTTAATTGCAGCAATTAGCAGTTAAAAATATTAATGAAGTCTAAACTTTCTTAACGTTAGCATTTCTAATGATCTTATGTCCCATTTTTACCGAGGATTACATAGCGATTTAATTTCTTTATAAGTTGTGAGCTGTATTTACAGAATGATTTTTCTCTACTTCTATTGATTTACATAATTTTGCAAAATGTAGATCAGAGTTCACGTTCTTTTCTTTTCTTAATTATTATTATTCCATATAGTATTGAGTGCTGATTTAGATAACTGGCTGAATCATGCTTTTTCTTTTTTTAAAATTTTATACTATGATCTGTATTTGAGCCTATTCATTTTTCATCAAATTAATTAAATGGTAATTTGACTGGGAAAAAAAAGATAAAATCATACAGAATTTACATACAGTTTCAGTGTTAATCAGTTGCTTTTTGCAAGCTAGTGCGTGTTTAATCTCTAATCTCTTTAAATTTTCAGTGCCTGTAAAGATGCAAGTGAAGTAGAAGATAAGTAAGCTAAAAACTGCAGCTTCACAGTTACAAATAAAATATTATGTTTGGGACAGTAAACAAAATATGCTTTAAAATGTCTGTTCTGAATTGAAGATTATTCTTCTCGCAGGTACATTTGCTGGTAATAAGCACATGATAAACATTCATATCAGTCAGTTTTGTGTATAGAATTGTCAGTGGAGAATTAAAAAAAAAA
>VXAB01006252.1:29392-58223 GCA_013399175.1 Odontophorus gujanensis
AAAAAAAAAAAGACTTACCAACAAATGTAAGATAATAACAATTTGAAATTTGAGAAAGCTCCACAAGGAAACTCAAAGCTCCCATGCCCCAACCCTTAGTGGGACATTACATCAGGTAATAACATTATATCTTTTTTTTTTGTACAAGCTGAAATTATAAAAAAATAAAAAAATATAAATAGCTAGAATGTAATTCTCAAATTCTGCTTGTAGATTGAATATTGTTGTTTAGAAATCTGATTATAATCCATGTATGAAACTTGCCAGTTCTTGATTATCTCCATGAAAATGCTGAAGTATCTATTTCCTCAAACTGAAATTTTTACTGCTTAACTGTAACTTTGTGTGTGTATGTGTGTTTGTTGGGGGCTGGGGACAGTGGGTGAACACAATCTTCTGGAAAGCAAGCATTCTTGTTTGGTTCATAAATTTGATTGTCTGATGTATCTCCATACAGGGTATAAAAGAATGGTAAAAATATGATACCAGGACAAATAAGATTGATGAAAATGTTTTCCCACTGTTATATAGCACAGCGAAGCCTGCCATTTTGTCATACTGGCCCTCTGCTGCCAACTGTCTCATGGTAAAAAAAAATAAATAATAAATTAAGAGTATTGGTGGGAAAGTTCAGTGTCTGTTGCAATACCACCACCATCTGCCTCTGATATTGTGGGCCAACATAATAAAACAGGAGGCATTATTTTCAGAGGAACTCTCGTATGTAAATACCTCAGTGACAGAAAAAAAAGGGAGCATGACTCTTTTCAGTCACGGTCACTGTCATGGCAAGAGGTAGTGGGCACAAACTGGAATACAGGAGGACCACCCTGACTACCGGACAGCATTTCTGTGCTGTGCAGATGACAGAGCACTGACTGCCTAGAAATGCTGTGGAGTCTCCCCCTTGGAGATCTTCAAAATTTGCCTGGACATGGGCTCTGGACAGCCTGTTGTAGCTCACTCTGTCATTCTGTGGCTGTGTGTGGGTGGTTTATGAGGTCAGCCCTCTTGACTGTTCAATCCTTGGACCTTCAGCTACCAGAGATATTATTAGCTGCAGCGATATTCCAAAGAACATAGGTAATACAGCTTTCTAGTGTTAGTTCTTGTATTCTTCGTAATCATCCTATATATATGCAAATGAAGCCTATCTAGATACAACATCATCGGATGAATTGTATTAAACTAACACAGTTGTAATAAATAGAACATGAAATGTGAAAGGTAGATATCCTTGAAGTGTAACAGTTAATAGTAATTCACTTTTCACCTGACTGTGGCAGAAAATTTATTTTTAGACTACTTAATTGTGATTTAAAGTGGTTTTGCATCTTCCTTTGAAGTGTCTGATGGGAACCATCTATGTAGCTTGTTAGGTTAGCTGTATTAATAGTCCTGTGCAACTACAGACAGTTTTATAGTTTTATACAGTACTCCAGGAGATGTTATGTGTGTCCCCCACATCCCTTTCTGTTAAAATAGAAGTTTGAAAATGTAAAAAGTAATTTGGCTAATTACTTGGAATTTTATATTTCTTCTGTTGTTTCTTCATGCTCACATACCATTCATATTTTGATAATATCCCATTTTATGCCATGTGAAAGAGCAGACTAAGCTATGGGTTCACTCATACTAATATTCCTGGTGTGTTTTTCTATTTTGCTAAACTCACTTATATCATAGAACCGTCCAGTCTCTGTAAAAAGAATTTGAAGATGGTTCCTATTGCAGGCTTATCCTGTTTTTCTGGTTAGCTGAACATCTGAGCATCCTGTTTGTTTTTTATTTGTGGTTGTTTTTTTTTTTTTTTAAAGCCTATTTTTTCTGCAATACGGGACTAGCAGGTTCAAGGTCAGGCCAGGAAGAAGTTATATTCCTCTGTACTTACAGAAACAGTTTGGTAGTGAAATTCATAATATGTAGCTAAATTAATTTGAGACTACACATTTCAAAATGTGGTATGTTAACATGTTTTGGATGTATTTCAGATGCTCTACTTTGCTGTTGGGTGATGTTTTCTTTCATTACATATATTAATATCACTTTCAATAGGGAAGCCAGTATTTTATGAAAACACTCCTATGTCAACACATATACATCTTATCTAATATAAATTGTCTATGAATTAACACAGTTAAGGTAATGAGTAGAAAATCCTAAGACAAAACTTTCCTCTTTCCTTTCCCCTTTCTCCTTTCCCTTACCCTTCCCTTTTCCCTTCTTCAATTCCCTTCCTTCTCTTTCCTTTTCTCCCCATTTATTTTTCCATTCCTTTTTTCCTTCCTTTCTTTTTCCACAACTTAATGTAATACATTCTGATTACTGAGATTTAGAATAGAATTTTAATATCACTCGTGTCTCAAACACTAACATGCATCATAACATAAATGTTATGAAAATATATTTGCCTATTACACACTATTACAGTCTCAGCAAACTGAATGTTTAATATTTCTGTTTTGAACTAGATCTGTTTTCCCACAGTTACTTTCCTTTCCTGAAGAATACTGACAAGCTTAGCAAGAAATTGGAGAAAATAATGGGTATCAATACTTAGAAATGATTATATTATTATGAAAAATACATTGATGCAGGAATCGCTGTTGTTAACAATGAGGTAAATGGGAACAAGAGGCTCTGACAATCTGTGCTTTATCAGTCTCTGTAGGATCTTTTCTTATACCTGGTTTGAATGATAAAAGTGAGAGGTATTTTCTTTCTTTATTGAAACATACAGGGTATTTCTCACACAGTATGTCTGTGAGTAATTTAAAAAAGTAACATGTAAGATTTAGCTGCTCTTACATGGAATAATGTGAGTTTTCAAAATACTGTTCAAATAAAAATACAAATTTTCTCATTTTACAGACAATGAAAAAGAGATACAATTGTTAGAAATGGAATACACCAACTCAGCTAGGTAGAAATGGGCCTGGGAGGGAAGAAGACTGGCTCTTTGAGCATAATATTATGCTCCTTATGGTAACACTGCAGAGATGCTTTAGGGAGCTCAAGGAAAGCTTTGCCTTGCAGTAATTAGGTCAAACTACATTTTTTTTCTATACTAGTGATCATTGATAAAGGACAGTGAATGCAAACAACATAAAAGGTAGCTTCTGACATTTCAGGGAGGCTGTTTTCCTGTGTTTGTCACTACCACGTGTCATCTGGTTGAGAATTGTGGCTTGGGCTTAGGAAGTAATAGTAATCCTGCAATATGCATTTGACCTTCTGCTCTCTGAGTGAATCAAATAAATCATATGCTGAGAGTCTTGGACAGATGTGGTAAATATTAGTCTTGCAGGAGATGGAAGTATAACACTTGGGAGGTGCTGTGATTTCATAAAAGCTGTAAATCCATGGTGTAGATGGTGAGATACATGCAAAGGTAAAAATGTGCACTGAACTGTCAGAAACCTTATTGTTCCAGATTTTTGGATAACTAGTATATGGAATAGCATATAAAGAAATGGAGATGGATAACCTTATTCCTTATATGGATATGGATAACCTGTTTTGTAGTCATTGCTTTCTTTAGATTTTGACTAAAATTTTAATCCAAATCGAAGATGTTTTCATTTAAATGCTTTTGAATTTTTGTCAAATATGAAGTTCTTACCAGAGATAGGAATATTCCAATTCATCAGTTTTCTCAGGTCTATTTCTGAAGGAGATAGTGGAAGCCCTATATGTTTTGTAGAACACGTTTCATTCTGACTGATTTTTAATTATATAGAATTATATGAAATCTAATGGAAATTGATTACATGCCAGTCTTTTCAAAGAAATATGAATATAATGTTGATGAAAAACAACTCAAACGTAGACTAAGCTAATAATAGTAGTGAGGATATCATATTAGTATATACTCATACATGGGTTATACCACCTAGTACGGTTTGAATATATGCTTTTTTATTGTAGGTTTTCCTGAATATATGTTCTTTTAGTTAAGCTATTTTACTTTATTCTTATTGATATATTTAATGCTGAATATGTTTCTGTTATGAAGCTTCTGCAGACTGGGAATTCATATGAGAATACATCAGTGCTTTGAACATTGATCAGATTAAAAAAAAACCACTGGGTTCAAAAAACTAAAAGGAAGACTAACACATCTAGAAACGAATTTGACATCATTTATCAATAAATCTGATGTGCCTTATGCATGTTGATGAAGAAAAGGCCACATGGCTGTGAATTTTTTTTAAGTCTTGATACTCAGCTGAGTATATAATTGTTGTGCAATGTGCAGAAATAGGAGGAAAATGAAGGCACTTTGTTTTACAGTTGCAGAATTGAGGGACTGAAGGAATTGCTAAGGTCAATTTTCAAAGCATTTGAAATTCCACTGATTAGGTGGGAACTTTGTATGTATTCTTATTTCTGGAAATAAGCTCTCAAAAACATTCATTCATCTACATCAATAGAACATTTTAGATGTTTCAGGATGTTGAAAATCCACCTGGATTTCAGACCTCCCTGCATGCTCATTACATGCTTCTAACAAATTACTGAACAACCATACTTGAGTCCACTGTACAATCACACCTACTGCAGAGAGCAGGCCAAGGTTAAAGCACTGGATTGTCTTCACATCATTATTTTTCTCTTCTCTGAAGAGGCACTGAAGATAAAAACACGGAATGCACATCCCTTTTTCTTTAGTGTTACAATCAATGTAAAAACGTGCTCTTGACATGACTCTGAAGTTACAGTAAGCATTACGTCAATCCACTGCTGTGAAGTGACCTAGAGAAAAACATCACTTCATTCTCATACTGTCAATTAGACCGAGAAGAGCATGTAACTGTTTTCATCAACTACTTTCTAAAAAGATTTCAGTGAATTGAGATGTTTATAGTTCCATAGGTATGATTAGGGATATTTGAGGGTTGATTCATAGGACAGATTTAGTGAAATAGGTTGGTTGGTATGGACTAGTGAGTCCATGTGTGATCAGCTCTGATTATCTTTTCTAAGTCTTTTCATTTTCAGAACCTCTTAGCAACAGGCTTATAAGAACCAAGAATAGCCCCAGCTCCTCTGCCCTCCATCTCTTTCAAAATGTACACTCCTACACTCCTTTGGCTTTGTTTTCTCTAATATAAAATGTGAAAAACATGTACACTCTAAAAAGGAGCAGAAGCCTATCAAAAGAAAACACTCCAGTGCACACAATTGTCCCCTCAGGGACAGAATGTGAGGAAGAATGAATTGCACATGACAGCTGGTAGGGTTTTGTTTTGCTTAATGCAGTGCAGGCAGATACTGGAAAGGGTGATATCAAAATTTCAAAGAAATGGAGTCTTATCATCTACCTATCAGGTACTTGTGTGGCTTCATGTTGCTGTGGCTGTATTATGCCTGTGGATAGGAGTTAGCATCTGCAGTTGCCATTTTCTTATTTAACTTGTGCAAACTGCCATGTAATGGCTGGAAATCTAAAGATGATATTCAGATGCTCTCTCCCTCTCTCCTTGCAACATGCACTGTGTGCAAGTTGATGAATTAAGAAGATTAATATCTTCTAGTCAATCATCTGTAATATTTGAATTCCTTTTTCCCTTGCATTTTAAATTATGAAACATTAAGAAATATTGCTAACTTTAAATACTGATGATGCAAATCTGTTTAAAGAATTTGTTTGCATCTCCTTTAAGGAACAAATGTGCTTGGTGACCTTTTTTTGCTTCTTTGCTTTCTGCAGGCCAAACAAGGAATGAGAGTGGTGGTAGTGGGGAGAAAACGGAAGAAGTTAATATAGATGGGAGGCAGAGCAAGATCTCAGGCCAGCTGTCATCTTGACTGAAAAGCCTTTACAAGTATTCCTGAGCATTATTTTCATTAATTTATGCTCCCTCCACTGCCTTTAAAGAAATGAATGACTCCCATCCTCTCATTAATCCATGAAGAAGCTTTGATCCAGTTTTTACAAGTGCAGTTCTTTGTAGAAGAAAAGAGAAATGTTCTCTTCCTTCCCCACCCCTTCCTCCTCTCCTGTCTCCTTCCCAGAGGAACTTTTTGGCTCTAGTGTTAGCCAGAAATAGAATGAAGCCTGCTGACTGCAAGCTTCTGTTGGACAAATAATATAGCTTGCTTTATCATACCAATACCCACAGTTGAGCCAGGCAAACAGATGGAAAAAGTTTAAAATAAAGCTGTGTAAGCTCCAATGAGGCAAGAAATATATACTTTTCAAAGTTTTGTTATCTTTCTACAAAAACGGCACCCCAGGGAAGGTTCTGTCACTGAATTTCATAGGCCAGGTGTTCTCATGAACAAAGGCTGAAAGAAAGAGGTGTTTCTTTTCTTTTTTTTTTCTTTCTTTTTTTTTTTTTTTTAAGCAAGATGGGGGGATACTGTTTTCTGCATTATGGGAACACTTACACAGAAGAAATCAACAGGGGTCCCAAAATGCAACTTTAAAAACAGCTTAAAAAGCTTCTTTATAGTGAGTATTTAAATATTTTCAAGGTTTGTTTGCATGTTCCATTTCTTCTACGTTTTTTTCTGTCTTAGAAGAATAGTTTTAGTTGCTTCTGAAGTGCTGAAAATTACTTTTAAGGAGACTTTTAAATGACATTAGATTTTTTTTCCCCTTCACTTCAGTCTTCTGGGTATGTTTTAGAGAAAGATTTCAAAGTGAAAAAGACAGCTATGAAACAACAATTACTTACAATGATTCATTGTTTTTCATTATGTTGTATTTTGACCTGGTTCTTTAGCTTCATCACACTTGTGATTCTACTGAATTGTTTTGACTATTGCAAAAGCATACCATTGAAAAATAGAACTGCTTATAATGCATAAAGTTAAATGATCAGAAACAAACCTGGACTGAGTGAGCAACTTATTTCTATCAAGAGAAAAGAAAAATAAGTGTTTTTTTTTTTTTTTTAATATATAGATTTGAGTAAAACATGTAGGAGCTAATTACTGTTAAACCAGTGATTGAGTTTGTATTATTTATTAATATCACGTAAGTGAGTAACTTATTGTCACGCTCCAATATAAAGGAGTGAGACGAGGTTCTTTGATTATGTGTATACCCGGGGTGAGATTAAGACACAACGGGTCAAATGTTAGCCCAACCAGTTTATTACAATTATTAGTTGCTTAGGGATATGGGGAAGGGAAGGCGAGCGATAGAAAAGAGATGAAAAGCAAGGAGTCTTGGCAGAAAGCAAGAGAGAGAGAGAGAGAGAAAGAGAGAGAGAGAGAGCATCACCACCGTGGATCCAGCGAGGTCCGTAGTCCGTTGATCTCAGAAACTCGCCTGGCCACTGCGGGGGATGGGGGAACACCGGGAAGATTCGCAGCAAGCAGGTCTCGGGGTTTGTCGGAAGAGTTTCTCCCCTCAAAGAATCCTCCGATGTCTCTTCGGGAGTTCTCCTCAAAGATTTTCTTTCTTTGGGAGTTCTTCTCCAAAATCCTTGGTTCAGTGAAGGCCTTTTATCCCCCATTTCTCAGGCGTTCTTTTTTTCCTTTTCTCTTTGTTTGTGTGACATATCTGGCCCAACAGATAAGCCAGCAGCTGATGTCGCCTTCATTGCCATGCAGGAGCATTGTCTTTTTGTGGTGGTCAGCTTCTCCAAGCCGTACCCCCACGGAAAAGACTATTTGCACCTATTTCTGCTTATCTTACAACCATAAACAGAGACACTGAGGCGCCGCGACAAACATCTAGATGATTTGCAGTTGTCAGTTAGAGTCTTATCACCAGAAAAGGCCTCACGAAGCAAGCTTTGAGACAACAAAAGTAAAAACAGTTTCTGTCCTTCACACTTATGGAATTTGGTTTACTTGATTTTCATTTTTCCAAAAATATTCTACTGCAGTATGATCTAGATATTTCTATAATACTATTTCAAAAAATGATGCTTTTTTATCCTGATTCTTTATACATAGTGTAAATCTGGTTGCTTTACACATCTAAGTAGACAACATTAACAGCAACAGAAATACTACACCATGAAAAGTAATCACAGTTTAGCTAATGGCCTTCTCTTGATAAATATAAAAATCAGCTTTCCTCTGTAAACATAATTATAACTTTCTCCATAGTTATCTTCCGAAATCTATTAGAATATATACAGTGGATGGCATGTAAGTACCAAATACATTGAGCCACATTTTCCCCAGAGTAACAGTATTATAGTGCTTAAATATTTTGTTCTGTTTCATCAGTTACAGAACTCTGCAGCACTGGAGCTCTCAAAACAGTCAGTATTGGTTTCTTTTTTATGGTTTAGTGTTCTCACTGGTACAAATAATGGATTGACTCTTGTATGTAAAATTACAGTAGGAGAAAATTAAGAGAACTATTAGGGGATAGTGTTCAAAGGAGCAGGTACTATAGCATTGTTTTGTATTTTCTCCAGTGAGAATTTCTCTGAGAAATATGAAAAAAAAAATATTTTTTTCCATAGATAGCCAATGTAAATAAAAATAGTTTTATATTGACTTTTAAATCTTTTTTTTTTATTTAGAGAATTAATAAGTTAAATAGTTGACTAATGAAGCTTTATGTTTTGAGTTAAAAAACAAACAAACAGAAAAAAAAACCAACAACAGAAAAAAAAGAACAGCATATTTTTATCTGGAAACGGAAAAAACACTGAAGGCTCTTGTTTGTCCCAAGAGGTTTAAGTCTAATATTGTTCATGTAGAAAATTCTGAATTCTTTAATTTCTTTAAAAACATTTTTTTAAAACCTTAAAAAAAAATTAAATGTTATGAAAATTTCAACAAATTTCTATTAGCAAGGTATAAAATTTCCACACTTGGATGCAATAGTATTAGTATTGATTAGAAGTTTTACTACATGGAGGTTAAATATCTGATTATAATATATTACAGAATATATTCTATCTTTAATGAATATTTTATTCTTCCTTGACCTATGTTTCTTTTCAGATTTGATGCTGTACAAGCGTAGTTAAATCCCTTTGTTTGCTTGCACACAGTGTGAGGCAGTAATTAACTATCTGCAGGTGTTAAAGTAACAAGAGCAGGAATGTGGTTGTGGGTATCTCCTTGCAGAGAGAAATACATTTGAATAAATGCTCTTTGTATGGGAACTGTTGAATCACGGCCTGAACAACTGATTGTTCTCCTGAGGTGAGCACTGACTGCGGCACGGGAGCAAAGGTGAAGACAGTTCACCTGTGTGACCGGAAGGGGTAGAGTCCTGTTCCTCCTCTCCTAAACCCCATTTAAGTGCTGACCACCACTAGAGAAGGATCTCTTGTTGGAGTGTGTGGAGTTCCTGATGAGCCTCAACGTTCCGAAACAGGTGAGCCCTTCCTTATATACAAGTTGCCTTTATATGTACCACCTGGATAAGCCATCCAAAAATATACTGTCTCTTTTCATTATATTGTGTGAGTACTATTCTTTCAGGGCGTTCACCCTACACTCTTAAATACCGTAAAGCTAGCTTTACTCAGCATAGTCAGAACTGTTTGACACTGCTTGCTTCACAGGTTTGTTTGGTTTGTGATGAGGGAAGGAAAGGGGTTGTAGTAAGGCCTTGGAGATCAGGAAAAGGGACCCCAGGAAGATGGCATTTCCTTCATACCATGATCTGCTATAAGATCTCATTCAAAATACTAAGAATTTTCTTCACAGCCATAGGCTGTGACAGTGTATGCAGATAATGATGTGTAAGCAGTAGTGTACACAGTAAATTACATTTGTATTAATGATGAGGAAATACATGAGTCATAACTCATTACATTATAGTTTTGGACACGTGATCAAATACAGATTACAGTTGCTTAAGCTCTATCTCTTATGATAGAGAAGACTTTTCTCATTTCCTGTACCTTGTTAAAATACTTGCAAAATTTTTGCAACTTTTTCCTCTTAGCAACTTCACTGCAAAGTATCTCTTCAGATTTTAATTTTATCACCTAGTTGAGGAAGTGGCAATGTTGAACTCTTATGTGCAGAAGAAAATATCTTTTGAATTTTTCACAGGCATTTAATTATACAATTATAGATCTTTTGGGAAGTAACTGTTTTTTTCAGATCTGTTCTATGAACTGCTAAACTGTTGTTTGGTTTTTGGTTTATTTGCTTGTTTGTTTGGTATTCTGCAAAAATAATACCTGTTTCCTTGCCTCTAAGCTCAGAAAATGCTTCATATATACTCTTCGATTTGTTCCTTTATCTTTTATTTCACAAAAGTAGAACTCTGACCACGTGAATTAAAAGGTCTTAAACAAATATTGCTGACTGGACTTCTTACCACAATTTATTGTCACACAGTTATAATGATTTCTTATGGCTGTATCTTAATAGTATGTAATTTTTATTTAGATGGCAAATTCACCTTGTTTTTTGCAGTGGGAGTTAAAAAACACTTAGAATTTCTCCTTCCTAGATTACTGATATATTTTTTTACTGGTTATAGCAAATGTACTGATATATTTTAACCTACATCTAATGCTAGTTTTACTGAATTGTTTGTATTACTCACTGTGTTTATATGATAGGAAGTGCTCACAGCTTCTTAGAAAAAGATTATATCCCATAAAAGTCAGGTAGTGCTGCTGATTCCTTGAATTTTTTTTTAGGGTTTTTTTTGTTTGTTTGTTTTTTTTGTTTTTGGTAGTTAAGGGGGAAAAAAAAGGAAAAATGAATCTTTCAGATTGCAATAAGTCTTCAGAATTTTCCTTGTTGATCTAACATGCAATTCACAGCTGAGAGAAATGTTATCAAGTAAACAGCCACCTATTTTTCTCACTAAGGACTGCATTCTGCTGCTCCTTCACAAATACATGTGCAACACTTATGGGAAATTTAGGCTCTGTTACACATTTCTAATTGCAAAACTCCCCTCTAACTACAGTGGGAATAAGCTAATGCCAGTCTCTTGCATGAAGCTTGTGTGAAATTTTGGAGGTTTTTGGTTCTATTACTTAAGTGATACCTGAAACTATGTATTTATCTACACAAAGGAAAACCTTGCAGACATTGCGAATTTCTTTATAGGTGCTTATTTTAAAAAGTTGGTCGTAAATAAACAACTTCAAATGAGGAAATATTTTTTATTTATTTTTTATCTTTCCTGCCCTTAGAAATTGCTACTGTTTGTGTCTGAAATCTGTCTCCTAGAGTAGCCCAACCCTTAGACAGTTTTTAGTGGGAATACAAGTTGAGTCACTATGTTTCAAATTGTACAGTACATTCATCATTACTGAAATAATATATGCTATGTACCCAGGCAGTCAGTCTTCCAAACTGCTCACGATATCCAAAGGCTTTTTATGATTTACATTGAAGTAACTGTGTGGAAATAAAAAAAATAGAAGAGTATATCATATGTCAAGTTGGGTTTGGACACAGTCTGAAGCAATTAGGATTACTTCTGTTAATAAAAAGAACGCTCATGAAGACTGATGTGGTATAATGGTATTAATTTGAAGTGGAGATTATAACTTTATTTTGACATATACTGAATATTAGCTAGACATATCACAGGAAAAAAAAGAGTTTTGGAACGACAGTATGCAGTCTGACTAAGAGTTTGCCTGAAGCATTCAGCAGCAAATTCCAGATTCTAACATCTGTCCAAAAAAAAAGCAAGGTGGATTTATTATTAAGGCACTACATGGTTATTTTCTGTTCTTTATTACTTAGTTTTGCTACTAATGAGCTAAAAAGGAAATAGAGTTATAGAAGGATTAAAGAATGTTTATTTTCAGGGCTTGTCCTGAAATTAGCACTTTCTGTTTCCTTACATCCTTTTTTTTTTTTCTTTTTTTCTTTTTTTTTTTTCCCCCAGGGTAACTCCAGCACTCCTTTGCCTATAAAAGTTCATGCCAAACACAACTCTGCCCTTTTCATATCTTCTTAAGCTCCTGCCCAGAAAACCAGAGCGGTCAGGGCCATGCAGATATGTCATCAAGGGACTTGCCTTCTGAAGGTCTTCTCTAACACAGTGTATATGCAGTAGCATTCCATATGGGAACACTGAATAGCTTAAAAGTCCATTGAGAAATGGTTTGGCTAAAAGATGATTGAACACAATTATCTTCCAGGCTAGGATCTGTTTGTTCTCTGCAGTATGACCCATAATAGGGGATGTACAGGTTGTAGATGAGTGTTCAGGCCTTGGTCAACAGCCCATCTGACACAGACCTTTGGCTGGTACAATTCCCCTGAAGGCAATGTAGCTGTACTGATTTAGACTGATATAGAATGGGACCATATATATCCACTAATTTTAGTTAGAATTACGATAGGGAAATGACTGCAGACTGTGTAAAGGAGAATGAATGATTAGGTATTTGCAGTGTGGAAGAGAGGAAGATTTTTACAGTTTGTTTGTGGAATGTGGTACCTAAAATATTTGTCAATCAAAAAGAGAAGAAAAAATAGGAGAGGGGTGTGAGGAAGAAATCTGTTTTACTTGAAACCACTTGTTTGGTGTGATTTCTTGTCTACACGTAATTCTTCACCTGTAAAGACTTTGCATTTTCTTATGTTTTTCATTTTAAAAGGTAAATTTATTAAAACCATAAACTCTTCAGAAATATAATTAGAATATATACAGAAAATACTTGAGGTATCTATTTGGTCTTTTTGAGTTCCTTTGGTGAGGCAGTCTGTTGACAAGTGATTTCTGTTGTTTAATTTATGAGAACAAAAAGAACAACATGAGATGAATTATTTCATTACTACTGATCTGCTTTTTCTTTTCGGATTACTTTTTTTTTTTTTTTTTTTTTCCACAGGAAGGAATGGGATAAAAACACATAACCAATTGTCTTAAGTTTACATTCCCAGATTGAACAGGATAAAAGTGCAAGAGACTAAAATAATAATAATAAAAAAGCTGAAGTCAATTTGTTGCCTGTTATTAACTCAGTCTGGTTGTCCCTCTTGTAGTCCTTTTTTCACCTTTGATTTGTCTTCCATACATGCAGCCATATATATTCAGCCGCCCTGCATAACATCCTAATAATTTCTGTGAGTTCTTCCAGAAATACATTTTTTCTGACACATGCTGCCTCAGGCTTCTCCTGAAAACATCTTTCTCCATGTTAGGGTAATCACTTAGTGTCTGTCATTCTTTTCTGTCCTTCCAGTCTTTCTCATTGCCTTTTGACTATCCTCCATGCAGCTGTTATCACTGTCTGCTCTTAAATTCATCTCCATTTGATAAAAAGCTTCAAGTTTGTAGTGCTTCAGTCCATTTCCAGCTCACTGCCATCTTTTGTTTGCAACAGCAAATCTCACTGCTCGCAAAAAGCAAGGAGTCATATGTGATTCACTCATGTAGTATTTGTCAACTTTTTTTCTTAGAACATTTGTCTGATAGATCTTTTCCTCGAGGCAAATATAAACCCCATGTGTGGGATATCAGAGGTAAGCAAATGCAATCACAAATTGGAAGAATAATTTGCAGATGGAATGTATTAATTATAAACGAATGTAGGTTGAGTTGTAAGCATAATCTTTATTGGATATAAAAATCAATTCTTCTCACGTAAGTTCTTCAGTACTGATATATTAAAAAGTTCTCTAGAACACGAAGAGGCAAGGCTTAACTATTGACTAAATTCATGATTAGGCTAAGTATTTAATGCGTTATTAAAATGCAATGTGCAGTCAGGAGGTAAAGAACTAAAAATATCTTCATATGTGACAATGAAACGTCACAAAAACTGGAAAGAAACATTGATGCAAATATTTTGAACCACATTTGTGTTCTTGCAGCAGCAAGAATCACAGCTTTGTGCATTTCAACACATGCCAGTGTATTCATAGGAATGGTTAAATCTTAGTGTCATCTGTATTTTTGTGTCCTTCCTGGTCCCAGAACATCATATTGTACAGTCTAGATAACTAGCTTTATTTTGTTTACAGTAATTAACCAAGTGATTTAAACTACATCTCAGTGCTAGTGGATCAGTTGCTTGTGCATTTGTACAACACAATGAACAAACTCTGAGCCTGAACATTAAAGAATGACGGGGAAAACTCTATTTTTATTTATCTTTGTCCAGAAAGAAAAAATGATCCCCTTTCACAGAACTGAATGTGGATATGTATTTGCCTTTCACTTAGGAAAACAAGATCTTAAAAAAGTATTTTGTTGCTGTTTTTCTGTGCTTTTCTTGTCATGTTTTTCCTCCCTGTTTATCTAAGATTGCTCTTTCTCATGTCTTGCATAGAGGACAACATGCAAGCATTTCATACAACACAGATGTTTGTTCTAAGAAAAAATAAATAAGCAAGACTTCGAGAAGCTGGGACAAAAATGGAAAGTCAGGGGTTCAAATTCATAACCATGTTAGTCTGATTAAAAATTGCTCTTGAATAAAATGCTAATTGCAGCTGGACTTAGCTTTCTCTGTTAAGCTTTCTCAATAGAGCCTGGAACAGGTATTAGAGATTTCCCATAAGGTAAAATAGGGAAAGCTTGATTGCTTCAAATGAGATAAGAAAAACTATGCTTTGTAAGACTGAGCCAAATACATGGAGTCAATACTAGGTTACTTCTGAAGTGCTCCCTAAAGTTTTCCATCTGACTTAGAACTCCAGGCAGAAATTTCTTTCCATTTGATTTCAAGAATCCACTTCTGCAGATAACTGTGAATGCTCCATTTTCTTAAATGTTATTTTTGTGTAAAGTGTTCCATTGGCTAAGAAATTCACAGAAGCAGAAGCATCAGGCTGCGTTCAGTATCTTTTAGGACATTGTCACAGACTTGGGAGCCTGAGCCCAAGGGGGACTGAAATTTTGCTGAAGTTGAGCTATTGCATAGATTAGATTATTAAATAAAGAAATGGGATTTTTTTTAAAAGTGTAATTTCTTTGTCCATCTATTGTTAAGCAACAATTTTTTGAATTGTCCCTCTTGAAACGGAGAAATTCCACTTACCGACTGTTAGCGTGTCTCCCCTTTCATCCATTCTCCTCCCTTTATCTGTCAGAATACTAGTCTGGGGGTTTCATTTTTGACAGTTGCATTGTGCTAATAACGAAGTCAGGAAGGGAGTTTAAATCACAGAATTGTGGTTGTCATGAATGCTAATGGCAGCAATACGATGGTTTCACAGGATGTAGTTATTGCCACGGGATTTGTTTCAACATCCGTGGAAGAGCAAAATCATTCTGTGTGTTCACTGTTAGCTTTCAAAACTTCTAAAATTTCTGAAACTTTTATTGGTAGAATTCAACTATGAAATAAAGTACGAACAGAATAAAAGGTGACTGAATTTGTTTTGTGTAAATTAAAATAAAGAGCTTGTTGTGCAAAATGTTGCTTGTAATTAACCATACATAATTCTTGGTTTGGTAGCTATTGATACATTAAAGGTTCTTTTAGACACACTGCCTTTCCCAGTTTCTGAATTTATGGAAGTGCATAAAGAATATTTTTTTTGTAGGAAATTTATTTCATTTTCATTTTTCCCCACGCCATAAAGAATAGCCTTCTTAAAATTCCTTTGTTGTTGTTATATTCTTTCAAATTGAAAAGAAATATGTAATAGGGAGAAAAATTGCCTATAGAGAAAGTGAAATTATTGCAGTCTTTTGCAACCAATTATAAAACTGAGAGATCATTTCAGGAACAGTCCTGGTGTAATTTGACACACTAAATCATCGTGATAGTTCTAGAAATGCCCTGAAGACATACTTACTTAAAATACTTCAATATAATAGCAACTAAAATGAAATAGAGTTAACAGAACCTGAGGTCAATATCGTCATATTTCCATTTCTCTGAGTTATTTACAGAGCAACTGCTTCATTTTTCTGCATGAAAGATTTAATTTTAACCACTTCTTAGATAACAATGTTTATTACTCAGTTGTAGTTTTTGGAAGTTTCTGTCTATACTCTCATAAAAATCAACAAGATAATTTTCTGCTAACTAAGCTTCACCTTGAACTTAGTGCTTACGAGTACCTAGGCCAGATTCAAAAAAACTTAAAATAATGTCTTAAAAATGTTATCTTTGAATACAGTCTGTTTGGAGTTAAAGAAGAAAATGTGGAAAGGATCTGGAAATAATCTAGTTCTCAGCAGAGGGACTTTGCAGAGAAGGACCTGGGGGTCCTGGTGGACGACAGGTTGGCCATGAGCCAGCAGTGTGGCCTGGTAGCCAAGAAGGCCAGTGGTATCCTGGTGAGCATTAAGAAGAGCATGGCTAGCAGGTCAAGGGAGCTGATGAATGCCAACAGGTGCAATTCAGTAACGCATGCTTGCATCATAGACACTTCCATATAAGATGCCATTTTGTCAGACTACTCCTCTGCTGATATCTGTCACATAGCAACAAAATGTAATGGAATATTGGCAGGAAGGTTCCAGTTCTGCTGTCATGCCACCAACATCCACAACTGATATTGTGGGCCAACATAATAAAATAGGAGGCATTACTTTTGGAAGAGCCCTCACACATTCACTAATTAAGAAATTTCTTTGTCATATTTTTTCCCCACAGTTGCTCCTTGCATTTTTAAACATGGACTTACCTCCCACAACCCTAAAAAAGAATTCGCTGTTTCTATTCTATTTTTTTTAATTAAATGCACTGACATTATTGTCAGCTTTTCATTTTCTCTTTTTATTCTATGACTTGGAGTAGATAAAGAAATAACGTAATTTTTAGTATGTTTAAATGCCAAACAAACAATATTTTACAACTACTGTTTAATGTGAGTGTAAATGTGTGTGCATATTTGTAGACAAAATATGTTATACTGAACAAATATATATGACTGTATTCCTATTTTATTTGAGATATACATAATCACTATATTGAAGTAGAGAAAATTCATCTATAAAGAATATTTTAAATTCTTTCCAGCTTCTTGTAGGAAAATTAATTTATGTTGGCTTACAAATTGACAGATATACCCTGAAGCTACAGGAAATGTGGTTCTTCAAAGTTGAAGGAGAACTAGCTAAACTATGTCTGAGTTTAAATCATTAAAAATATTACTCTAAAATGAATCGACTTGTCAAATTTTTCTGTGCCCCTACTTCAAAATGGCACAAAACTTCTTTCATATAAATTGAGCTTCTAAAGAATAATATACATATGGTATCAGTAAAATATAAAAGTCAAATAAATCAAATATAGTATTTTTCTTTCCCCTCCTCTAGTCTTACTTTAAGTGCTCTTAGTTATTGGATTCAGTGGGAATACATTTAGGCTGCGACCCAAAAAAACACTTAAACACATTTTTTGTTTCACTTTAAATTACATTTGTCACATAGGACTGTTACCTGCTATTTGATTTACTTAAGCTGTATGATCAAGATTAAAGAGTTATAATTAAAGTTTGAAATAAAACTCTTGTTGAAATCAGTAGATTTCAGAAGTAAGAGTACTTCTGGGCATCACAGTCAGCATTGTGTTTCATCCAGGAATTTGAGATGTGCAAGCATGGAGCCAGGGAACTGGAAGACCTTGGGGCAATGCCTGCTATGCAGAGGTGCCAAACAACAAAGAAGACACAGAAAGCTGATTGAGAAAAATCTGTGTTGGTCATTGGTGCTTATCAGAGTATGTCTTGAATAGGAAGAAACTTTAATAATTATCGCATTCCAACTCCACTGCAATTGGCAAGGACACCTCCCACTATACCGGGTTGACCAAAGCCCCATCCAACCTGGCCTTGAACACAGCCAGGGATGGGAAGTCCACAGCTTCTCTGGGTAGCCTGGTCTAGTGCCTCACCAGACACTTGGTTAAGAAATTCTTCCTCACATCCAATTTAAATCTCTCCTCTTTAAGTTTATATTTGTTACTCTTTGTCCTGTCACTGCACACACTGGTAAAGAGTCTCTCCCCATCTTTTTGTAGTCCTCCTTTAAGTACAGGAAAGCTGTTATAAAATCTCCCCAGTCTTCTCTAGGATAAACAACTTTAGTTCTCCCAGCCTTTCTATAGAAGAATGTGATTTAAAGAATTAACAGACTGAAGTGGAACAGACTCAGAAGCTGATTCTTTTAACTGCACTAGTCTTTATATTATATGAACAGGAGGAAGAAGTAAGGCCATAAAAACATGTTGATTTTCAAAGGCTTTAGAGATTGCAACCTAGCACACATGATTTTATTCTGTCACATTTATGCTAAGATGATATCTGTTGCCATCTGTCACTCGGCAAAAAAATGTAATGGAATATTGGTGGGAAGGTTCAACTTCTACTACCATGCCACCAACATACACTTCTGACTTTGTGGGCTAACATAATCAAATAGAAGACATCACTTTTGGAGCAGCTGTTGTATGTTCTTCACTTTTGAAATCAGGTAAGGGCATATGTGTGCCTCATTATAACTGAATAATGACCATTCATTAACTATGAAATCTTGCAAAAGGCTTCATCCTTTTAGCCAATTATATCTTGACTGTACAAGTATGAATAAATTGTACCTCATCTTAATAATAAAGATCTATTTCACATTAATTATATCACAGTACAAATGCGATTGGTATAAAATGATTCAAATACTACATAAAATAATTCAGATATTTTTCATGAAGATTACTAGAATTTGCTACTCTTTAAGGATGCCTTTCTGAAAGTATGATTCAAGGTCTTTTGAAAAGTGAGATTTTCTAGATACTTCATGAAAGCCTCACTGACCCCGTTATTTAAATGAGGAAGCCAGAGCTTATGTCTCTATATATCAAACTTTGAATGTAGTGTAACGTGATATTCTTTCACTATTTCTTGATCTTGGAAGTCTATTTCAGGGTTTCTTTATCCATAAATTTCTGCGAAATTTCATATAACACATAGATCTGGGGAGGAAAATTGATAGTTACCCTAGCCCCTACAGCTCTAAGTTTGCTGTAAGCCAGTGGAGAAGAGCAGAACAGTATCAATAGTACATGAAAGAACTGGGATATAGTTCTGTTTTAGATTTAGGAATAACAGTGATCTAGTCTGGAAATGATTAGCACACAGAACTCAGTGGACAGATCTTCATACAGAGTATGCATAACTTCCTTGAAGAATGGAAAGTTCTTTTCTGGCCAGTGTTCATGGTGTGCCTCTCTCATACTCATCCTGACTTTGAAAAGCAAAGTCATAGTCAAGGCAGTGTGCTATTCTGGGTTGTTGCTTGACATGTATTCTTATTCCTTTTGGAGAAATAACAGTGTTTAACTGTTTTCACAAGGCTATACTCTGGTAAACTAGTGTCAACTTCAGAATGTCAGTTTTGATGCCTACCTCAGCTTGCAAGTATGATGTTAAATGTCCATGCAATTGTCTGACCTTATATATGTTTTTTTTTCCTTCAGTTTTTCTGGTTTATTACTCTTCCAGCAGCTGAATTCACTCACTGCTACTCTTTCACTCACTTGTAACTACCTTTATCTTCCAAACAGTTGATTTATCACCAGTGTGAGACTCTTTATTTATACAAGGTGTATTCATCTTTTTCCAGACACTACACAGCCAGGCTTCTGCTGTGCTTTACATAAACTGGATGTCACTCTATTTTGCATGAATATGAACCTTTTGTAATGCAAACCGTTATGATGACCTTATCTAAAGATGACCTTTAGCTTCATACTGAAGGTTAAAGTTGTGGTAGAAGTGCATGTATGTATTGAAGAGGATTCTGTCTTTTGTTAATTTTCTGTTCTGGCTTGCTCCATGTCATACAGTGAGAAACTGTCAAAACAGTTGACCTGGAAAAACATTACTTTGTCAGAATGTGGTCATGATTAGTATCATTCAATTACAGAACAATGTCAGTGATGCCTGATAGCTTTCTGATATTTGAATTAACATTTAAGGCAACAATATAAGGCTCAATAAGATTTGGCTTCCCAGGGCTGTCGCTTTGACGTATCTCTTTCAGAGAGAGACTGACCTTACATGCTGCAAGGTGTAGGTCATTGACTGTATTTGTGTGGACACAAGTTAATTTATTTAGGTATTTCTTTCTTATGGTTTGAATTGAAGGAGCAGAAAAGAAGTGGACACAGCCCACTGGAAGGCTAAGCGCCAGGATGTTAAACAGCAGGGGTCTGTGGCTGCTTGTCAGCTGTGGTAATTATGACTTGGGGTAATAATTGCAAGCCCTGGTAGCAACATAGAACAAATCAGGAACTGAGAGGTCTGGAACATCACTTGATTGTGAAACTGATTGTTATTTTTTGGAAGAATGGTGTTAAGAACTGTTTCCATAAACAGTTTTCCAAGAACTAGTAGCAAGTGGTATCTGCAAGAATAACAATATTTTTTTTGTTGTTTGTATTGCAAGGTTTTTGCAGATGTCCTTTTTCTTTTTCTTTTTACTTTTCCCTTTCTTTTTTCCCTTTCCTTTTTCTCTTTGAAGCTAAAATAGGGCAGGGAGGGGAGGCTTTATGAGTAAAGTGATTCTCTCTGTCCCTACCTAGAGGAAAAACTGGCCATGAAGAGATTGAAAGGATACATTAAATGAGACTGAATTTCACTTGTGATTTCATCTGTGCCATGATGAGCAGGTGGGGTTTCACACTGACACCTTAGATAAATGCCTTGTATGTACTTGACATTGGGCGTGATAGCATTGTAATGTTTTATTCTCATTAGTGGTCCAGAAGAATGAGAATTACCCTTCTCTTTGTGATGGAGAGCCTTTGCCTAGAATACTTAGATCTCTAAAACTCCAGATCTCAGATACCAGAATCAGAAGGCACTGAATACCTAAATGTGCTCAGTTTGCAAAATGGCTCCTATTGTTATCAAGTGACCTTAAGGTTTTCTTCTCTAGTTTAACTTGAATAATATGAAACCTGCTGCATTCAAATGTCCCTACGGTAGCCATTAGTAGAGAAAAATCATAACTTCTTCAAGGTTAAAAGTTCAAACTGCGATGACTGTACCTTTTAACCCTGTTAACTGCCTTTTACCCTGATCTCTGTAAGCCTGTTAGCTTCATCATGTTGAAGAGATTGTGACATCTTCCAAAGCACCTGGAGGGATGCATTTCATTTCAGTTCACTGGCTCTGGGATAGCAATATAACCCGGCTGTGTCTAGCCTTTTTATGCTCGAGTAATTATAATATTTTTAAGGTTATAGACCTTTTTATTTTCCTTTGCACTAATACAGTAGTATTTTTAACTTTCTTTGTTTTACTTTATTTTTATTTTATAAGAGGGAAATAAACAACTTGGCTAGGGTGAAAAGCAAGAGAATACAGAAGATAAGGAGTTGCAAATTTTGGTTTGTTATTTACAAATCTTAAAAAATAAATTAACATTCTGTCTTGTCACAGTGAACATCTGATTCATCACAGGCTATCACTGAATAGGTAATAGACAAATACATTTCATAATAAATATGCTGTAGCAGTAATGGCAGCTTTGGTGTAGTCAGTAAATCAAAAGCATCCACTAGTACTGCTGTTTCAAAAAGGATGTATTTAATAAGACTTTCTGATGAATTAGTGACTTCAGTGTTTTAATTTGTTTGTGTAAAAGCTGCATTTAAAGGATACAAAGTGTTATTTCAGGAATGACCAGAATTAGTTTTTCCTTGAGAAAATGTATTTTGCAAATTAATCTTGCATATAAATTCAGACATCAGAGTGCTATGTTTTAACACTGGTAGTTGTCAAGCAACCACATGGCTGCTCTCTAACTCCATCTCTTCAAGAGAAAACAGGGAGAACATACGATGAAAAACCTTGTGGGTTGAGATACAGACTGAGAGACTGCCGACTAATTACTGTCACAAGAAGATTAGATTTTGAATAGATGCCTTGTAGAATTCACACTGGATGCCAAATATGGAATTCTGGGAAGTGTGAATGAAAAAAGGAGTTGCATAGACTTGTTATTTTTTTTATTTTTATTTTCTTTTCTAGATTTGGTCATTTGCAAATAATGAAGTAACGTCTAGCTGAATGAGATCTGTGTACCCACGCTTGTTTGAAAGGAGGAACTTCAGTAAAATAATAATATATTTCATGAAAACCCATACAGCTAGATAGTGTAGAATTATGGAAGCACAGAATTAGATTTGGAAGGGACCTTTAAAGGTCATCTGGTCCAACTACCCTGCAATGAACAGGGACATCCACAGCTTGATCAAGTTGCTCAGAACCTGGTCCAGCCTGGCCTTGAAAGTTTCCAGGGATGAGATGTCCACATTTCTGGGCAACCTGTTCTGGTGCCTCGCTACCCTCACTGTAAGACTTTTCGTTATATCCAACCTAAATCTACCCTTTTTAAGTTGAAGCCATTTCCCCTTGTCCTGTCACCACAGATCCTGCTAAAGAGCCTGGCTTCTGTCCTGCTTGCCATCCGCTAGTTCCCCCAGTTCCTTTATGGCAGGAATGTGCTCAATCCTTTCGTGTTCAAGCTTGAATTGGTAATGGAGGTTGTTTTGACCCAGGTCCTAAGTCTTTCACCTCTATCCTCTCTCAGATTTATGTGGAGCTCCCATAAAATTTTCTGTTGTGCTTTAAAATTTAGGATGCATTTACTGGATTATAGTATGTTTATATACACAGCGTGAAGCAAGGCTTAGGTGAAGCAGATTTGTTTTGGAAAACAATCTGAACTGAAACACACCAAATTTTGAGTAGATACGGGATTGTTCGGACTTCTGTATGCTCTTATTAAACAGAGACTTTCCCTCATTCTGCATTGTTTCAAAAGAGTGATGTTATTATGAATCCTGAGTGGAGGAATGCAAAAATATGAAGCCATCTCTACTCCCAAGAGAAAGTGGTACCAACTTTAAGATTTCTAGATGAGCAACTACTTTCTCATATATTTAGTCACAGAACAATAAGCTTTGAAACAAGATCAGGACCACTAGGCACTGTTGATATTCTGTTTTTTTTAGTACTGGGAAAAAATTCATGTTAAATAGGGAGTGCTTTGACACAGGAGTGAATTGGTGCCTCTGTGTCTTATCTGTCTTGAGCTGAAGTTAAACCATGACAACTGAGCTTTAATTGTTACAGTTTTGGTGCTGTCTATGTCACTTCACTTCAGCTGATTGCCCATTAAGTATAGTAATGTATTAAGCATTTCAGGAAATTAATATTTGTATGCCAGGCATTTGCCATTTTCTTATATTAGCTGAAATATTTTGTATAGTTGTGGAAACATTGCTAGTAATAGGTAAGAAATGCAGTACTTTGTAAGCTGGTATTTTTAATTCTCTACTTTAACAGGGGCCAATGACAGTTTTTTGAACATCTACTTTACTGGTGAAAATAGCTGGTTTACAGTGTTTTCTAAATTTTAGAAGACTGTATTTTCAGAAGAAAAAAAATTACAATATCCTTAGTTGGAAGAGAAGCTGCATATCACAGATTGTGAAGCTTTTTGAGTAAAACTGCATAGATTAGGAAGTGTATAACTGCATAGGTATTCTGTACTTACGAAATTAAGAAAATGCTGTTTTTGAATTAGAAAAATTCTATAAAGAAATATTTGTGTAGCTGAGACCAAGTTGGGCAAAGAAATACAATAAAAATAATTTTTTACTGACTGTTTCCTGACAGATAATTAAACATAAGATGGCATCTGTGCATGTCTTGTGTTTATGCTCTTGATTTCACTATGTAAAAATACTATGAAATATTTTAGCTTTTAAAAAATATTGGTTATAATCAGGGATTATGTTTAAATTAATATTTAGAACTTTTAGACTAAAATGCTTGTAAGGTATCAGTCAGTCTTCTGGGGATCTTACAGCATAAGAACTGACCTGGAAATAAAGTCTTTAAATAAAGAGTTGCTGGGCAGGAAGAAGAAAGTCACAGAAATGGGAATAAGAAAAAAAACTTGAAGGATGTATTTGGCAGGAATCATTAGTTGAGTGAAATAGCTCAGAGGTATATTGGATGACCCTGAGGACTCATGTAATAGAAATGGGATGAAATTCAATAGCACAGCATGGAAGGTCATGCACTGGAGGACTAAAACCCAGACTTTCTGCGGTGAGTTAGGAGCTGATCAGCTGAGATGCAGTAGTCAATCACAGGATAGTTGTACATTTCTGATCTAATACAATCCAAGGGTATGATAGCTAATATATTTCTAGGAGAAATAAGGAAGTCCACAAAGCAATATAGAGACCTTACTTGTAATATTTTGAATAATTTTGGACATCTTATTTCTGAAGTAGATTGTTAATCATTTATAGGTGCACGAACATACCACTACAGCTTCTTGACTTTTTGTCCTGTTAAGTAAAAGTTGAGAAGTGGTATGACTTGTTCCATAGAAGTAATTTTGGACATTGAATACTAGTACTAGAGATTAAGCCAATGAGTGTTGCTGGAATAGGAACAAATATACATCAACTGTCCTTGGGTCAAATTGAGGGGTAACATAGAAGAAAGGACAAAACTTTCACAGTTCAACTTTCTCAAATAAGCAAAACCAAACAACTTAAGTAAAATGAAGCTTCATCTATTTTATACGCTTTGTAATCTAGTTATCCGTAACACCACAGGCTGTACTAGAAGAACCTTCTTCTAGTTAACTTTGTGACTCTTAATTCCTGATTAAGATGTGGAAAATGAAATCAGCAAAGGAGTTGGCCTTGACCTCTGTATGATATTCACTGATCAAGAATATGAAATCAATATTTTGATATTCATAAACAGCCATGAACATGTCTATGGTGTAAAAGTAAAAGTTGAGTGTCATTTAAAAAGAAATGATTCAAATAGCAATTTTGGCATGCAGATAGACTATGGATAGTGTATTTTTAAGAAGCTTTTGTTAGGGAGTGGAAATGAAAGAAAATAAATATTTTATAGCTAAATATATTGGCCCATAGAAACAAATAAGAAAGGGTGAGAGTTTTTCAGAAATGTAAAACTGTTCAAAAACAGCCTCAGTTTATTTCTGATTTTATAACTGAATAGTTATCTATTACATTTTGATTATTACCAGGAACCTGCTCAAACAGGAGTATCTGTTCACTACTTACTTGCTTGTAATATAGAGAACAGCAGGCTTATTATCTTTGCCTTTGGTCAGAAGGGGATGAAGGAAGAAATCAGCTCTCCTCATGGTGAAGGGCTCTAACACCTGCCATAGTTCTTTCTCCAACTTACAATTGTCTCCTTAGTTTGCTACTCTAGCTGAATGCTCCCCCAAACTCAAGCGCATTGTAATTCGCACATGAGCACTTAATTAATTGGTTCATTTAATCAGTGTGTGTGCAGAAAAGGCCTTATGGCAGCAGTATTTCTCCCCGGGAGAGCTTGCCCATCAGAGAGGCATGGTGTCTGTGTCCCCAGATAGCAATTAACAACTACTGAATTGCTCTCGCTGAATAATCATGAAATTCGTCTGTCTCGGATCATTTCATGTAGTCTAATAGTGCTTAAATTTAGTGCCTTACCAAACTGGGACCCATTAGAATCCACAGCGATTTCATGTGCTTTTGAACTAATTTGAATGAATGCCTTCTCTAGGTATAAAACTGCTTCATGCATGAAGTTTACACATTGATATTCATTTCAATATTTTTATAAATATTTTGGCAAAAAATGCAACACTTCTAAATTTAAATTAGGAAAGACAAAATAAATAGCAGTAAATATCAGTATTGATTTCTGCTCTGTTTAATATCGAAATACAAAATAAAATTTGTCCACGTAATTGCATTTAGACTTGGTATCATTCTTGCTAAATGTACAAGATATGATTAAAGACTGCATTTCTTTTATATCAGTCCAGGTGAGTATAGTTAACAAAGATATCTAATAGGTTTGGCACAATTTCTCTGAAAAACTTATTCAGAAAAAGTAACACTTTGTAGATGTCCTGTTTGAACCAGATAGCCCAGACACAATTACCCATTTGATACACTTGAGTAAAGTCTCTGACCAGTAAGGGTCATGCTAAAAACGAGGACCCTAGCATTTGAAACAATTCACAGTAGTAACTGTGAATCAGTGTAATGGTTCTGTAAATCCACAGCTTCTTGGGGTTGTAAAAAGCCCTGGCCTCGAGAGCTTCACATTCTTTCTGTGACAGAGGTTTTGACTGCACTGACTGGCTCTTGAACTCTAGAAAAATGGATTTTGGAGGCAGAATTAATTTGAGCTTACATGTTTATTTAAAAACAAACAAACAAACAAACAACATATTCTGAACAGATAGAACTTCCAGTTGTTTGAGGTACCTAGAATGTGAATAATACAGCTGTCTGCAAAAGCATTAAATCACGAAATAACAATATTATAGAGATTTCCAAGTTTCCTGGGGGAGCACTTCTGCTATAGCCAAGTATAGGAATTTCAGCCAACAAGTTTTCCCACAGCAGGGGGAAGAAAGGTTCAGCCCATCAACTGATCCCAGAAGCCAGTGATGTCCTCCTGACTTGTCAGGACTTGACTAAAATCAGGACTTGTCACTGACTTGACTAAAATCCCACACCTTTTAAGCCATTTTTATACTACTTTCTTACTTTCAGGTAGAGGTTGAGTGACTTTAGTCATACATACTTCTTGTTGTGATTGGTATAAAATCTTCTTGCTTTGTTTATAGAGGTATGGCTGAAAAATTCAGAGGATGTGCTCAGTAATACATAGCCATCCCTTAGAGGCAAGTACACTTTGAGATGGAGATGTGCTTTTTATATTATGAGGTTATAAAGAAGAAAGTTCACCCTGGGTTGCATTTTTGCCAAAAAATAAAAAAAAGACAAAACTATTATTGCCCTATTACTTTAGGGTAACAACTGTGCAGTTTATCAGTTCCATAGTAACGCCAGGTTCTCATACCTGCAGTGTTTTCACAGAGCCTGACTATGGAGTTATACAGTTTGCTCCACTCTCTTAGAGTCAACACACCAAGGTCCCAGGGTATTTCCAATCCCAAGGCTGTAGTTCGTGTTGCCTAGGGAACTGTCATCGAACATATTCTTTACACATTCACGGTATTCTGCCTTCAAAGTTTCCTCAGTGTTGTATTTTCTTATAGGAGGGGTTAATCTCAACAAGTCCCCTGAAGTAATTATTCCACAACTTGGCAGAATATTTCCACTTCTTATATAGTATGATTAAATTGACACTTCAGTTATGAAAGTCAGTGCTACATCAAGCAAAATTTAAAGCGCTATCATACTTAAAAAATGCCCTTGTCTTTCATCTTTAGATTTTCCTTATTCATCTTATGCTATTTGGAATGCACTGACTCTACAAGGTTATGTTGCATGCACACCAATGCACTGATGTAAATCAGGTACATTAAAAAGTGTTTTAAAGTAGTGTTTACTTAAAGTAACAAACAAACAACTACCCACACAAAACAAAATAAAAGGGATTCCATTACTTAGTATTTGTTCTTTTCATTATGTCTCTGTGTCTTTAGGTTTTATAGTTTTATATAGTTTCTCTTATTTTGAAGACAAGTCTCTCAGGCAGAAAAAGTACTGAACTAAACTAAGGTGATAAAAGAATGAGAGGTGGTAATTATAAGAAAGACATTCCTTATAGCATTTTTTTTATGTTGTCATTTTTGTTTTTACCTCAATTAATGTTTATTTTTGCCTCTTATCTGAATTGCAATTGCAGTAACAGTTGAATAAAAGTTACGCAAACACTGTAAAGCTAAATACAGGACTGAGCAGCTAGTACTATGGAAAGGGAGGTTTTTATCAAAGATTTTGTGTCTACTGTATCAGTAGCATAGATAAAATTTAAGATCTTTTTAAAGAAAGATTAAATTTTTCTCTTTGCTCTTTTTGTAAATACTGCTGAAATAAAGATAAGTTAAATTTCTTGTAACTACAAATCAAATACACCTTCAGCACAAATAAAATGAATTTAATCTTAGTACTATATATGAAGTTTATGTAACTAGAAAAAAGTAAAAACTTTATTTGTCATAGCCATATTCATGTAGTTGAACAGTGGAAATTATAAAATCTTTTATAGTAAGGAAAAGTAAAAAGAAACTTAACCCTACCTGTAGTTTTCACAAGGTTACTTTAGCATATAGTATCTCAGAAAGCTGCACATCTTTGTCAAAAAAATATTTTCATAAGTATGTTGAAATTATTTAATGAGTATAGGAGTTTAATGGATGACAAGAGAATGAAAGAGAGTTCCATGTCATCAGTTTAATTTAATTGGGGGATTGGGATTAAAAAAACAAAGAAGCTCTATATTAAGCATGTTATTTTTTGAAAGTATTAGAAATTACTGCATTATTCAAAACATTGGTATGATTCTTAAAGATGTTGTAAAGAATTTAATATTCCGTTTACATTTCCATCCATTAATGTTAACTTGATTTGTCTGTCTTTAAAAGTGATTAATGCATGGATTCTAGACACACTGAGTAAATGAAAAAATTTCCCATTGGAACACGTAACTGAAAATGTTGTCCTAGTAACTGTGATAATAAGAATAATAATAACAGTTTCTGAAGATACAATTATATCACAATTGAGATTAAACTCATCACGCCTAAAATTTATTGAGTCAAACAACGTGTTTACAGAGCTCTTTTTTTTTTTTTTTAAAGAAAAAAGGTAATTGAATAACAAATGTGATAGTAAAAGTAGAAATGTATGCCATATAGGAAAAGTTTTTTGTGTGAATTTGTAAACAGTGATTTTTCATATCCATACTCTGTCTGCATTTGGATTTTATTCTGATCTGAAGTGCACTTACAAGACAGAAGAAATGATAATAATTCCCACAGCTGCACTCTTTTTAATTAAATTTGCATTCCACCTATCTGTGATAGATGGATAAGCACTTGACAGGAGATTAAACTTAAATGATGCCCCTTGCCCAACAGTTATTTAATTCTGTATGTGATTTTGCTGGTTTCTTGGGCAATGGTTTTAGATTAAAA
>VXAB01006252.1:59191-159885 GCA_013399175.1 Odontophorus gujanensis
TGGGCAATGGTTTTAGATTAAAATATATATATATATAAATAATAAGAAGAGGACAATAGAAGTGTCTGTGTCTGTGCATGTATATTCAAATTTGATAACCTCTAAAATTGTAGACCTTACTGAATTGTCCGTGTTTGAATCCTGATTTCTAACTGCCTGTATGAATTTGGGCCCTCTTGCATTGTAAACTGTAAATTTAATTTTAGTCTGAACCTGTTACAAAGTTACTGATACCCAACTTCTTCTTCATGTTAAATCTCGTATTTTGCATTTTTCTCTACTCCCACTCCCAGTTTCATTAATGCATTGTTACACTATTACTTCAGACTTTTCAGGAAGTCATATATATGCATTGCGTTAATGTTTCCTAGTGGTTGTCTGCAAATTCTAGAATAAAATTCTCAACTGACAGTGTCTTGTCAGTTGGAATCACAACTGAAATATCATTTCTAAAAGATTATACCAATAGAAAAGTAGCTGTTCTAGTTTCACAAACAAGTCTTGGCTAGAGACAGAATGTCTGCATAATAGACTTGAAATGAAAATAATTTTTTAAAAAATTGAGAGTTTTATTAAGTCATTACTGTACAGCTACAGTTCCAGAAGTATACTGTACCATATGGCTGGCAAAAAGGTATTAAGTAGCAGCTGTTAATCCATTGAGCTGAAAACATGTTATAAAATAAAGTTCAGTTACTATTTTTTGCCATAGTACATATCTTTCTGACAGATAGATTACCTTAGTGGGTATATCATATAGGTAACATACATAAATTATTCAGATATGTAGAAAAGGACAACCTTGATCACAACTGCTTATTCAAGACTCCTACAACAAAGCTATTTGACACCAAGTATAAGGAAACACGAGTTATGTAAATCTGCGTTAATTGAAGATAGAGCTAGATGTACCTCTGCAAATAATATCTGATTATTCATTTCCAAATGAATCTCTCATCTAGCAGTATTACATTTATTTCATTACAGAGATTCAGTAATATTACTAAAAATACAATATAGTGTAATTGCTAACAGTATAATTTTAATTGAGAGTACCTCGTAAGAGTAATAAATAATAAAGGAAAGAATCTTTTGTGCATATGTTGTAGAAAAACACATTGGGAAAAGAGTGAGAACAGACACATGCCATTTGTAAGGGCAGCATTCTTCTTATTTTTATTGCAGAGGTATCCTGAGGCCTGAACAGAAATCAACTATAAGCGCAACTAATTTAGCAATCTGCAAAACCATTATAAATTATTAAACATTCAGTGACGTTGCTTTTTTGTTTGCATTTTTTCTTTTTATCAGTTTTGGCAGCACAGAAATATCTGGTCTTACTGTGCTAAATAATATGCTTACGTGGAAGACATATGGCTAAACTCACAGGATACTTAGGCACTAATTGCTACCTTGCTGCTTAGGAAAAGCATTCTGTCCAATAAACAAGTACTTCCCTCCATCCCAAATGAAGAGGTGGCAAGTATGTCTTGATTTTGATGAGAGAGCAGAAAGAAAAGCTTTGTAATATACTGCACAATACAATTATGTGTATAGGAACAGTTCAGTTTTAGCTTTAGATAAAGTCACATTTTAGCAACTTAATCACTTAATTTTTTTTTTTTTTAATAAGCCTATTGATTAAAAACCCTTACATTTTGGGATAGGATAATTTGTGGAGTAAAAGTAAGTCAGTAAATTATTTAACACATCAGCTTTCTTCTTCAGAAATCGTATTTTTTCTTCTTTCTTATTTTTTCCCCATTTGTTGTTCAGTTATGAGTATTGATGGAAATTTTGCCTTCCCCATTCCCCTGTGACAAAAATGTCATCTTTTTCATTTTGCAACCTGTTCCTGCAGTCTGTATTCTCCTGAGTAGTTGCATTAACTTTATGAAGCAGTTGAAATGGAAATGCAGCATGATGAGCTATACTCCGTCTTCCTTAGCATGGTCATACTACACACGATTTTTTCAGGGCATCTGTCATTCTTGTGCTGGCACTATGTCTGAGTAAAATAAAATATTCGCCAGATGAAGAAGGCTTCTTCTGACAGTTTATTTACTGTCTCACCTGATTCTTGTCACAGTATCATGCTGAAATTGTTTATTTCCAAAATTTCTTTTCTGAGTACGTCCAAAGGGTGAAGAATGAAAAAGTACAAAGATGAAAATTCAAAGGAAGCAATTTTTCTTCTTTCTATTCCCCTTCCAAAAAAGTATCAACAACAACAAAAAAAAAGTGTATTTTCTGCATCTTTCATCAGAATGCGAATTTAGGAATAGTGAGGATGGACAACTTTTTCAGTTCAAAAAGAGCAGTGTTATACAGTCTTTGGCATTTTTCATCCTAAACCTTGCATTCAGTCTCACTGATATAATTTTGTTTTCTACCTTGAGCCCCTGAAACTTTTTATTCAGCATCGAGTTTGACTGAAAGAGATGACAACCAGTTGTTTGGGCTTTCCACCTCAGGGAATTCTTGGGTTCGCTTGAAGCTCTACAGAAATTTGCACTGGGGAGTTAGCTCAGATACCCACACTGTTTCAGTATCACTTTGATGGCAAAGAAAATGCGAAGAAACATACAGATGTCTTCAGGATTAGCAAGCCAGTACTTCATTCTCTTACTGCAAAATGCATTTGCAAAACAAAACTACAGGAAAAACTTCAGGGGAAACCGCCACATTCGTACCCACAGTATTACTGTCTGTTGTCTTCTACTAGTTTCTGCATTATACAGTTCTGAAATCTTAGGCAGAGAATGCTCAACAGCACCTTTTCTTTGTTTTAAATGTACTTACTGTAGCAGTTTTAGTCCCTGTTTTAGGCAAAATGTAGTTCATACTGTGGGCAAATGAAAGAAAGGCGTAACTGAGAGTTTATGACATGTACTGAGAGTATCTGAATTTGTATTTGACCTGTATTACAGTAAAGCTGTTCATACTTGTATGGGAACTGTTGAATCATGTTGAACCACTGATTGATCACCTGAGGTGAGCACAGAGTCAGCCACAGGAGCACAGGTGAAGGCAATTCACCTGTGTGACTAGAAGGGGGTGGAGTCTGGCTCCACCTCTCCCAGACCCCATTTAAGGGCTGACCACCACTGGGGAAAGTTCTTTTGTTGGGAGATCCCTCATGTGTGGAGTTTCAGGCAAACCTTGACCTTCAGTGACAGGTGAGCCTTTCCTAATTTACCGGTTTTCTTTATACATACACTGTCTACTTTCATTATTTTGTGTGGGTACTATTCTTTCAGGGTTTTCACCCTATAATGCTATATGAAACACTTCCAGTTGAAGATACTGAAAGAGACTTGCTCAAGAATGTTTGTTATAAACTTATCTTTTGTTTTACACAAGGCTGGTAGTTTGCTTGTGTTTGAAGGAAACAGCTACATTCACTGTGCAATGAAATAATTTTAGAGCAGGTAGTTTAAAAATTATTTGCTAGTGTTGAACTTATTTTTGTGAGTTTTTATCAGGTTGGGATAGTATTTCTAGATTCCATGAAGTGACACTTTGTTAATTTTCTGGGGGGTGGCGTTGACCACTGTATCTCTGGATAGCCCTGGATCAGATAACTGAACAAAGCTCAGATGTTTCTTAATTGACTGAAAGCATGTGAATTATTTCATAGCAGCTGTGTTAAAAGTCAGAGAGGTGTTTTTTGTTTTTTTAGAGCCCAGCATTGTTAGGTTGTAGTACTGCTGAAAAGGCCTGAAACACCCTTCTGTTTGGGTATTTGTAAATGTATGTATTTGTACAAGCCTATGTTCAACATGGTAGACTTGTCGATGTCTTGTTCAGCTGAGATCATTTTAATTATTATATTCTTCCTAAATTAATTTGAGAATTCTGTAGGTGTTGCTGTATTCTCATACGTGTATCACAAAATATGGTCTTTCAAGCTGTTGTAAATAGTCTGTGAGCTTCAGTCTAAGCATGTTTAGCAATTTTCAAAGCAATATGTAAGTTATTTTGAAGGGCTTTTTTTCCTCTTATTTTATTGTTATGTGGGCCAATATGATTCAATGCTGTGATGTGAATATTTACGTTAATAAGAAATTATGTTTTTTTTTAAACTGCATACTGACATGGGAAAATACCAATATGAAAATATTTACCTTGCGTAAGAGGTTTATAAATGCTTCTCAGAAGGTTCTGTGCTATGTCATGTCCCTAGTAATATGGTATTTCCTATTTTCTTTGTTTGTTCACATTCAAATTTTAGTTTTGAGAAAAAGAATTAGATTCAGGTCTACTCAGTATATCCAAGGACGCACTGGAAAGATTATGTAGTGTTTAGTTGGAGTTTAAAGTTAGCTTTCATTGCATACTGTGGTTCTTCAATGTAGTTTGTTAAAGAACTGTTTTAATAGATTGGTTGAAGAAAAAGCTGCTTTGTTGTGTTCTTTGTTGTAGTTGAACTGCTATAGTTTATTTTTTGATTTTGAGTTTCATATCTCTGCGTCTTGAGTGACTTCTGGGACATACCAATCTGAGTTTTCCAGTGTTGCTGAAAAATGTATTTTCTATCATATTTGAAAAGATGTTTTAAGGAAGAACTGTTAGTTTTTGAGTAATTTTGGTTATGATTCCTTCGCGCACACAGTTTCTATCAAAATACTGGTTTGAGTGTTTTCAGTAGGATGAGTGTTCTAAGCCCAACTGAAGTGAGTTAATAAGCATGGTTATTTTGTACTCTGAGTTCTTAATTTTGGTGACTAACAACTGCATGCATTATTAGTTGCTGGCATTCCCTAGTAATAAAATGAGAGTTAGTAAATGAATAGTGAAATGTTACTAGTAAAATGAGTGATATGTGCCAATTGCTTATAAGTTCCTTGGCTTGTTGTAGTTCAGTATTTCAAATAGTAGGGAGTAAATGCTTAAAGTTCAGGCAAGCACTTAAGAATAACAAGACTATTGAACAGCCTTTCATGAAAACAAATACACCTGAGAGGTTCTGAGAACAACATATTGTCTACCTAATGTTACTTGGGATGATCATTGTACAAAGTCTTGTGTGTGGCAAGAAATACTAAACAGAAGTGGCAAGTTTGTCTCTTTTCTCTGCCACTAAATAATAAGCCAAAAAAGTATGCATTCTTTTTTTGTTGTATTTTATTGTATTTTTGTTCATAGTCTCTGGTTCCATCTTATATGTACTTTATCTCATGTTATTTTATTCTGGAGTAACAGTCAATTCCAGCTATGCTGAGCCTTTACTTCTCACTATAAATTGTAGTAAGAAAGAATAAAAAAGCAACAGTAACCTGATTTCTTGATACTTTCTATTTCAGCTGAGCTAAAGTGAATCAGAAAATCCAGAGCCCATATGCAGTGAGACCTGTTCAAAGCCTTTGGACTTTTACTAATAGTACATACTAAATCATATTTACTGGTGTAATATTTAAGCAGTCAAATTTCTGAACAGACAGTTGCAGATGTGCTGTGTAAGCCCTGTGTTGGCACAGATGGAATGATCAATTTCTAAAATTTTTTAATGGTTACTGTATTAACTGTACAATTACCTAGGGAGCTCTTATAATTCCACTGCATACAACTTGCCTGTGAACACAGGACTCCTGTAGCTCATAAAAATAGGGTCTCCTGTGTGTTCTGTGAGTTCTAAGAGTGGAGTTTTGTGTTGCTTTTATTGAGTCCTGCAGAAATCTGTGGAAATGTTACTGTATGTTTTCTATGGGTAGGAAGTGTAGATGTCAACGTTTCTGATGATAATCAGTCATGAAATAGACAGAATTTTCAATATATTCTATCCTCATTAGGTGTTCTGTAGCAAGTGTCGGGACTAGCTGAGTAAAGTGCACCTTCACTAGCTTAGTAAAAATGTCAAAGTTACCAACAGATTCCAAAGTACTTTGCTAGTGCAGTTATTTTAAAAAGGAGCACCTGCAGAAGGAAACCTGTGATTCACTAATGCATGTTTTCTGAGGAATATTATTCCATGGTGATGATCATGTGGTTGCACAATCTTCTGTGGTACTGAGAGGTTGCTAGTGGTGGAGAGAAGATAATGGGAATCCAGCCCAAATGTCCAGAGAATATGATTTAAGATAATGTAAGTGGAGTAGGCCTACTGTCTGAAGACTGCTTACCACCGCATAATGGAGGTAGTAGTGGTTTAGGTCATCTGAGTGTTTCAGTCTGTGGAACCTTCTAATTGAAATGTAAAGTTATTGCTAGAAGGATAAAGACCGGGACTTCTAGTTGGGAAGTTGCAGCTAAGGGAATGCAGCTACTTATGGAAAATACATAAAGGATGATAAGAAGCTCTACACTGCTATTATATTTGAAGTGTATGTGAAAGGCCTTTTTCTCTCAGTCTAAAAGAGCTTCGTTTTATCCATGGAAGGACAGAGTTGTTGCTTTAGTTCTCCAAGAAACCCTCAGTTATGACATTCTGTGATTGTACTTCGAGATGACCCGAATTAAAAAGGCAGCAGGTGCTACTGAAGGAAATATAAGATCACTGAGACTCTTGTGATGATTTATTCTTTAAATTTGAAAGAGTTTTGAGGCTGTGTTGATATGTTAAAAACTTGCTGTGAGTGTTTTCATGGCAAGAGTACTTATTTATAGAAGTCAGCAATCCTGTTTTTGCAGTACAACTCCAGATTACCTTATGAGTCCCAGGACCAGGGAGGGACTGGAGAAATGAGGCCAAGTACTTCTGATGATATTAATTACCTTAAGTGATGGTTACTCATTGTGCTAAATCTTTAAGGAGGGAAAATAATGTTCTTTACGTGATGCTGCTGTTAGTTATGAAACAATAGTTCAAGAGCTGCTAGAATATTTTGACAGTGGCACAGCAAGAGGGAAAACAATTTAGAAAATAATCATGAAGCTAAATAAGCATCACCTGTCCTGAATGGCTGGTGGTAGTTGAAGAAGTTTTATGATTTATCTTTGTTTAGAAAACAGATGCCTGCACAAAGAATAGGATTGTAGAATCACCAAGGTTGAGAATCATCCAGTCCAACCATCATAAAATTCATAAAGGCCTGTGCAAGAAATCCATTGAGCACAGATTTTTATTGAGAACCAGGCACAATTTACTATGCTTTTTCTAACTTTTTTTATACTGAACTTGAATAAGATTTTAATCTTCTGAAATTATGGGGGGTGAGCAAGTATATTAATTTCTATACTTTTTTGAAAATGTCTTTGCCTAAGTATGCAATATAGGGCAAGTTCCTAGATGTATTATTACCATTTGTTTGAGAATTTTATTTTTGTAGCTTATTTATTACCATGCATAGTAAGAATTCCTACCTACTCAGAAGGTGGCTTAAGCTAATTTTGCACAGCTGAAGCAGCAGGAATCATCAGAGCATCTGGGGAGTCAGAGGGAGAAGGGAAAGCAAATATGCAGCTGCTACACCAAGAGAAGAGGTATCAGATACCTGCTGTGTTGTTCAGCCTTTCTAGTTCTCGAGCACATGCACACATGACAGCAGGACACTTTCAGAATGAGAGTATGAATGAGCACTCCCATATGGTCATAGTGCAGCAGAGTAAATATTCCAGGCAAGACTTCAGCAAAAATCACACATACCTGGTGGAGACAACCTGTTCTGCAGTTCTTATGTACAGCTCAGTATTTGATCTTTATCATGCCAATCAGCTAACTCTATGGTAGGCTATGTTGAAACATGGGTTGAGAAAGCTTTAAAAAAAAATTTGGATTTTCCAACTCTCTTGTGCTGTATTTTGAGGTTAGAAATTTCTTTCCCTTAAGACTGAAATGTGCGACTTTGTACTTTTTAGTGAAAGTTATCTTTTGGACTAGAGGGGGAAGAAAAGTAAAAAAAGAAACAAAAACAAAAAACCAACAAAAACAGAAAAGCACAAGAACAATAGATATGGCACTCAGCTGCTACAAATAACATATCCATTATTCTTTTCTTGTCCTCTCTGTGACCCTCAGTCCTTTAATAACCAGAACAAAAATATTCAATCATGTTAAAATTAGAAAGGAACTTTGGAACCTTCAGTGCTGAAAATTAATAAACCAGCTCTGTCCTCTTTCACTCACGCAATAAATGATATAATGCTAGTCAGAAGAAATTGTATAGCAGAATGATTTTGAGTTAAAAGCATTGCACTACACCAGCAAACATGCTGTTGTTGGAGTAATCCTATTAAGAAGAAATATGAATAAAGACATTTGTTAAGCCCATATACATGCAGGAAGATGAAATAACCCTGCACTGGTTTCAAAACACAGCCTTATTTTGGATTTATCTCATGCTGTTACCTCTTTGGAATGTATCCAGCTCTTTTCTTAATATGTTAATTATAATTCTCTTCCCCTGTGGTAACTTTAAAGCTGTATCTGTGTTATAGTTTCCTTCTGTGTGTGTTTGTATATATATTATGTGTTTGTGTATTATGTATTAGGACCTGATGTAATAGCATGAAACTATTTCAGGAGAGGGTCAGGTTGGTGGTTAGTAAAATGTTCTTCACCAGAGGATAGTTGAACACTGGAAGAGGCTTTCCAGGGTAGCGGTTGGAACCTCAAGCTGCCAGAGTTCAGAAGTGTTTTTACAATGCTCTCAAACATAGGCTTTGAATATCCTGTGGTTTTGTATGGGGCTGGGAGTTGGACTCAGTGATTTGTGTGGGTCCCTTCCAACTTGATGGTATTCTGGGATTCTTTGTTGACATATGTCTATCCATACAGATTGTTCAACTGGAGAGTTTGATTTAATTTGCATCCGTTCAGGCCTATTCCAGATTAACTGAAAATTAACATTCTTCTAAATTGAACCAAGAAGCAGAACATCAGTTTTGTTTTGTAGGAAGTTGTTAATCTCAGTGCAAGATCTTATGGAAGGGGAAAGTACCCTCTAAAACATAACAATTATGGTCTTTTGCATCAATTTTTTATTCAGTATCCATAAATTTTATGAAGTCTGCACAAACTGCATTTTTTTTTACACTTCCTCTTTTTAGATATCTCAGGGTTGAAAGGGGAAGGAATAAATACGGTGTTCTTTAACTTCATCATTTTCCTATTACAAAGGAATAGGGTCTTTTTCCGGTGGTCCTCTGTCTTGATAGTCTTATTAGAGCAATGACTTTCTGGTCTTCTTTCAAACAGTGGATTCGTTAATGTTTCATAGTTGTGGTGTTCCTGGTTATTAATGGTGACCCCCTTCTATTTAGTGCTTTTTCTTTCTTCATCTTGGCCTCTCCCACGAACACAGTTCTGATTACATTTCAATCATAGTATCTTGTATAATTCTATGGATTATAAACAATTTATGTTAGCAATCTTATCTTGATGTTGACACATTTTTATTAAAGCTTTTATAAGTCATTACAAACTTAAGTTGCTTATCTAGCAGTACTCATATCTAAGGGGGGGAAACTAGAAGTTTTATTCTTCAATCTGTTAATCTATACAAAATCTATATAAAAGGTGGAAATAAAAGATAAGGAATTCACAGTTTGCTTTACCCTGGGCAGATTCTTACATTACTATTAATATATATTGTAACAAATAGTATGTATAAAATACAGTTTATTTGGGTTACAGACTTCTTGGAGCCTGACCAAACATCTGTCTCTGTAAGTTTCCAATGTCTGGGTGAAAAAAGATGTAGGTAGTTTTAATCTTGCCAGAAAACTTCTTTATCCACACTGTCCATGTATCTGTGGCCTCAGTTTCTGCCAGTGGCCCTTCCCAGCAGGTAGGGTGCTCTGACACAGTTCAGTCAGATAACTAGTACTGATTCAATTTTCAAATCAAATCTTTCTCTATCTTGTCTTAAAATTACATCCTGCATCCTGCTGCTTTTTCTTTCCTCTGTCACTACAAATGTTGTCCATGGTTTCCTCATGAATCTTCTGCTGTAATTGGCTTGCAGGCTTTTTCTGTGGACCTACATTTGTTCTCCTACAGACACTTTCTTTGTAGTAAATGGCACCCTATATCTTAAATTATCTCTGGACAGATCCTTGTTAAATTCTTACGCTTAGGTCTTCTTTTACATGGCTTTGCATACATTATTTTCAAGAACTTTTAGAGAAATTACTTAATTCCTTACTTGATTTTTTTTTAATTATTGTGACAGGATGTCTAGAAGTGTTAGTTCTGCGTGGATAAGGGATCATCTCAGGGTGCGGTGTTATTGAGACAGATTGAGTTATAAAATGCAGCCTTGAAGATATGAACTTGGAGAATTGCTTGTGAATAAGTTTTCATAAGTCTTTGCTTTATGAAAATTCTGATAAATCCTGTGTTGAAAATTTATTTTTTTCTTCTTAAAAAGTTGTCTGGAAATTATCTTAGTGAGTTTATTTTTAATTTATATTGTACACTTTAGATTGTAATGCATTGTATTAACATATATTGTCCCTGTTAATTCTTCTAAGTTGACTATTTCTGACAACTCTTCAAAGCTAAATGTGGGAGATGAAACTGGGAGAAATGTTTTTAGATTTCTTGGGAGTCTGTATTCATCTGTTGCTACTAGTGTGACCACCTACTTTGAATAAACTGGCTAATTTTCTTTTAGACCAGCTCACATTTTAAAATTAATTTTCTGTTGACTTCTACAGATGAATTGTGCTACTCTCAGAAAACTGCCATCAGTCAGTTTTTGTTTTTTTTTTTTTTAGAAAAAGCTACAACTTCAGTATTAATGAAAATCTTGGAGGGTCCAGTCAAAAGTAGTGCCAGTGCTATGGAAAATATGCATTTTTTTCTTTTTTTGATGTTTGAGATCGGTGTTAGAAAATCAGAATTTTTCAAACATTTCCTATGAATACTGATTATGTCAGTGATGGTCCATGGCTTTTCTTGTTGTGGAATCTTGTAGTTATACCTATCTGAAATGTTATGTTCACGGGGACGTAGAGTTCATAGAGAGGTTAAATAAATGGTATGCTGGTAGATAGTTATGATTATAAGCTTATTGGTTTACTATGTCTAAAAAATAATGGTATAAACTAGGTTGGAAAAATTCTCAGATAATCCATTCCAACTGTCAACCTGATGTACTGAGTCTCTCCACTCTCTGTTTCTTTGTGCCTTGTCCATGGGTTTAAGTACCTGCAGGGACAGGGACTCCAACAGCACTTACAAGTACTAGTTGTGGAACTTGGTCAGGTTGTGTAAGTGCAATAGCAACTTGCATCTTCACACATTAACTTCCTCATTGAGAAATGATCACTTGTGATTTTTACTTTTTCCTCCCTTGATATTTCAGTCCTATTAAGGTAAACAAGTGTGATCTTTTCATTAAAGCTAGTACTCCTTTATTGGGCTGAAATTATATGTTCATCTATCTCTATTAATTCAGCTGTCCTTTTGATGTTAATTGCAAAGTTGATTATTTTTTGGGCTACCTTTCATTTAAGCTAGCATGTAGTATAAATCGGAATTGATCTCATATTTTTCAAAATTGAATGAAAACTGTTAAATCTCATCAGTTTAAAGGATTCTCAGTATTTTTTACTGACGTCAAATGACGTTTGTTGTGTTATGATGCTGCAGTGTTTATACCTTCACAAATTTTACTCCTGGATGTTCTGTGAACCAAAAATTATCTTTTAACTTAATATAATTTATACCTTTATGATAATGAATTCAAACATCCATGCTACTACCTACCATGGTAAGGAATTAGAGAGAATAAGAACTCAGTATTATTCTTCCAGTACTAAAAACTAAGGGGAAAAACAGAAACAACATTAAGTACAGTTTAAAAATGTAATTTAGAAGTAGAGTTGTGAGTAAGTAAGTCATCCATGGATATGTACTTTAATTTGAAAATAGTTCACGTTGCCTATGATCCTATGCCTTTTCTAGCATCATTAGTTTGTCTGAATTAATAATCATGGAGGCCTTCCTCTGGGCTCTTTCCAGGATGTGCAACTCTCTCGAGCTGGATAGCCCAGATCTGGACCAAGCACTGTGGGTGCTACTGCACCAATGTTGAACAGAGGGGAAGGACCTCTTGACCTGCTGATGATACTTTGGCTAATGTAGTCAAGAATACCATTACTCTTAGCAGCAAGATTACACTGCTGTCACATACTCAGTTTGTTGCCCACCAGGACTTTCATGGCCATTTCTGCAGAGATGCTTTCCAGTTTGGTGCCCGCAACATTTCCTGATGTTGGGGCTGTTCCTCCCCATGTGCAACACTCTGCACTTCTCCCTGCTGAACTCCTTAAGGTTCCTGTCAACCATCTCCTCAACTTATTAATATCCCTCTGCATGGCTGTGTGACTGACCCTCCAGTGTGTCAATCACTCCTCCCAGTTTCCAAATTTAAGTTCAAATGTTGCTGGGACTGCAATTCTTCCAAATAAATCAATTATATGTGAAACAAAGTAAACCCTCATGGAAAGCACCTTAAATTGTGCAACAGGGAAAACTCAGGTCTTTGTACCTTTTACTGTCTGGTACCTGCTAATAATAGAAAACCAACTGGAATCAGTCACACTCTGAAAAATTCTTCTCCACTGAAACAACCTGAAGCATTTCAGAAAATTCTGTTTGTAAGCACCATCGACTTCTGTGGCTGAGTATAGTTCAGAAGGAGGAGAAATATTATAACTCACTTCTATGAAGCTTTGGGAAAAAAAAATAAAGTTCGAGGGCAAAATTTCCTCTTAGTGCATGTGATCTACAGTTATTTTTCCTGACTTTATTATATTAGTGTTGCTGTGCTGTTCTTCCTGTGCTTTTTAGTTTAAGAACAAAGCAGCTTGTTTTATTAGAACAGAACAAACAGGTTTTGTATATAAAGATAAGTAAATATTACTGCTTTCAGAGGATTAGTACAAAATGAAATCTAAGTCAGTGTTGCAATTCCTCACACTTGTTTAGAATCTGATCATTAATAATTTAGTACTTTATTTGCTTTCTGTATAGTGACATAACCTTAATGGGATTCCATAGTGATCTGTTTGTAATAGAAAAATACTGTTCATGCATCATGATGGTATAAGTCAAAGTTACAAAATAAATGAATCAATTTATTTGGGAGGATATTATTGCAGTTAGTCTGACCTGTTCCACTGTTGGAGACCAAGAACTTTCTCCTAGGGTAAAAGTTTCAGATGTTGTTCAGTGTTTTCATGTTGAAAAGTTCCATTGGCAATCTTAAAGACTTTTTTCTGGATAGTGGATAAATAATTATACTCTGTGCAGACAATGATGCCTTTCAAATCAACATGCATCGTAAAGCATCCATGAAATTCTTTCAAATGACGTAGATCTATTTGATTACTTTTCATTCCCTGTTGCTGATGTGGAGTTGGTTAGGTATCAGTGTTTTCAAGTTTGAAGTTTGTAAATCAGCAGATGCTTCAAAAATATCCCATGTTCCCATATTTAAAGATTAGAGAAGAACAACGTAAAAGTGAACTTCCTATTGATTTATCCCATCACATTCCTGAGCTGCATTTGGAGAATGATACTTCACATCAAAATTATCCAGTGCCCTTGGGAATTGTGCTGCTCATCCCCGACCACTTGCAGTGCCTTTTCATTTGTTCATTCATAACACTGGTAGAAGATGGTGATAGTTGATCATTTAGGTTGCTCCAAAAGAAATGCCTCCTATTTATTTCCATGGGAGCTACAATAGACCACAATAACACAAGTAGGTAGAGGAAATTCTCAGCTTCAAAAGGGTTTTTTTTTTTGAGTTACCACCATTAGCTATGCATTTTGGTTAGCAATCACCAAGAGCCTGCATGCCATGCTTATAAATACCTGCACAAGCAAAGGTGACCCACTGTTAAGATTACCACTGCTGAAACACAACACTGTCTGTCTCATTGTGCTGACATCCACTGATAAATCTCCATAAACTTTCAGCATGTGTCAGTGAATGTCAGTAGGTGTTGTTTCCTCCTCATGGAGGAATTCAGTGATACACTTTTGCTTTATAACAACTCCGTGTCAGGTGAAGTATTCGTTTTGACACAGTGCCTCTCTGCTACTACCTGTCATACAACAAGCTGTAACAGAATGTTGGTGGGAAGGTTCAACCTCTGCTACCTTGCCACAAACATCCATCTCTGTGGTCTAGCAGAATAAAATAGGAGGGATTACTTTCAGAACAACCTGCGTGTATTTCTGTTTGACAGAGTTGAATTTCAGTGTTCTGTACTCCTTTGCTAATTTAGAAAAGGTCATCTATCCTGTAAGTTCTTTCTTCAATTTTTCTATCCAAGTATACCCAGTAGGAAATGCAATTTTAGTGTAATTAATATTCTAAGCTCAAACTCCTTTCCTTCGTGTAAAGCACCCTTCAGTCTTCTGTTAACTAAGCAGCAGTGGCAATGCCACAGCTTCTTAATGGTGCCATTCGCATTTTTGGAATAAATGTACTGTGAAGATGATGAGAGGTATGTACAGCTGATATGTGCTTGGAAACATCTCAGTCAGCAGCCATATGATCTACATACAGACGCACAGTTGTGAAAACGTATTGGTTAATATTTGCTTTTAAATCTGCTACCTGCTTATGTCCACATTTTGTATTTGGGAAAATGTGGATAATCATTCCCTACCTGCTGTTTTCATGGTTTTATGGATGTGATGAATTGGATTCAGGATAAATACAGGCATCTGGTACTGCTCTAGATGCCAGAATAGTCATCTGATTGTCAGTCAGCTCTCCAAGAGGATATAGGTCTCTTCATATCTGCCAACCTACTGCAAGCATCACGTACTTTAGGTATTTGAAGTGGGTCTGTATTCTGTTTTGAGTTATCTGAATTTCATGAGTTTGAGGTCTATTTTGTTTCCTTTCATATGGAACTGTAGTGAAGGTAAATACACTTTGAAATTGATCAGTGACATAGTGATATATTCTGCTCTTGATGTTGTTTAATGTTCACTAGCTGTGTGTGACCAGATAACCTTAAAGGAGAAATTGCTTTCTCCTTATACATACCCTTACAATGTATCTTGACAGTAAATGACAGGCATGCAGATTCGAAAGGAAATATTTCAAATAATATTTCATTTTTTTCTCAGTTGATTACTGAACTGTGTCAAGTCTGCAGCTTCCCTTTGGCACGGATCTTGATATTATGTTGAAAACCATCCTAATAGATGGCATCAAATACTTTATATAAGTAAAATAAAAATGTTTGTGATTATATGTGGAAATTTAATATATATAAAGAAATTTGAATCTATGTATATGTTTTGTCTCATGCTGAAATGTTCATTACTTAAAATATGTTTGCAGATGACCATTTAAATGTGATACTTTCAGCCCAAACTTGCTATTTAATGGGAAAATTCTTCAGTTTTGATCTGCTTGCTGCTCATTTTTTCATATTCAAATATGTATAATTTTAGATTTCTGGATAAATATCCCTTATTCTTCCTTCTAAAGTTGACCTGCAAAGCAAGAAAAATATATTATTTTATTATCTAATTTATTTCAAATGCTGTGCTTTACTGGATATTTGTCCTGAAATGATGTTAGTTGATCATTTTGTGAATCCCATTTACAAACGAATCACTGGGTACAGAAACAAGCTTTCCTACAGCAGTTGAAGAATCTGCATTGAAGTTTTCAGACTATTTGCATCTTTAATTGTCTCAAATCTTGGTACTCTTATTTCTGCAGTTCTCTTCTACTACTGAATAGGAAGAGGTTTCAGAAATAGCTGGGAACTAAACTCTGGGGCAGTATTGTGACTTGGGCATGGAAGTAGTTGGCCTAACAAAAGCCTTGAAAGAGGAGTTTGAGGCAGGTCAGGGTTGGGGAGAGGTTGGGAAGGAAATTAAGCATTCTACTTCTCTGTTGTGCATGCACACACAGAATTCAGTTTTAGGAAGTTTCAACAGGAGCGTATTTTCACAGTCTCTGTCTTTCATTGCTCTTGAATGCCAGTCAAGAAATAGAAAATTGTCATAAAAGTTGTACATCTTCAGTCAGAATTACTGACCGCTACTGGAATATCACCTAGTAAGTGGTCGGTGTTCTCTTATTTGAGAGCTGAATCTTTGGATGTTTTTAAACAGTTAGTACCCGAAGGAGTTTTGATTTTTCCTGCAGATAATTTCAGAGTCAGATACTAAGTGAAACACACATACACACCAGTATAAATTTTTTTTTCCTGTGTTGATGAAGAATCCTGTATATATGAAATTCTGGAAAATCCAAATGAATTACATGATTGATGAGCTCTATAACCTTATATTCCTTCAGGAGACTTCCATTATCTTGTATATTTGCAGTGAATTAAAAATATTCTAGTATAGTACTGGTGAGGTGAGCTGAGCATGATCAGCATCTTAAGTAAGGTTTTGTTTGCTTCTGTTCCTCAAAAACAGAATATAATGATGTCTCAAAATGCTGAGAATTTCCATTCTGTTTGTTTTTCATCTTGCAGTGTTAATAACGTGCTGCTGATCAAATTCACGTACAATTATTTTGAAAGCAGCTGATGTTGTCGACTTCAATTTTTATTAACCAGATAATAATGCTTATCTTTTTAATACATAAGGAATGAATACCTCTCTGATGTAAGAACATTCATTTTAGATGAAAAAATAAATATCCTTTCTAGATGTGTTATTTCTTCTGAATCTCCATGAAATTTGGTAACTTCCAAGGTAAATCAGGGATCCTTCATTCTGTTTTATCTTTTGTTGTCACTTCTGCTGTTGTTTGGGTCAGGAGTTGTAGAGGTAAAAAAAGTAAAGATGGAGAGGTTAAAATGCCCCACAGCTTAGCAGCATTATAGCACAGCAAATTTACTTTGTGTTGTTAAGTTTTAACTTGGCTTGTATTTTTTTTTGCCAAGTATTTTTCTTTGGTAGCTGAATGAATTTATATCAACAGATGTCTTTTTTTATATGTATATCGAATAGATTTTAAAGTATCTTGACTATTTTAAGAAATGTATCTGTAAAGGAACTGCACAGATGATGAATGAGGAACTAGTAACAGTGTATAGTTTCTTGAGAAAATAACTTTATTCAGTCAGTTAAATATTTGTAGCAATTTTTGATGATCTAAAGTGATGATATAAGGTACGTTCAGAAATAGTCATTATGACTTAAATCCTACTTTCTTTTTTAATCTCTAATCTCAACTTTTAAATGTTCATATTCTTTTTTTGAAAACCAAGTACTCTGCATGACAATTCTGGTGCCATTCTTTTTACAATTCAGTAGATTCATTCCATGCTATCGTCTCTTTTCTTGCTCACTTGCTATATTACAGTGCTCCAGGACACTTATCTTAGAGCTGAGTAAGAGCAATGTTATTGCTAATGTATGTAATGTAAACAGACAAAATTCTATTCTTGTCTTAAATATGACTTAGTGGATTTTTTCTCTTAATTGTATCGTAGTTTCTTCCTCCTTTTATATTATATCATAAACATCTCACACTTTTCCACTGAGTGAAAATGTGAAAATGCTATTTATTCAGATTTGCTTTTCATATATTACATCTCTTTACATTCTAGCTTTCTGAGTGTTAAAGACAAACTTTTGCTTAAAGCACTTTGGTTCTGATTATTTTCTGTGCTGTTTTTACATATTTCTATTTTTTGTCCTTCTTTTATGATACTTTTGCATAATTCAAGCTGAACTTCATATACCCTAGCTGCAATTAAAATCTTTTAAAGGCTGCTTGATGAAGATAGTGGAAGTGATTCTTTGTAGGTTTTAGATGGAATCTGTTGGATGTGTCTTGCTACAGTGTGTTTTACTGAATGAAAGCTTTAATTTGTACAGAATACGTCCAGTGAAGAGTGAGGAACAGAACAAAATCAGAAATAGAGGAGTCAGCGAGGGATCCTTGTACTGTACCTGTGGTTAGGAATTGAGGCATAGGTTTACCTTCAGAAAGGCATCTTTGGATCTATTCTGCTTTTACCACCATTAGTACCTTCAGTCATGAAAAAGGCTCTCTGAATACCGATGGTGATCAGGCTCCAGCTATGACAAGTTGTAAAGCTATATAGGCAGATAGGGAGTGGAGTAGATAGGCAGCCTTCCCTGACACAAAGTAGAAAGCAAAATAAATAAGGATTGAAAGAAACAATATGGCATGTTAATGGCATAGGAGCAAATTGCTATTGTAGTTTTTAAAATATTTAGGAAGGGAGTAATATGTTTTCTTTGTGTATAAGAGTAATTTGAAAAAGGCAGTAATTATTTGATTAGGTTGGCATAATATTGATATTGAATATAATGAATGAACCTTAGCAATAGCAGAGTATATGAAAGCAAAGTGTAGAGCTTCAGGAAGATAACATTTCATCAATAAGTTGTTAGAATTGCTGAGCTGTTTGGAATGGCAATTAATAATCCTTAAGTAATTGAAGATGTTCTTGGGAGAAAGTGCAAGCTCACAGTAAGCAGCAAAGTATTGAATAACTTTTTTTTTTCCCTCAACTGTTAAATTATTTTGTTTATCTGTAGCACAGAATCTGGTAATTTAGTCGAATGATGAATCTAATAAAGCTAAGCTTGTTAAGGAAAACTTTATTCTTTGTTCCAGCTGCAAGGAGAGTACATGTCTTTGCTTTAAAGTCAGTGACAAAAAACAGAGAAACTTCTTCAAAAGTGTTAAGTGATTAAAGTCATTGAACTAAAGCCTGTGAGATGCTTAAGCATAGAAACCTCTGATTGACATATATTTTTTTTATTCCCACCTCCCAGGAACATGAAGGTGTATAGTGATAATGATAATATGCTTGGATTTTTTTTTGCATAAATCAAAGAACTGTATGTACCATGTAAGTGCTGAAGTAATTTTGACTTTGAAATATATTCTCAAGGGAGAGTGCACAGGCCACAGTGGAGACGACGCTACAATTCACATGATTTGTTTCCCTCAGGGGTGCTTCTGGGGAGAAAATAACCTTAAAAGCTGCGTGGGATTTTTTTGTTTTTAGAGAGTCCTGAAAATTATAAATCACTGGGACTAGCCAAGGGGGGAAAAATCTGGAGCATTTGAGTACTGTGTTATAATTAATTGATAGATTGCAGTTTTTGAAACATAACAGATTTGCCGTGTTAATGAACTAGAAGACAACTATGGCTGGCACAGGCATGAAAAGAAGCCTGTGACAATCTGTATTTTCTCAGTTGATACACCATGAGTAAGAAGTTGTTGCTACGTGTTGGTATAGATAATGGAATCATAGAGTCACCAAATTGCAGGGGTTGGAAGGGACCTCAAGAGATCATTGAGTCCAACTCCTCTGCTAAAGCAAGTTCTCTACAATATATTGCACTTGTAGGCATCTACATGAATCTTGAATATCTCTGTAGGAGACTCAGCAATCTGTTCCAGTGCTATGTCACCCTAACCAGAAAGAACAACTTCTGCTTTTATTTTTGTATGAACTTATGTTTAAGTTCTAGACCATTGCTCCTTATCCTATCACTGCACACCACTGAGAAGAGCCTGGCATCATCCTTTTGCCTCCCACTTCCCTGTAGATATTTATAAACATTAATGAGATCAGATGAGGCTGCCCTATTTTGAGAGGAAAGCAGAGGCTTGAGGAGATGAGTATCATTTGTACCAGTGCATTGGAAATCATCAGAAAACATTATACAACCTTGTTTTTAATCTCTGAAAATGTAGAACATCAGCACTACTTTAGAGTGTTCTTTGACAAATCAAGCTTTAAGAAATCAGGTATGGCTTTTTCTCATACAATTTTGTCTCAAATAATTTTGTTACAGTAATCCAAATAGGACAAATATTTAGAAGTGAAAAGTAGGGCTCTTTGTAGTGGACTTTTGGGTCTGCCGCCTTGGTATTAACAATTTTAATATTATTTTGCAAATCTGCAAATCCCCTCCCCTCAAGTGAGTAACTTGTACCTTATTCATTCATTATTACAGCAAGGAAAGTAATTGTTACTTGGAAAAAACTTAGTGTGACTTTCATTGTTACAATAGTGAAATGTGGTGAAGAGGCACCATGGCACGATTTCTAAATCATTAGAGTGAAAGTAACTTCAACAAAAGTCAAGATTTGGAGAACCTTTTCAAATTAGTAGACATTCAAACAAACAACACTTTATCCTCAAGCAAAAATAAGCACGGGCATATAGTATACACAATTGAGATCAGATTTATGGCCAGTTACCTGTTATCCATTTGTATTCATCCTTAAAAAAAAAGAGGGAGTAAGGAACGAATAATTCCATAAAGATTTGTTCTACTTAATTTTGAAAGGTTTAAAATTATTGTTTCTTTTGTTATGTTACAACAGTCAAACTAAGGTAATAGTTTGGGCATCTGGCCTAAAACTATTCAAATAGTCAGAAATGTTCAAATATTTAAATTAATTTACTATCAGGCCCATTTTTCACAATTTTTTAATGAACTGGTTAGTATGATGGGTTTACGGAGTTCAACTGGTTAAGGAAGTAGTGACCCTTTTCAGCATGGTAGTTCAAAGAGCTGCATATCACTAGTGATTCTTGACCCCCCCCTTCCCCTTGTAATGATGATCTGTTTCAGTAACTCACGAGGAACCTCCTATTCAATATATCCTGTTTTTACTTTGAAGAGTACACAACAGGCAGCTTTCAAGATATTTACTATTTACTTATTTGTTCGGTTTTGTCTGGATGCATTCGGATATCTCACTTAGGTGGGCTTCTGTTCAGGAGTGCACAGTGAATATTTTGAAAAATAAGAATAAATTTAAAGCATGCGTAGTAGTATATCTGTTTCTGTAAATTAGATTTATTATTAAAAAATCTACATCTTTAAAACAGGAATATTGTACTAGTCAATAAAAATATCTTGGAAGACAGTTAGGTTTTATAATATCCAGTTGTTCTTGATTTCTGTTGGCATCAGTAAGTCTGGGGAACAGAAGCCAAGGCCAGTGCTGGAAGTGCTCTTCAGTGTAAAGAGTTGGTGTGATAGAATTCTCTAGAATTTTCTCTGTAAATCCTCTTTCTTTTCACTAAGACAGTTCCTGAAATGGGTGCTGTTTAACTTCTAGTGCTTATTAATGCTTTTCTATGACCAAGATAAAAACTAAATATTTTATTAATTGTAGTGTGCAAAACGAACAAATGCAGGCAGAAGTTGTGCTTCTGAGCGCTGAGGTTCACTGAACAATAACATGCTTTCTCAAGGTCATCACAGTCCTTGGGCATTTTCATCTTTGCTGTTTTCCTTTCATCTTTTGCTTGTGATGGTTTATTATATTTTTTTAGTTGTAAATATCTTCAGGAGAGACTTTAATGATTGAATAGCTAGATTATGAATTTTTAGGAGGGGAAAAAAAAAAGCAAGTGACTTTAGTGCATCATTAGAGAAGTCCCTGATTATTAATTTCTACTAGATGACTACATAAGATGGAAGTAACTTAGATACCTTAGTGATTTGGCTGGACTAGAGCTTCATTTACTGACTTCCATTTGCCATTCGTTGACAATGGGGGAAAGTGACTCAATGTGCCTTCGCAGCTGGCTAGACTGTAGTACGGCCAGAGGTAGAAGAAAGAAGGCAAATCTAGGGAAAGCTTCAGTTCCTGTACTTAATTATTTAAAAAAGCTGCCTAATTGTAAGCTTTATCTCTGACAGTTGTCAGATGTCTTCCTGCAAGTAAAGATCAAATGGAATAATTAGTATGTAGTCTCTTTGTCCCCCTGGCTAACAATTTTTTTTAATCTGCTAAAATGTGCATTGATGAAATTCTTAATGGAAGGAAGTGATTTTTCTCAGGTGAAAGTTTCCTTTCATTTTTATCTAATTCTGTCTAGTTCTGGTTTTCAGACAAGTGGAAAAGTAAGAAAAACTCATCTTTGTGTATTTTTTTTAGCATAATTTCTTCAGTAAATTGACAAAAAGCTCCTACTGTGAGAGAAGTGTTTCAATGTAGTTCTTTTTTTTCTATTGTAGAACACAGACCTCCCTGAAAAATGTAACTTTGAGCTGTGAAAATATCAGTAATTATGAATCCCATATTTACTTCCTGTTTTATTCCTCATTAAAGTTTTAATTGTCTTTTAGCATTGTATATTTTGGACTCGGTTTTTATTGGAAATATACAAATATAAGTTAATTCTGTTCGTAGTTTAATCTTTGGATACTTCATGTATTTCTGTCTTTAAGTCTAGGAAAAGTGAGAGGGGAAACTTCTGTTTGGACTTGAGGTGTAGCAGGAGTTTTAATGAAGTGGATGTGAATGAGGGAGTTCCTGTGTTCTTTTGGGCAAGCATGCTGGGAAAAGTGAGGCGGGAGAATCACAGATGATTAAGGAAGAACACGGCTCTTGGTCCTCATGCTCCAGTAGCTGTCAATGTGTTTGGTACAAAAGTTGAGAGGCTGTTAAGCTTCAGCAATATTATTTCACCTACATCATTAGCTTTCACTTGTTCTTTCTCTTTGATGTAGCCTTTTACCTCTGCTCTTCTGTGTTCATCTTAAAATTTCAGAAACCTGGTCTAGTGGTTGGTAACCCTGCCCACCTCATAAATGTTGGTACTAGATAGTGATCTCTTCCAATTCCAGACACCCTTTGATTTATTAACGTTCTCTTTGTCTTTCATCCCTCCAAGATAGCTTTAAAAAAAAAAGTGCAAAAACCCATAGCTTTAATGATGTGCTTGTGAGGAAAAAACAATTTAGAGGCTTTAAATTCTGTTAGCAAATGAGGTATATTCAATTGAACAGCATATACTGTTTATTATATAGTAATAAAAGGGATTTAGTAAATTAACCATGAGTTCAGAGTAATCAGAATAGGTGGACCCATCTGTGGTGATCAATATCATAACAGTGACAGGCAGAGGAGAAGAATATCTTTAAGGACAGATCAATTCTATACTATTTCCATTCTAAGCAAATGTGTGGAATTAACCTAAATCATATCATTCTATTACATCAGAGACAACCAAAGAGAGAAAGTGAAGCCAGCCTGATAGTCATTGATTGAGGTCAGAGTGAAGTGGGCATTAGAAATGGTCAGAAAACTTAAGTTGTGTAATATCTGCATATGCTAAATCATAACCTACACCCAGTCCCTAAGTTCTGTAACAGGCAGAAGGTACTGATTTGTTTTTTTTTAAGATTTATCTTCTTCTCCTATGCAAATTTGCTATCTCTGCAGACATTACAATTCCTGAGATTCTAGAAAAATTTTGGCAGTATTGATGCTTTCCATGTGTCTTGAGATTCCTGAACCTGAAAGTTCTTTAACTAATAATGAACAGAACGTTTCTGTTTATGTACATAGAGAGCCATGAAAATATGATTTAAATATATAATAAAAGCTCAAGATGCAGCATGTGAAAGTCACGTTATTATGTAGATGAATGTTTGTAAGGTCCAAAGGAAATTTCCTCATAAATCTGCATATATCTTGTTAGTGTGTTCATGTACATGCACACATGCATATATGTAACTTTTAAAGTATTCATTTGATTTTAAAATATTTTGAATTATGCCAGCCTTCATACCTTCTGTAGACACTAAGTTCATGTATAAAAAATTGATTTTTTTAATAATTTCAAGTGAAAGACTCTAATATAATATATTAAGTCTAATTTTGGTTTGTACTGTATGTGTTGGAGTCTTAAAAGGAGGGTAGAAAATTTAATTATGTCCTGGTGCACCGTTGTATAGTGTGACATTTTCAACGAAGCCTAAATTAAGTAAGTCAAAACTTAGAAAACTTAATGAGCTTTATAAAATTTAGACTAACCTTTTATTAACTGTTGATAGACATTTTATATTTACAAATATACCATGTTAAAGTATACTAAAATAATTCTAATTCCTTATTAGAAAGGAAAACAAAACACTTTGAGGACAACAGCATGAAGAGTTAGAGTGGGGAAAATAAACACAAAACAACAATAAAACAAAGCAATGCAGGATGAAAGGTATAAATTGTCATTCTTTGCATCTGTATGTAATTCCAGCACTACAAATCTGTTAAAAATTAATGGGAATATTTTTATGAAGAGGCAAAAAAGAAAAAACTGACAATATCTACCTGTATAATAGTTAAATTAATTATAGGATCTGTGCAATTCTGAGTCACGTTTATAATGCTACATTCAGAAAGATCATTTGGAACAAAACAATATATTCCCCTCAAAAAAAAAAATCTTACCTCTAATTTGCCCCCCTCTCCTTTCTGCTGTCAGGCTGAAAGGATTATGAAAGGATTATTTCCTTTTTCTCTTCACATGGCAACTTTGGCACCGAGAGGAGCTTGAGATGTGAGCCTTTGTGCACTCCCAAGGACTTCAGGATGAATTCTGAGTGCAGATGGGGAATAGTCACAGAACCAGGAGCTTGGGAGCAATTTAGGTTTAGCTAGGTAATTCTCTCTCAGCCTGAGGGCAACTTGAGATGGGCAAGGAGGATGACTATTCTAGAGATTTGTTATATGGTGTGTTTGTTTTCAGATCTGATGTGATTTTTTTTCTAACAGTCTTTTATGATGTGCTTTCTTTGGGCTCCACACAAAAAAATTCAATAACCAAAACAATACAAAATGTGTTTTTCCTTACCTTAAGTCTTAGCATTTTTCGTCTTTCTCTTTTTTTCTTTAATCCACATCTCAGTGTACAGTTACTGTATTCAGTCCTTATTATTGTCATCCACCTTTCCATGATTCAGTTTGTATGTCTTTTTAGTTTCATCAAATGGAACAGAAATGCCCTGGCACAAGTATGCGTTTTTTTCCCCTTCAGGTCTGTTTAGCCAAGGCAGTTTTAATTATTCACGACCAGAGAAAATTTCTGGATGGTTTCTAGTAATTTTTTCTTTCAAAAACCATCAGTGGAGCATGCCATTAATAGTTCTCTTATATCAGTCTGTTTATAAGTTATAACTTGTCCATTATACTTCATTCTCTTTCCTCCTCTGGGGACAGTGGCAGCAGTTCCACTCATAAGTCTCTGTATTTGAGATCTGACCAAATGCATATTGGTATTTGGATGGTCAAGGGAAATTTATGCTTGGGCATCTAACATGATTCTCTCATATTATCAAGCCACTTTAGTTCCTGGGTGGCATCCAGAATTCATGTGTCTTTTCATCTCCCTAATATTTGCATTTAAAATGACCATATGCTAAGTGTATTTAGTCCAAAAGAAGTCATCAAAAACAGTGTGAGAAGTAGGTTTTCTACAGCAGTAAAAACAATAATGATGCTTTCAGTTAAATAGTTTTTAATTAATTTTTTTCAGACACCTGCAGTTTATTGTGATGCTTTTGAAAATGTGTAAATTGTGATGAATTACAAAATAAATGGATTGCAGGTAGTTGAAATGGACTCTATTTATCTGTATGCTTCTTACAGCTGTGTTATCTGTAAAGGCAATTGAGAATTTATCTACATGCCTTATAATAGTTCTTTAGGTGAAAGAAGCTATATAATTTTATATTAATGAAAAACTGAGAAAAAAACTAAAGAGACCAGTTTAGTAAAATCCCAAGTCATAATCACCTGTGGTGCAGTTTGTCAGTTGTCAGAGCTGTATTTTGTTACATCAAGCTGAATTAGTCATAATTTGTGGAAAATACTAAAGCTGAGGTAATAGTTTTATATAAGGAAATTTACATTGTAACCACAAGGTATCCATTGTATGAAGTCTTAAAATTAATAGGGACAGACTTTCAGAAATGTGAAGAGGGTTTAGGTGATCCACGTTTACCTGGGATTTTTAGAGCCTTGTCATTAGAGTATCTTTAGCTAAAATCCTACTACTTCATTGAATTGTTGTTTTTTTTACTCAGTGTCAGGTAGGTGGAAGTTCTCACAGACTACTGTGAAAATTCAGTGAGGCTTTCAACATTCTTGTAGGCCAGTGACTGATGATGCAGTCATTCTGTAGCCTGAATTGACATAAATTGGTTCTGTTGTGGATCTTGCTGTACATTCCCATGAATGAATATCATGTCTTTTGTACTGACTGAGGCGTTCATACAATCATGCACTACTGTGGGAATGGATTTGGGTTGGAACATTTTTGAATAAGTTATTTTTCAATATATGTTGTTCTGTTATTCCAAGTCATTGAGCAGCTCTGTAAGTACTGGCAGTGGCACTCGGAAAGAACTTTATGGTAGGAGAAAGTGGTTCGAGTTGGCAGGGGGGGAGAGTAAAGGATAAGTCCTTTCCTGCTGTTAAAAATTCAGGCTTGAGGAGTTTTTGAACAGTGGTGTAGAACATTTTTCCCTGTTTGCTCTGATTTAGCTGCTTTGAAAATATTCTTTATTACTTCAATTTGAGGCAGCTCTCATATGCATTATGACACAAATTTCAAAGTGTTGTTGTTTTTCTTCTTTTCAAACTTTTTATTTAGTTTACATTTAAATAATTTTTCTCATGTTATGACAGAATAACATAACATTTTTCTTTCCTTTTATTTTCTTTAAAAGGTAATGTGAATGACAGAATAAATATAGTCATGACTTGAAAATAAGACCAAATAACTGCATTGAGTCGTGAGAAAAGTGTTGAATGATTGTGAATTTGTGTTTGCATGTCACTTACTGCATCCGTAATTAGATTTTATTCTTTTTCAAAAGTAGCTCAAATAGTAGCTCTTACCATTAACGTAAGAGACAGTGAATGGCACTGGGTGCTGTTACTGTGATTGTTAAGCTGTTTGTTCACCTTCTGAAAAAATAATAATAATTGTGGTGATATTTCATTGTCTGATCACCTGATCAGACTGTTTCACCAAACTTATCTCTTAGGGGGAAAAAGAATGGAGGGTAGTTGGAGTATTCAGAATTGCTGATTCCTGGTAAAATATTTCTCAAAAATTAGGTAGGCTCTTTAAAATAATTGGTCAGTTTTAGAATCAGAATATTTCTGAAATTTGCCCATTTAATTTCTTAAATGGGAGCAAATCATTAAATGCTATGAGAAAATAAAAGTAAGTCTGAGCTATATGGGATGTAGGAGATAAAAGTCCCATGGGGATGTTGTGTCTTGTGAGCAGCACTATTGTCAGTGAAAAACAGAAATCCTTTCCATATACTGTGATAATTTTTGTCTGAATTGTTGTTGGCTGATAGGCGAAATGTAGTTGTGCACTTTTTTTTTTCAGAAATATATTTCCAATTAAATTTGAGGTTTTATTTCAAATTGTAGTGCTTTTGAAACCAAAGCCTATGATATTCAATAACTTCAGTGGCTGAATACTGTTTCAAAAGGGGAAATTTTATCCTGTGAGAGTAACAAGGACATTGTTGTCAAACATTTAACTTTTTTTTGAAAACATTCTAATCTTGGAGAACTAACTTCTCTATCATGCTTTCTAAGATGATATTTTTAATTATATTATTCATTTAGTTAAAAAAAAAAAAAGCTTTTTAACAACAAGGGCTAGAACAAAGAGAGATAACATAATAAAGTTAATAGGATTTCAGTTGTTTCCAACAGTGTTCTGGACTAATACGTATTTTTTTTATTGTCACAAAAAAATCATGAAGGAGAATTTACTTTCTTAAGCACATGTACACCCACCAAAAGCTCTTAGAGGAAAAAATGCATGAATAGTTGTGTTTTAGTGTTGTGTTGGTCTTGAGACTGCTAAGATGAAAATCACTTCAGAAAGTGTGAAAGGATTTCAGGAAGGAAAAGAAATAAAAGAATAAAAGGAATAAAACTAATGTATCATACAAAAAATAGTTTTCACCCCTTTTCAAATACTTTATATGGTTTGTATTGTTTCAGTGCTTGAGGACACTGAAAGTTTCACTTCTGAGGAAAATCCTTTCCAGTTTTTTCCTAGGATGGTGTTAGATTCACACTGAACTTGGGCAGAGGTCTGTCTGGGTATTGTCTTGTGAAAAAAAACTTAAACCCTGATATACTTCTGTGAAAGTGAAGTGGGGAACATATGCCAAAAGCTGTATGGTACAGATTACAGTGCTGTCACATTGCATCAGGTGCAACAAGACAGGCAGGGTCAGAAAAAATAACCATTATTCCACTTTCATGCAGAAATGGAAGATGGCACTTCAGGGCATTATTCAATAATTTTATTCACAGAAAACATTCTTCAGTCTGAGCCTTAGCTAAATTTGTACGTTGGCCTTATTTATGATAGAACTATGGAATTATTGTTTCAGAGACTTTCTATTTTTCCAGGAACTCTGCTTGTCCTGTTTACACTAGAGTGCAAAATTGTTAAGTATCAGATTAAGTGCAGAATGCAAACTTTAGCGAATGCTTTCCTTGTATTTTTGAGACAGTTTAATTATTTTGTTGGACATCATTACCTGTTTTTCCATTATGTGTTTTAGATCCTCAGAGTAGCTTAGATGGTTGGTTAAGTCTATTTGCTTCAATACTTCTGGCTGAATTATATAGTAGAATAAAATATTTGACTTTTTTCAGGTTTCAATGAATCATATTTCATTAAGAGGTATATATTTGTGTGAATACATGTAGCCATATGTGTATAATATATACAAAATACATATAAGCAATGCTTATATACAGCTCAACATGTATAGAGATTGCTGCTTCATACATAGAAACTATAAACTCAGTCAGTGATTGTAAGTCATCATAAATGACATCTAAATTGTGAGTAAAAATGCCTTCAAATTACAAGTTGATTCAGTACTGACAAACCAGCTGGTGAAATAGGACATGGAGATTTTTGGAGAAAGAGACCTTGGTTAGGCTTGCCACCAAAGCACAGCACCATTTTTGTTTAATGCTGTGGCCTAGACAAAGGATAGCTGTGTCATGTTATCACCTCAAATGGCTTAATGAGCAAACAGACTTTTGTATCAGATGTATTCCTCAGTCAACATACCTAGTTTTCATTAAAGAGCTCTTTTAGCAGATGTTTACCCAGCTTGACTGACTCTACAGTATGCTTTTTTAGGTTCTGGTTCCAGGTAATGAAAACTGTGGTGTATCTTCATTGAATGTATTTATGACTTTGTGAGGAGGAGAGGTGAGAAATGTAGAACTGGGTGTTGTTGGTGAGCCTTTTTTGCACTGAGTTACCTGAGACTAATCATTTCACTCTGAGTATGCTTGACCAAATTTTAAGTGTCTTAAGTTTTGAGATTTTAAGCCATGTTTGCTGACAAGAATTATAACTGTTCCACTTCTCGCATTTCAAGATAGCCTCAGTTTACACTTCTGTAATTGAAAGATCTAGCTGGTGTTCTGCTGGGGTTTTGAGATACAGTTTCCTTTCACTGTTTCCAATTATTTTGTAAGTCACTGTCTCCCTCTCATGTGACTTGCTTGTAACTGTTCCCTGTTAAATTATTTGACTTATTTGCAGTAGTTATCATCATGTTGAACTGTTGATGGGATTTCATAGTTCCTCTTGCTCTTGCGTTTTATATGCATATGCTTTCCTAACAGGAATGTGTCAAGACATTAGTCAGGTTGAACTGGCATATTCTTTCTTTTGTATTGGTAACTCATGGCTTGGTTCTGCTGATTAATTTATATTTAAATTTACTTCTTTTAGAAGAAAATTAAAGAACATTAATTTTCTTCTTCATCCACTCTAATAATAAGTTGCAGGTATTTCAAATTTGAGTTTTATTATCAAGATAAACTGGTACACTGATGTTTCAGTTAACTGGGTTTGCTTTAGACAGAAGCTGGTATGGGTGCATCCACTAGGCATGTATTTTTGAGTCTTATATATAGTCTGAATATAGTTCAACTGTACAGGAAAATTTTGATGCTGAGCCTGAAGTACTAAGATCAGAGCGAAACTACATGCTCTATGCTGGGTTAATACTAGATCTGACATAAAGTATTAAGAGTTGAACTTTTTGTTTTTGGAGTGAGGATATAATAAAGTTTCCTAATTCATAGATGTTAGAAGTGTTAGAAATAGCTCTCTTGTTGCTTGATGACGTGAGGATTAATTCAGCAACCAGTGCCTTTATCTATCATAGAATCATAGAATGGCTTGGGTTGAAAGGGACCTCAAAGATCATCAAGTTCCATCCCCCTGCTCTGGATAGGATTGCCGACCACTAGCTCGGGCTGCTAAAGACCCCATCCAACCTGGCCTTGAATGCTTCCAGGGATGGGGCATCTACAACCTTTTTAGAAAGCCTGTTCCAGTGCCCCACCACCCTCTGAGTGAAAAACTTCCTCTTGACATCTATTCTTAATCTCCTTTCCTGTAGTTTCAGACCTTTTCCCCTTGTCCTATCACTACCTACCCATGTAAGAAGTTGGTTTATCTCCTGTTTATAATCTTCCTTTAAAACTGGAAGGCTGTACTGAGGTCTCCCCAAAGTCTTCTCTTTTAGAGACTGAACAAGCTCAGCTACTTTGGTCTGTTTCCATAGGAGTGATGCAACCCTTGGATCATCCTTGTGGCTCTCCTTGGACACTTCCAGTCAAGTCTAATTGCTGGTTATTTATGACAGCATTTTCTTTTTTGCCCATCTTTTCACTTTTCAGTGTGACTCCCAGTGAATATTTAAAAACAGCGAAGTGTGCATGCAAGTCAGTCGCTGCTGTTGGTTTTATTCTTTTATTAGTACTAAAAGTTATTAGGGAAAAAAATCCCTTTGATTTAACAGCAGAAAAAAGGAAGAGGCTATTATGCTATATTATGGCTTTTTTATAGCATCTGGTATTCTCTCTTCAGTGATTGTTTTTTTATATTAGGCTTCTCTTAAAATAGATTGGATGTACCACCTTGAACACTGGTATTTTTGCTGTGATGATCACAGATAGTTGTAATCTAGATGGTATGGTAGGAAACCAGCTTTTCCAAAAGAATGTGTTCTTGTGAATGAGAGAATTGAAAAAATATTGAGGTGCTATAATTAATTTTAAAGTTGAAATTTACCTAGATGTAAAGAATACATAAAATAGAATAAAAGCCCATCTGTACTTGCAGCAATAATAAAGTAACAGGGAAAAGCAATCAGAGTTTGATGTAATTTAACTATTGGAGTGGAGTTTCCAGGACCTAAGAAGTTATAATGTAATTTTGGAAAGATAATTGTATGCTTTTGTTTCAAGTTCACCAGATAAAAAATGTTGATCAGAATGAGAAGATCCTTGGTTGAGCTTAAGAACATTTTTTGATGTTTTTCATTTTATTGTTTGAGAAATATACTCTGTGGTAGGTCCAGTGGTGTGAGCAGATTTTACAAGGACAGTAAGATATCAGTGAGGTACTGTATTTTCTATACTTCCTATATATGTTATTCCTTATTTTTGCTGAATTGCATTATGTCTTTTAGTAACAGTTTATATTTCAGTGTCATATACAGATGTCACTGTGACATGATGGCCTTAATCTTGAATTTATAGTAAGATTCTTTGAGTCAACATACTGGGGGGGGAGGGGAGGGAACAACAGGAAGATGAAAATGTTCAGTAAACCTGATTTCTCTGGAATTCAGATGTCGTACAGACTTAATGAACTTTGGGAGAGAAATACAAGTATTATCTTTTTTGTAATTTTGTAATTTCATGGTTTTTTTCTAATCTTGTTGTAAAACATCCAGTTATGGTATATTCTAAAAAAATCTATGTACTAGAAATCAAATGGGCATGAATACCAGTAGGCTGTCTATTCATACATTCAGAAGGAATATTGCTGGACAAGGACTTCGCAAGTGTGCTGACATTTCACCAGTACTCACAGTGCAAAAATTATGCAGCTCTAATTCTTCCTTAACTTGAGTTTCCTATGTTTCAGATGGAATTTCCTTCCATGCATTTATCAAATCTCCCATTACTAAATGAGTGTTCCATGAATGTTCTTTCTATAGACAGGCAGAAGATGTGATATTGATTTATCAGGCAGTGTTATTTGTAGTCCATGATCTTGGAGATGCTCATTTATTCCTCGTACTATACACACACCTGGAAAAAATCCAGTCTTCTCCATACCTGTATTCTGTATCCCCCTTTTAAACCTTCCCCAATCCTTTTATTTCTGAGGTGCATACTTGGAGGCATACTTGCCCTTAATTAACTAAGCAATTAAAAATCTATTTTAAAAAAACCCTACAAACATTAACGTGCTGCGTTAAACTTGCCTACTCTTTTTCTATTGTAGCAGTGGGTAATAAACAGTAGTCTGCAGGTGTCTTAGATGTCTGAGACATTTCATCCCTAAATTAATATTTGCAGTGGCAGATACTCAATCCAGTATAGTAATTTATCAGTGACACTGAGAACCACCTTCCAGCTTCATCTTTAGCATCAAGTCTCTTTTCACTTTTGCGATGAGATGTATTCCTTGAATAAGTATGTTTTTTTTTTTGGCAACATCAAAAATCTGAAAGAACCTTTATCACAGATTAAAGGACTCTAGGAAAATACCATATTATCTCAATGAGTTTTTTGGGTAAACTTGAGCGAACTACGTAGTGCTTCTGTTCCTCACCTATTAAAATTAGGGTTGATATTCTGCTGGGATAAAAACTCACCAAAGAAGAGTAGTAAGTTGGGTCAGGTAGCTAATGAAAGAATAGACATTAGAAAAAGAAATGGAAATACAAACTAAAGTTTCAACTACCAAAAAAAAAAACCCCACAAAAAAAGCAGTCCATTGAAGGTTGTGTCAAATTGCCTGTAGTGCAGAATCTTGTTCTTCTGGAGCTACTGGAACTAATTCTTTCCTTATACCGGTTCTACATTGTCCAGCAGTGTGGCAGCCTGTGATAAGAGACTATTTCACATTTAGGAAATAAGAATAGCAGCTGAGTGAAGGATGTTGCTGAAGTCTTAAGCCCTTAGAAGTCAAAATATGTAAGTTAAGTCAGACCCCCAACTTTATTTAAATGTATTTTATATTGAATTATAATCATCATCCTACTTACCTCCCATCTGCTAAGCTGCTTAGAAAATAAACAGTGTGTACTGCTTAAGCATGTGCATGGAAAATAAACTGTCAAAGAGCCATTACAGCTTATTCTTTTGTTGTAGCTGTCATTGGATGAGATGAGCTGTTCCTCATCTGCTTGCTAAATTATGAGTTTTTTCTAAACTCCTTGCTTTACATGCCAAGGTGTCCCTACTCACTTGTTTTATATAACATATTATTGAAATGAAATGGAGAAGCTTGATTCTGCAGCATTTATTCCTGTCTGCCATATGGCCAAGTAACTTCTGCTTCAGAAGTCTCAACATTTCTATGGCTTAACAACTGAATTTACAAATTGCGTGACTGGGATATCTTGAGATGAGAGTCAAGCAACTACTTAAAAACAAACAAACCTGCTGCCTGTCTCCTTTCATTTAGTTTTAAGTCTGATATGCTCCTCAGATACGAGTCCATTCCACGCTGATCAGAACCCCCTATTTGTTATCCAAACCCTAAGGGGTTTCTGATTGAGATTTCTGGGTAAGAGTAAATGTTTTCATTTTATGTAGTCTTATCCTTCACAACTTTTTTTCAAAAGAAAAGGTATTTTTACCTTCGTGATTGCTTTAAGGTTATTTCACAGAAAAATATCTACAAAACAGACATTAGTAATGAAAGAGTTTATATCAATTTTTTTCTTTTCCTTGAAAGAAGAGTGGTATTTAGTAATGAATAAATTAATACTATGTAATGCTTCCCAGAGGAAAGCAATATGAGCTGTTTGTAATTAATGAAGAAGTGGAAAACACCGATAGAAAGAGGTACTCTAGCGTATTAATCAAAATACTCTTTTTGGGCTATGTGAAGGTATGGATTTGAGGGCATGAGACCAAAAAGAGATCAAATCTGACAAATATCAGACAGAAAAAAATAAAGCTATATATACCAAGAACGCTGAAAATACAGTTACTTGGGTTTTCCTTCTTAAATTGCGAGGGGAGTTGTTGAAGTAAAATAATTCCATTTTATTTATTACATAAAGTCAAGTTCTACGGCTTGAGGTTTTGTATGATGGTTTGATTAATTTTCTCTTGTTCATGCTTTTCTTTGCATTTGATTGAACAAAAGTAATGTTGTTTGGTACTGTGCAGAAAAATATTTTCTCATCAAGCTCAATCCTAGCAGTCCCTTAAAACCTACCATGCAACTGTGTTCACTGAATATTGTGTATATACTAGTCATTGTAATGTTTGGTCATCATACTAAGGAACAGTGAGTCCCTTCATGGAAAATCAGTGAAGCATAATTAATATTGTTTAAAAAAAAAATAAAAAGAATGCCAACAAAGAAGAAATACTGTCTTCAATCCAGTAACACTGGAATATTGTTCTAAGAATGAGATGAACTACTGCCAGGCATATTAAATTTGTGGCAGGTGGTATTAGTCTTATACTAGATGGTTAGAAAATAACGCTTCAATCTCTGCTCCACTAGGCTTACATAATAACAGTCGTCAATTTCTCAGTTGCTACTGTCAGCTATGCCACTATTTTACTTCCTGCATGCCTGGAACTGGAGTGCTTTTTGCTGACATCAGATGTTGATGTCTGGATTTCTTTGAATTCCTAGCTCTTCAAATGAGTCTGGGAAAGCAGCTACAATTAACCTGCTGGATTATTTTACCAGGTTTGCTTCTTAATTATTTTCTGATCAAATATCAATATTATTTAAGTAACTATTATTTTGCTTATTAGCTTTCAGGGAAGAAGGTTAGCAATAACATGGGATTATGAATCAGCCCGTTCCTATGTTTTCTATGCTCAGATAGTTTATTAAGATCATAGAGTCATAGAATCTCCCTAAGGCTGGAATAGATCTACAAGATCATCCAGTCCAACTATCCACCTATCACCAATAATTCTCACTAAACCATGTCCCTCAACACATCTAGACAGTTCCTTGAACACCTCTGGAGTCAGTGACTCCACCATCTCTCTGGGCAGCCCATTCCAGTACCTGACAACTCTTTTGGAGGAGAGTATTTCCTAACATCCAGTCTCAATCTTCCCTGGGGCAACTTGAGGCCGTACCCTCTGGTCCTATTACTAGTTACATGAGCAGAGGCTGACCCCTTGCTCACTATAACCTCTCTTCAGGTAGTTGTAGAAACTGATAATTCAACTCCCCTGAGCCTCCTCTTCTCCAGACTGAACGACCCCAGCTCCCTCATCCACTCCTCACAAGGCCTGTACTCCAGATCCCTCACCAGCTTCATTGCCCTTCTCTGAACAGAGTCCAGGTCCTCAATACCTTTCTGGCAGTGAAGGGCCCAGAACTGAATGCAGTAGTCAAGGTGTGGCCCCACCAGTGCTGAGTTATATGTACAAATATGTCCTAATAGTTGTAGAGAATTTATGCAAAAATATTTAATCAGAACAATGCAACTTCTAAAAATCAGGCTATGGAGAAAATACATAATTTATTCTTTTTCGAATTCAGATGCTGGCAAAGCTGTGCAATTTCCCTGTTTAGAGAAAGGATCTGAAGCTCTTACAAGGAATGATCTTTGTAATGGTTCTAATTTTCCAGATCTCTCCAAACTTATGGCTGTCTATGTTGCTTGACTATGCTACAGAATTCAGTGGCATTGCACGTTTGTTAGTGCAGTGATGGAACACCTGTGTGCTACAGGCCACACTGAAACTAGATTAGATGCCTCATGTCTTCTATGATCTTTTCTTTATAACTGTACATTTTGACTTGGAAAACTCTAGCTGTGATTTTAGAAGGAATAAGAACTGGAGGGTGGACAAAGAGGTACCTTGTGGAAGAGTGTTTGAGGAAGGGGACCAGAACAATTCTTCACTGCAAGAGAGCTGGAAGCTGTGTGCAAAAAAGACAAAGACTAGTTAGGACTGAGACCCTCAGTGGAGGTGAAAAGGAAGAAAAGTTGTGAAAAACTGATGTTGGCCAATTAAAGACAGAAGGAGAGATGCTGACTGGGAGAGGTCAGAAGGTTACTTTGAACAGGTAGTGTGGCCTAGGAGAGAGAATGAGATAGGCAAGGGGAAAACTAGATGAGAGATAACACAGGCAAAGGCAAGAACTGGTAACAAGTGGTAAGGATTTGGAAGTTCTAAGAGTGAGTCAGACTGGAGTGAGAAGTCTGAAGTAAAGAGTTGGGAAAACATTAGGTGTGGAAATCCAACTCCAGTAGCTGAAGAGAATAAGAGGAACTGTTTAGAATGATTATTATATGATATTATTGCAAACTACAAACAAATTGTTGTTGCGAAAGGAGTCAAGGGGTCTGAATTCTGCTCAGAGCAACAGCAAATGTGCTGCGTGTTGTTGTTAGGATAGCCCTCAAAACTCCAAGAATTACATAACTTTAGGAGTTAGTTTTCTTGTTTTGTTGTGCAGTTCAGTGATGCTAATGAAGAATGTGTATGTAACACAAAATCTGAGCATTTATATCTGCTGTTTCTATTGTTTCCTCTTTTTTTTGATCCCTGATTTGTTTTCCCAAATGAACAAGCATGCAATTATTAGCTTAATCTTGAGGTAATTTTAGTCACAGCTTACCAGAAAATTACTGGTGGATGCATGTGGTCCATACATTTGATGACAACTTAAAAATAACAGGAATTTGATATTGCAGGTGATATTTACCTAGAAATAGATGTCAGAATTCAACAGAATACATAAAGCATACATAAATTAGCCTCCATTATAATTAAAATGATTGAAAGAAGTATAAGAAATTAAAAAATTAAAAGAAGCTACAAACTATTATTTTCATATATCTACCATATCTTTCACTTTTAAATGAAGAAATATTTAGACTTTCTTGAATATAGCTTTTACTTTCTATGGAATAGCTCTGATCCTGCTCATGCTTGACATTCTTTATAAGCATCATTGAGTTCATTTTACAACTCCTAATGCTGAATATAATTCAAAATGTTTCAGAATCAAAGTTTATTTTTTTAATATTTCTCTGTAAAAGTTCCATTACTGATAGCAAAGTATTTTATAGAAGTAAATGATTTTAGTAAAAAGAAATTGAGCAAAGGAATCAAAGGTCAGTGTGCTCATTGGTACCCTATGAGTATAACATAAGGTTATAAAGAACTAGAAACACTGTAAAACACTCATATGTCAATAACGCTGTTCTCTGACTGAGTTAACCACAATTTGGTCATTTTATTTATTATCTGCATATGTTAATGACATCCTCTAAAATGATTGCTGCTAGTCACTCCAGATCTCTGTATCTATTGCTACATGAATGTGTTTGTCAGTCAGAGAAAGAAAATGCATGTTTCTACAACAGGCCTTGAGCTTTTTTTTAAAAAAAAAAATTAATTTTTCTCTTTTCTCTTTTCTTCCTAGCTTCTTTCAAGATTTTGATTAAATACTTTAGCAATTTCTTTATTATTTCTAACACAGTTTGTAAGGGAACTGCTGAATCATGGCCTGAACCACTGAAGGGTCACCTGAGGTGAGCATTGAGTCAGCCATGGGGACACAGGTGGAGGGGATAATACCTGGGTGATTGGAAGGGGGGGAACCTGGCTCCACCTCCCCCCAAGCCCCATTTAAGGGCTGACCACCACCAGGAAAGGATCTCTTCTGGGAGATCCCTCCTACGTGGAGTCCACCGCGAGCCTTTTCCATCTGAAAGGTGAGCCATTTTCCTTTTGTATTATTTGTACACTATCTGTATAGACCTATCCAAATATACCATCTTCTATACTATTCTTAAGTGCCATCTTTAAGATCGCTCACGTTACAAGTTACAGGGAAAAATAATTTTTAAATTATTCTATTATCCACAGGGAATAAGATTTCATAGATTTGTCTCTTATTAATTTTACTGCATTAAATAATTTCTTCTGTCACTAATTTCTAAAGGCGTATTTGTTCAGTCAGATGTTAGTGCCTGTTAGATGATAATGCTAAATTCTAAAACTATCAACCTCGGACGGTGCTTATCTGTGTTATTGGCAACTTTTGCAGGATGAAATACACAGACTAAAAGCAAAAATCCATAGCTCACAGTTCAAGAGCAAGCTGAAGTTATGGACCCTAGGGGAAAACAAGTGTAATCGTTTCTAATGGGCAGTACTCCTAGTTGACAACCCAGAAGAATTGGCTTCTAGACAGCAACTGTAAGATAAAATTTGGCTTATTATTTGTGTGATACACTTCAAGAAGTGTTCATATGATTGAATAGAAGTTCTGCAGGTTTTCCAGTTAAATTGTTAGTAAGAGAATAAATGATACATTTAAAGTCTTGTCCATCCTATAGGCATTACTATACTGGCTAGAACTGAGGTCTGTCTGGGTTTAGGAGTTTTAGGGTAGCTGTTTGGCTGGGGCTAAATAATCATTTCTGTAAGCAGAATGGAACAGATTTTTTAGGCATTGCAAGGGAGTGACAGAAGATTCAAAGAAAGATATGCTGGAAAGCTAATCCTGATTATTCTATTTTTAACCCGATTGATAATGTTATATTTGGTAGCAATTCTTTGTGAACACAAATGTGTCTGTTGGTTTGTGTGTTACAGCATGCAGTTACCCTGTTGGTGGAAACTGGGTCATGCCGTTTTTGTCTAGTGATGTAGTTTTATCTTGTGATACAAATTGGAAGGTTGGGGATTCAAAAGTGGCATTTTCAGTCTTGAATCTAATCCTTTTCTTCTTATCCCTTATTGGTCTTGTTCTCTTAAAATCTTGCTCCCTCTCAAGAGGATGTTTTCCTTATAATTGCTGTGTTAGAGATTGCCTAGAGGTATGTGAATACTTCCAGCTTCCTGCGGCTGAAATTCTTGCTGTAAAGACGTTTTATTTTCCCCTTGAAAAGTGTCTATTTCATGACTTTAGCAACCTTGCTTATAAGTAAAATTGGACAGTAATCCTTCAGAGTGCTTAGATAAGCCCCCGAGGGAATGATAATAATATTGGCCATTTTCTAAATAGCTGAAACAGTGCTCTGTGTGAAGGAACCATTAAAGAGATGAGTAATCATTGGTGACAGATCTTTACAATAGTATTTCAACATCTAATTAGGATTGTTGTCACAGTTAGCGGCATTTCTTCTAAGTAAAGCTGCATGCAAAGCAGCCCTTATATCACTGAGTGCTGGTTCTGACAGCCCAGGAGCAGGTGATGGTGAGGAGGTCAGCGTGCAGCTGCCCAGACTAGTGAAGAAATGATTAAATGTCTGCAACCTCAGAGGCGGAGGTGTTCTCTAATTCTTGTGAGACTCTGACATGTCATCTGGTGTTGATATAAAGAATCTTTCTATATGTAATTCCTTATCTAGAATAAGGAAGCAGTCACTGAAGGAAGAAATTATTAAAGCGAAGTCTTCACATTGTCCAGTATTTATGCAGCAAATATATATGTAATCTTGGGTGGTGAAATGAATGATCACGTTTTCAAGACTAGCAATCCATTCAGAAATGACAGAATAAAAACAGAACTAGGAGCAGGAACTGGGAAAATCAAGATGTCATCTGATTCCAAATAGCTTTCCTTTTTAGTGGCAACCACAAGTTGTACCTTCGCTAATTCACCATGTGGTGTGGTTGACGTGCCTGAGTGACGGGATGACATCCTAGAGAGTCTTAGAGGCCTCCTGGGTTTGAGCGGTGAGCACAGGTGAACCTCACGAGGTTCAAAAAAATCCAAGTGCAAGGCCTTGAAGCTGAGTCACAGCAACCCCCATTGTCAATATAAACTGGGGGATAAAAGGATTTAGCACAACCCTGTCATAAGGGACTAGAGGGTGCTGGTAGGTGGAAAGCAGGACATGAGCCAGCAATGTGCCCTAATAGCCCAGAAACCACCTGTATCCTGGGGTGTATCAAAAGAAGTGTGGCCAGCAGGGCGAGGGAGGTGATCCTGCCCCTCCTCTCTGCACTGGTGAGGCCTCATCTGGAGTACTCCATCCAGATGTGTGGTCCTCAGTACAGGACAGACATAGACCTGTTGGAGTGCATTCAGAGGAGGGCCATAAAAATGTTCCAAGGCACAGAACACATCTACAAGGACAGGCTGAAAGAGCTAGAGCTGTTCAGCCTGGAGAAGAGGAGGCTGTGAGGTTACCTGATGGTGGCCTTTCAGTATATAGAAAGGAGTTATAAGAAAGAAGGGGGCACACCCTTTAGCAGGATCTGTGGTGATTCTGGAATGGGCTAACAGGCTGCCCAGAGAGATGGTACCCCATCCTTGGTGACTTCCAAGGTCAGGCTGGATGGGGCTCTGAGCAACTTGATCAAGCTGCATATGTCCCTGTTCATTTCAAGGGAGTTGAAGCAGATGACCTTTAAAGGTCATCTGCTTCCCCTTTCAAAATGATTCTGTGATTCTAATTCAACAGCAGATGAAGATAACCTTGTAAGGTTCTTAGGTTCTTCAGTTATTGACAAACTGTTTTTGGAGAAGAACTAAACAGTAAAATAATAGGAAGTGTATTTGTTTTATTAATATACCTCTCTATGGTACATCTAATTCCTTCTCTGGTATAACAAGAGAATTCTAGTATCAGCATATTTCAGTGCTTGATTGCCTTGAATAAACCAGGCCAAAGACAGTGTCCAATCTTTGAAATTTCAGAGAGACAAAGCCAAAACTTCATTTATGTTTCGAGGGAAATTTTCAGAAGTCTATGAGTTTGGTATTTTTTTTTCAGTCTTTTTCAAGATAGTCTTGAGATACTTTACAATCACAAATGAAAAGTTTGATCTCAATTGTGGGAACATGCTTTTCCGGAGCAATAGAACAGTAGAACCACTCATTCATTGCTCGTGAGCATGAAGAAATGTGAAACTCTTAAGGTCAAAATTCATTTTCATTTGATAGTAGTTTTGTTTAAGCTAAGGGATAACTGTACCACAAGGGAGGTAATATAGCAAGAAAGATCATTTTCTGCCACTTCAAAATTACTGGTTCCACTGTGAACCATCTGAGGAAATAAATTGTTTGTTAATGCTTCTTCAAGACAGAAGTCTAGATACTTCTGGAGAAAGAGTATGCTTAAGAACATGAACTTCAGCAGAGTCCTTCAAAGGAGAGAACTTAGTGAATTCCCAATTGAAGTACAAGCCTGATTTTAAACAGAAGCCTGCATATAATTTCCAACTTTTATTGCTACATTTCCCCTCTACTTCCTTTAGTAAGCTGAACAAAAAGCTGTCAGAATAAAAAGTAATATTATGTACTAAAGAGAATGTTAAAAAGATTGATTTAATAATTCAGTACTCCTTTATATTTCACTGGAGTTTCAGTGCATAGAGGTTGGGAGGAGAGCAGTGGGTGTAGTCTACCTTTATTTCAGTAATAAATATCTAAGGAATGGGAGGCAAAGGGATGAGGCTGGACTCTTCTCAGCAGTGTGTGGCGATAGGACAGGGGGAAATGGCCACAGACTGATGTATTGTAAGTTCTGCACAAATTTATATGGGAACTTCTTCACAGTGAGGGTGATGGAGCACTGGCACAGACTGACCAGAGAGGTGGTGGAGTCTCCTTCTCTGGAGACATTCCAGACCTGCCTGGACACCTGTCTGTGCAACCTGGGCTAGGGAGCTGCTTTGGTAGGGCAGTTGGACTGGATGATCTCTAGATGTCCCTTCCAACACCTACAGTTCTGTGATACTGTGTGTGTGTATATATATATATATAAACCTTTATCTGTATTTTACCTATTAGCTAATATTAAAACCAGTTTCACCACTTCTGCTTCCAGTCTTTTTCTCTAGTGCATGTGTTCTCATTATGTATCCAGTCCTTATGGCTAATTGATATGATTATTTCATTTTCTGTTATTTCTGAAAGTCTGTATTTTAGAGGTAGTGGTACTTTTCAAATAAAACTGGAGTTCGATATCCCTTTAAAAATATTGCACATACTTACCATATTATATATATATTGTTTCCTTTAGAAACCATGTATCTGGAAAATGTAACACATAACATAGAAATACCACTTTTCCTGGATGACTTTAAGTATATGAGTTTCAGTAATGATTATTGAAAGTAAAAAATGCTTTCTACATGTGGGTAGCTCAGTCTTCCATAATTAATATTTCTCTTCAGATATCAGTAGCAAGATATAAACTAGAAGTCTTTAGTTAGCAAACTTATGTCTTGTGATTTAAATTTCGTGGGACACGATTTCCTAAGATTTTCATGTTTCACTCATGAAATTTTGTTTTTGGAATGTCTATCTCTAGTGATGTACATGAGGGTCTAATCTAGCTCTGAGACTGAAAGTGATAAAAGTTAGGTACCTGCATGAGAGTTGAATTGGTTGGAAAATCTTAACTGATAAAGAGTTCAAAGGAAATCTTGGTCACTCGATCAACAATTAAAAGGTAGTAAACAGATTGTTCAGAAATTAAGAAGAATAGAAGTTCAAACCTGAATAACGGAGAAGAATACGACAACAGTAATATACATTAAATAATGAAAGTAATTCAGATAATATATATATGATGTGTGAAAACCCTGCATGTGTAGAACTGTGTTCTTTCAAGATGAGTATTTGCTTTTTGATCTATTAATGGTTGTTTTAAGAATCCTGAGTAAACTGATATGCACAGAAAACCTTTTTTGTGATTGCTTGGAGAGCTGTAGTCTGATCTAGTGAAATAGCCTTAATTATCCATATGCTGCATCTCATTTTTAAATAGCGGGGAAAAAAAAGTGTTTTTTTTCCTGCAGATACCACCATCATTGTTGCTGCCTGCTGCTGTGGAAATTGCTGAAGCAATTAGCTTCTTTCTTTCCTTCTGTACTACAGTATGTTAATTCCTGGAATGTGTTTTGGGTCTTGATGTGTATTTGGTAAACTCAGTAGCCTTTCTGCAACGCTTACATTTGAAAACATGTTCCTAAAATCCATAGCTGCAATAAATGCTTGTCTGTTTTCTAACACATGTACATACACATGCATTTTCCTTGAAAATAACCTTTGTAAAAAAAAAAAAAGCTAAGACAAATGAGTATGTGCAAAACATAGACTGTAGAAATGGGTTACATCTTTGTGAAAAAAACAGGTGACATAATTCCCTCTTAAGAAAGTTTTGAAACATTTGCTTGATCATTAATGGAATTTGAACATTAAATAGGAATGCATTTATGTATTTGGTTTGGTTGCAAAATTCCTCACCCTCTTGCAGTCTTTCATTCTAAACCTATGATTTCTTTGAATCAAAACTGTTGGCACATGAAAACAATTCTTCTGTTTTGTAGCTGTTTGTTTCTAAGTGGTGTGGCCAGGGAGACACTGCAAGTCTGTTCTTGTGAGTGCTTTATTTCCATTTTGCAGATTTCAAAGCTCAGCATCTCCAACAACTTTATTGAGCTGTTTCCTGATAGGAATAGATAAACCAAATAAAGCACAACAGCATAATTTAGATGTTAAGGAAGAAAGGGAGAGAAAGAAATACCATTTACTTTTAATTGCTCTCTCACCTACACTCCCAAAAGAAAGAACATCTTGTTCTAAAGAAATCAAACAATCAAGGAGAATTATGTTAGGGATTCTCATATTTGTACAGAAAGTTGTCTTTTGTCATGTCTTTCACTTCCAGAGGACTAAGGAAAAGCTTTCTATGCATTCAGTAAGAATGAAATTTATCTCCTGGGACTGGGACAGAAATCTTCGTCAAAGACTTAAATAGAAATTATGCAGTTCACAAGTCTTGTTTGGAGCCTGGTGACAGGTCGATATCTTAACTACTGAAAGGTCAAGCTATTCTGTTGCTTCAATACAAAGTACTAAATAGGATTGTGTCATTCAACAATGTGCCAGAAGTTCAACCAGCTTAATATAATCATGATTTGAAATTCCTAGCCATGGTTAACCTTTAAATATTTATTTGAGACAGTACTAGATTTCAGTTTCTAATACTAAAGTATGATAGTTGCAACAAAATTTATGACTTAGAAATATAATTTGAACAGATCTCGTAGTTTTGAGTTTTCAAAAATGGAAAAATAAGACAGATATGTCCTGAATATCTAAGGGAATTAGAGCTTTAATTACTTTCTTGTTGTTAAGCCTTTGAAAAATTCACCCTTGAGAGTGTGTTTATTTATTGAAATGATCTTCTGTGCAGTATCTGTCTTACCCAAAATTGTATGCCTGGATTCCTCTGAATGACTGTACAAAGGAAACAAGAATTGCGAGTTAAAGATAAACAAAAGAAATATTGTCCTGTCTTCACTCACAAAAAACAATCAATCTTCAATATATCTATATGTAAATAATAACTATAATAAATAAAAAAAGGAAAATAAATGAAAATTTATTATTTCCATACAGGAAATATTTATTTTTGTAGGATAAATTCTTCTAAAACAGAAAATGCCGTGTTTTGAACCTTGATCTGGGGCTGGATGGATTGCGGTCATAACTTTTTTCACTTCTACATTTATCCTCATTAATTTTGGGCAAAGATGTCTTCTTATTAGCACTCTGTTTTATTCATGTTCTTTGCAGTGATCACAAATATACCCTATGGTTTGTTTTTTTAGGATGAATTCTAATCATGTGGAATTTTAATTATTTAGTATTATATTTTCCATACTCCTTGTTGGTTATTATGATATGTTTCTTAATCAATTTCTGTACTTCAGAGCATATATATATATTTCAATTAGGCTTCTGAAATGAATGTAGGACAAGGAGGGGAAAAAAACAACAAAAACAGATTATGGGGAGGTACTGCTGAGTTGTATGAAAAATCATAATAAAAAGATGACTAAAAATTTGCTTCTTTAGGATTTGTGCTTGCTTATTGTTTTTTTTGGGAATGGGGGAGAGTTGGGGTAAGAGGAGGAGTGTGTATTTTTCTGGCTTAAAATCAGTGGATTTACTTATCAGTTTAAACAAATACATTTTGAATTCTCTGAAGTAGTATTTTATCTTCCGATCATTCTGTTTTTCTAGACATCTTATACTAGTGAAACCCTGACTAGTGAAACCCTGAGATGCTTCCTTTGGCTGATAAGTGGTCAACAGGCTGATGTATTTAGTGCAGTAGGCGGAGCAGAACTCTCCCTGGGAAACCGCATTTTGTGCGTGCATCTCTGGGGGACCTACCTTGCATATTGGTGCTGGGGCTTTTCTCCCACTTTGGGAACTTAAAGGCTAGGTGCGGCTGATCGGTAAACTGATCCCCAGTAGTGAAAAGGCAGTTGTGGTCAGTTGCACAGATACGAAATTCAAGTATTACACTAGGAGAATTACAGAAGCTTCTCAGGCCAAGTCTTAGTTCCACATTGCTTTTATTTTAGTAAATGCTTACTTATTCAGTTTTCGGAGAATTAATCTTCTGCCATAGACTATTAAAAAAAATACGTCTAAAAATAGCATTTGTGGTCCAAAATCATGAGAACTAACAGCTAAGCTTTGTAGGTAAGCAATTACTGCATTCACGTCTCTGTCATCTCTACTTGCTTGATTTCAACTTTCAAATAATGTGACAGCTGAAGATAGGCCCAACATGAGTACTGAACCTTATTGCATAGGTAGCACTATGCCACAATGAAGCCAAATACTTTTTGGCCCAGCCTTTTAAGTTCTAGTAAAAAAAAAAAATCAAACTTTAAGTAGCCCAAGCCTTTTCCTAATGGATACAATTTTTTTTAAAGGATATTTGCAGCAGTTGTTTAGAGCAAACAAGTTAACAAAATCTTTCATGTATTTTTCATCTGATGATTTATTAGTAACTCTTCTAGTAACAGATAAATTGCAGGTGCTAAATACTAAGGAAAGAGCATGCTACAAATAACTTACCATGAAGGGAAATCAGAGTGTGTAGATACCAAACATACCAAAAGGGAGGTATCACTGATTACCTACCTTACAGGCAGAAATCATAGTTCATAGGTAGTGCTGCTATTATGAAGCTTTCCTCAGACAAAGAGGAGAGTTTTAATAGGCTGTTAATGGATTGGAAGAAGGGTAATGATGCAGCTTTGCAGGTGCTTATCAGGCTCTTTCTGAGCCTAGAAACATGAAAGGATTTTTATTTATTTGTATATTTATTTACTTATTTATTTTGGAGTTGATAAGCTTTAAGGTGCCAAAAAGTGTCAAAAAGACCTGACCTCAAGATAATAAATATTATGACAATTGGGATGGGGGGGAAGCTTTGAGACTGTAGATAAGTAGATCATATTTCATTTAATAGAAAACTATGGAAAAATTTGTAGTTATTAATGAGGGAAATCATTTGTATAAGAATCGCAGTCAGTGAGATTCCGTTAATTTGAACAGACGCGTAGAAGTGAAAAAAACATTTCTCAGTGATATAAACAATATTGACTGCATAATTGAGATATAGGCGAATAAAAACTTAGACCACAGTTTTTGCCATTGAGTCAGTGGGGAAAGTCTTATAACAATACAATGAAAATGTCATAGCTTGGGTCTTGATATGAGTGAAAAGTCCGACTGGAAGGTGATAGCCTAATTAAGAGACTGAGAGATTCCTGTTTTATGCAGTAATCAGAGAATGAGGGAGTAGAGTAGGCTCCAGAGGTGAAAACACTGAGATTCATTTCTTTATACATATTAAACTTGAATTCATAGCTAGTCACCCATGAAATCAGAAAGTCAGAACGATAAGCCAGGATCTTCCTGAAGGCCTTGCAAGAGCGAGAGTAATTTACTAAGACTGAAAAAAAGTACTCATTTCTTGAGGGGAAATCAGGAAGAATTTAGAACACAAGCATATACGTATTTTTTGCATAATTATATGTAGCTAAAAGTGTTCTTGTAGGTATTACATGAATACAAATTTTATACTCTGCAAGTTTGTCCCCCATATGGTGATTATATTGTATCAAGGAGGAATAAAAAGGAAAAGTGTTCCAGAAGCATGCAAATTCTTTCATTTGTTCTTTCACATATTATTTTTCCCTTTTTGATAATATTGTAGTAATTATTGTAACAAACAGTGATTTTTTTTCTTTGTATTATAGGGGTGTCTCAAGTCAAATACTTACTTTTATTCCTTTATAGCAATATTTATACATAGCTCTCTTAATAATCAAGGATTTTATTGTGCTAAGCACAATATTGAAAAATACTTCTTTTCCTGAAGGAAATTATGTGAGCTGTGTGCTATATAAGTGAAATCTTGTAACAGTTCTACTTAGTCACCCAAACTTGGTTATTTCCATTACTGCTTTCTTGTGCCCAATCCTTAAGACATGGTGAGAAGAACATTAAACAGAAACTACTGACAATTTTCATGTCTTGAAAATATGCCAGAAATAGTACTTGAAAGCTGTGTAAAACAAAGAAACTTCGGAATATCAACCCAAATAAAACAACAACAACAAAACAAAAGCAAAACAGGAAAACTGAACATGAAAACTATGTCTTCTGCTTGGAAAATGAATATTTGAAAGCAAAACCTGTCAGGTTCTTCTGGAAGATGAAAAACACGTTAAGAGTATGATTTTGATCATATACAAGGCTAACTGAAGAATGTCTTAAACTGACATGAAAAAGAAATGTTTCTGTTCTCTTCCTTGTTTTTCTACCAGATGAAAGAATGCTTGTTAATCTTTGTGAAGGTCTAAGTATACTAGATGAGTAAGCAACAGCTGATGAGTAGTCTGAATCATGCAGTTTTTATTTTCTTTGCAAGTTTATTTCAAAAACTAGGTTAGTATTTTAGTGCTCAGATTTTTAAAAAATACCAACACCATTTTAGATTCATGATTTTTTTAGATACCCAACAATGATAAGTTTAATGTAAATATGTGCTCAAAAGGCTTTGATGAAATTGCATGCAGTCAAAGTTATGAGTGTTTATCTTGGTATATATATCACTGGCATGAACAGGGACATTTGGAAGGAAATCAGATCCTCATTTCTACAGCAAATAAAATCCTTCGTACAACTTTATCTCTTCAGAAAAGGATGATATCTGCTTGAACGCTTCTCATTTCGCAGTATGGCTCAAAATGAAAGCAGCATTTTTTGTAGTTTCTTATTTGAAACTCAGTTGGTATTGTTTGCTGCTGAGAAATATCTGTAACAATGCACCTGAGATACCTAGAAAGAACATTGTCATTCTACAGGTGTTACTATCTTGATTTTGATGCCTTTGGGTAAACACTAAATACTTTGCCAATTAGTGAGTGCTTTATGAGCTACTCTTTGTGCTAGAAGCATTTCATATTCAGATGGTGGTTGTTTCATGTGCTTATTTTTGAGGTTCTTCTCTGTTCTTACAGATAAGGAGGATAATATTACAGAATCAAGCTAAACTAGTTTTCAGTTGCTTGAATGTAATATTTTTTATCCTTGTTATAATGCTTGTTGATTTATCACAAGAAATTTTTTACAGAGATTTTATATGTTCTTTTCTCTGCCACCCCTGCAACTGTCCCTATCCAGCAATTTTGTTTAGATACTTTTTGCCATGCATAATGAGGCTTGTGCATGGATATATACAATTTACAAATACTGATAAGTCATGTATTGGCTAATACAGCCAGCAGATGTATAACACTAGCCAGCTACCAGGCTATTAATGGATGTGCTCATCAAATCCAAGGAGTCACCAGATGAGTATTTGCTGGCCAGGCATTCTGTGGTCAGCTGCTGAAACATCAGGCTGGAGTATTGCTTGGACTCAGTTTCTCTAAATGCTCGGTACATTTGTAATGTTTACATTGGTTTTATTATTGTCTTTACTTTTGAGCATTCCATATCCTCTCCCGCTTGGTTCTCTGCTGTTTCTTCAACAATTGCATATCCTTTTTTTTTTTTCCCCTGCATTGCATGACTTTACCTGTGTACTTTCTCACACCTTAGCAATGAAAAACTAGCTATGAAACTGTAAAACTAAGCCAACAAGACATTGCTGTTCTCCACTGAACTGAAATCTGATTTAAAACCTTTGGACTGAGAAAAACAAACTCTTGAGATGAAATTTCCCATTCAACTAGCTATGATAATGTAAAACTTCAGTTTACTTATCAGGGTATGATATTCCATACACTGTGCATTGTGACTATGGGTACTACTTTCATCCTTTTGAAACTGTGAAAACAAATTGTGATTCAAACTTACTAGAGAAAAACAAATCAGAACAGATAAATAGGCTTTCCTTTTGTCTTCCACTTCTAATACAAATCAACACATTACCACGTTGATTGTAAGATTATAGGATTTCAAAATGAAAAGAGAATGGAAGATGCATTGCTTTGGGTGAAAGCAATAATACATTTGTATTTGATCCAATTAATTCCAGGAAATTACTGTATTATTTGCAAAGAAATAAATTACAAAAAATAAGTATTTTAGTAAAATTCGTGCAATTTTATGAAGAAATTATTTTTGCTTTCTCTACAGTTTCTACAGGTCATCATCAGCAGGTCAGAATTTTTTCTCTCTAGGAGCAGAGATATTTCTGCTTCTAGATGTTTCAGTAGTTGTTGGGCATTATTGTCAGTAGAACATAGCTGCACTGTGAGACCAGGAGCAGCCCTGTAAAAAATGCTCTGAAAAAAGCTGATGTTATTAAGTTATAAAATATAGGAAGACTACAGCAGAAAACTGTGCTGAAGGATAAATTCACTATAAGTTGAAAAAGTTTTACCAGTATAGAAGTTGGCAGTGGGAAGTTACATTTTAATACTCTTTATTTTGAATTTTCTGAGAGCATGGTTTACCTGATTAACGTAGAATATATTTATTAAAGAAGTATGTGAATGTTCTTTATTAGCTTTTAAGTTACAATGAAATCTAAGATATTTCTTTTAAAGTATGACTTAAGAATTGATCTCATTGCTTTTATATTTGGAACTATTGTCTCACCTGATAACCATTTCTAAGTAAAATTTGTAGCTTCTTCCCATGTTAACATTTTGTTATTACAAGCAAGTATACTTTGTGGTACGATCTATTGTGCAAGTATCAACTGTATTTGCACCTGTAAATATTTTGAAAATAATTTAATCATTTAAGATATCACGAACATTTACAACAACTTGTGTTCAGTGCTTAAGTGCTCTGAGTGAAGGAAAAATTTTCAACAATTCACCTTCTACGTATCAGTATGCAGTGGGTAAAGACAAACATGCCAAGATAACTAATATGTAAATAGTTTTGAAACATATACATCTTCTGTTAGTAATAATTTTTATAAAATAAAATAAAAGTCTATTACCTATGTTATGTGAGCAGAAAAAAAAGCTCAGTAAAGTGATTGAGAGATGTGCAGAAAAATACTTTAAAAATATTTAAACTGAGGAAAAAGTAGGATGGGTGATCTGTTCACAGTGTGTACCCCATAAGTGGATGTTTTTCACAAGTTGCTTTGAGAGAAATAAAGTGCTTAAAGTTTGAAGAAGTACAGGACAGTAATTGTGAGATATTAGCTCTGGGCAAGTTTAATTGAGAAAGAGTAGGTAAGATACTATTGCATGTCCCAGTTTAACAAATCCTTTAAATGTTGCAAGGAAATTTTGTTGGTCGTTCCTGTTTGATGCAGCAAACATCCATTATACATTAAAAGAATACACAAATATGCCACTGATCATCTGGTCCTTGATAGGATGCCAGCCACTCAGGATCAGCATTTGCATAAACAGCTGGAGTTTTTCTGGATCTGTTCCTATCATGTAGCTGGATTCCTTCCCGGTTGTTTGTACTTTATCATATCTCAAATGAGTTAGCTTGCTTATGATATATCTGACAACTTCATAGAGAGAAATGGATTTATTCTTTAGTCACATCCACTTTAAGCAGGTGCGGAAATAAATTAAATATGGAGGATGGACTGGGACATGTGAAATAAGCTGTCCTCTACATTTTCATAGTTTTTCTTAATAGAATTCAGAAAATTACTGAAATTGGTGCTTTTCCCCAAGAGAATTATTGCATGCATCCTTCCAGTGAGAGATGATGTTCAGTGACACTGAGAATATGCATGAAAAAGTAAGAATAAGAAAACTTAAAAGCAAACTAGAGAGTAAATTAAAAATCGGTTAATGGAAAAGGAGATTGATTATGGCTACTACCGGTCCATTATATGACATAGTTCATTAGTTTTGGTCATATCTTTTAATATGCAATTCATATGGTGGAGAAAGGGTAGATAAATCATGCTGAAGGAATCAGTGATAGAGAAATGATGACAAAAACATCACTTTCTTAACCAAACTTCCCTGACTGGAGACCAGAACAAAGTTAAGGATGTGCATGAACCTGGTAGAAATGAAACATTTTGCTTCTAAAGTTTACTGCACATGTTTATTGTCAAGCAGATAGCACCAGTGTTTAGAATACTGAGATGGAAAACTGGCTTCTGTGTTTCAAGAAATATGTCTATCATAACATCTCATTCTCATCTGCAGAATTTTTTTTTCTTTTCATGTGGAAAGTAGGAGCACAGACTGAAAGAATGAAATCCTCTGAAGATTATTTTCATTGTTAACTAGTTTTATTTGTAGTATAAAACTCAAACATCTCAGAAATGATTTTTAGAGACCTAGTTCCAAATTCTTTAAGATATATCTAATTAATCATGTAAAATGACTATAGTTTCTCCTCAATAAAATGAAATTGAAGCTGTGAAAAACAAATCCAGTAAAATGCATTTGCTGATGTTACACAAATGGATGTTAGTTTTATGAGGGGGTTAGCAGTTTTAACGCGATCTCTTTTGAAGGACTATAAAGTGTTTAAGAATAGAACTGCTCTTTTTAATTTGATTTCTCATTACTGCAGTGTTAGGTAGTTAGCTTAGTTACCTATATGAAAAAAGAGATATTGACAAAAAAATATTGACTTGACTAGAAGATCAAAGAGTCAAGATTAAAGAAGCAGAATATGGCAGGAAAAGAAAACAACCAATTAGATTATTATTCTGCAAACAAAATGCTAGCATATATGGCAGTAATATTCCATCCTGAAGTTTAATCTAAAGTGAACCCTTATTTAATTTCAGCTCATTGGTCTAGTCGCATATTTTGTACCACCATGAGTAATGCTTTATAAAAAGTTTTTATCTGACTTTTATGGTCAGGATGAATTCACAGATCTACAGCTGAAGTAGGTAAGGCATTGTGGTCACTTAGCCAAGAAAAGCTTGTTGTTCAAACAAGCTAAAGCTAACAAAAGCCAAGGCAAGCCCAGGATCTTGTGCTGTCATGACAGTTCACTATATGGCCTTTCACTAACCATAGCAGCATTTATGCTTACCTGAACTGCGCTAGATAATTTACAGAAAATTATCTGCTGCTTTTTGCATGCTTAGCCTTTTTACAGTAAATGCTGCAGTTCTTCCTGGATTGCAGCTTCACCAGAGAACTCCTACAGCCTAAGTCTTTCCTGCCTTCTTTTACTCTTGTTGCTTATTAGTCCTGAATTCCCTGTTCTCTATGAGTTGGCACAGGTTGGACATAATTTATTAATCATAAGGCAGATATACTTATTTTACTAAATTGTTAATCCCGGAGTCCTTTTCCATATGCTGCTTAACAAGCTGTCTGTATTAATTTTGCTTTACTTGTGCTTGGTCTTTGATTATTTACATCTTTAATTTTTTTTATAATTCATACTAGCCTTCAGAAGCAGTTACATCTATTTTGCTTGATACCTTTAAGATGACTGTTTAGTTTGGCAATGTGGATCATTCATACAGTGCAGAAAAAGATCTTGAAGAAACATAAAATGAAATGAGGCTTTGAAGTAATATCAGTCTCTGGACTATTTTTCATTTTGCAGAGAATTTATGGAATCATCTTCACTTACTACTCCTTGTAGAGAACTACCTGTGATTTGATGAATATTGCTCAGCAGCTCTCTTGCAGTAGATAGCTTTATTTTTAATTTAGTTTCAGGGTTTTTTTTTTTTTAAGCTTAGCTACATTTTTTTTTTTTCAATTTCATTTTTCTTTTAAGCATTCTTTGTTTTAAATACGTATACATCATATAATCTTTGGGAAAACTTCCTTGTTTCTTGTAGTGTATTATCTTCCCTGCATTAATTCTGATTATTCTCTTTGTTTTTCTTGTGTACTTGTGCTTTCACAACGCAGTGGGTCATTCTGGTCGTGTTTTGCAATTTGCTCTGTGAAATGTCTATGTGAAATGTCTTTGACCTCAGATCCAATGTGTTCAGTTACGTCTGCTAATCACTTTTGTTTGGTTTGTGTTTACTTAATAATGCCCATCTTAGACAAGCTTTATTAGTTGTCTGGTCTTTGGGTGATACTACAATAGTATGCAAAGTTTTATTGTGTCACTCAAGCTTACTGAATTCTACTGTTATATACTTAAATGCTTATGGACAACAAAATGCCTCCGAAACTATATTATTTCTGTTTCTTGCTAAGTTAATAAAATTAGACAATTAGTTAATATTATTAATGGACTCAATTTTTAAGCTCATTGTAGGTAGCAGAGATATTTATAAATATCAAATTCCTGAACAAATACTAAAATGCAAGAGAAAGCCAATGTTCAGTACTTCAGTTTAAGATTCAATTTAGGTGAAGATCTCTCTGCAGCGTTCCTAAAGATGATAAAACCTCAGTGAATATTCATTTAATACTGAACATGTTAATCTTCATTCCACTTTTAGTGGGATCGTAGAATCATAGACTGGTTTGAATTGGAATGGATCTTTAAGATCATCTAGTTCCAGTCTCTCTACTACAGGCAAGAATACCTTCCTCTAGACCAAGCTGCCCAGGACCCCATTCCATTCAGCCTGGCCTTGAATGCATCCAGGGATGGAGCATCCACAGTTTCTCTGGACAGTCTTTCTCTGATATCTTACAACCCTCCAAATACAGAATTTCCTCCTACTGTCTAATCTAATTCTCTCTAATTTTATTTTGAAACTGTTCCCTCTTTTCATATCACTGTCAGACTATGTACAAAATTGGACTTAATCTTTTTTTCCCCTTAGTTCCCTATAAGCTCCTTTAACGGGCTTGTAAGGATACAGTTTTTTTTTCTCCCTAGTTGAGAGACAAGCAATAACTTCCTTAGCTTCGTTTTCAGCGCCCACATTCCCACAGTGAATCCATCATGGTCATCTCCAGACAAACAAGTTCTGCAGTGCGTTTGGCATATGTGCTGATGCGTCTGAGCTGTTTGCCTCTTCTAACAATGTAATGGTTACAACAGAGTAGTAGGCTAATTGTAAAGTTCTCTAATGTATTTATCATGAACCTAGATGTATACATTTCCAGGAACTATCTATTTATAGGGGACTGTTAATGAGAGTTTATTCTCATTCTGATTTCTTTTATTCTCTGGAACAAACGTGTATGGGAATAATTTCAGAGAGAAGCAGAAGTGTGCTGAAAAATAAGGTACAACATTGGTATGGTCCTTCAGAAGTAAGAATGAGATCATTCTTAGCATATTGGGAATCCTTCACATTTCTTATTGATCTGAAAACATTCTGTCCAAACAGCAAGCCATAGAGACTGAGCAGTACTGAATATAATAGGAGAGCCAGGGTATTCCACTAATGCACCTGTAACTGTAGTTCAACAATTAATACGTCAGCTTTCATATGAGTCTCTCTTGTTCAGTTTGGTGCTTTACAAAAACGTCCAATGCAATACTTTTAATAAACTGTCAGGAGAGAAGAATAGCTACCATGGTTAAAGTGTTTCTGGGGGTTGAGTTAGTATCTCTACTAGCAATGCATTTTGCGGTGGTGCTTGACCAGCTCATTTGAGACTAGAATGAGTATCCACTTACCTGAAAGACTTACATTCAATTACAATATTTCTAAAAAATTTTTATATGTTTTAGTTATTATTCTTTTTTATTCCGACAAATTACATTTTACAGGAAGTTTACAGTAGCAATTTGTACTACTTTGTGGATCATGTATTTCATTTATTTTTGGTCTGGAGGGCTTCTGATTAACAGCTCCAGCTACTTTTTTATTTATCTTGTTTCACAAGGCGTCAGTTGGTGCTTCTGCACTAACATGCTATCTCATTTAACAAGAGTAGGCTTAGGAGTCTGATTGCATTCTACTGATTCATAGATTCATAGATTCATAGATGCATTAGGTTGGAAAGGACCTACAAGATCATCTAGTCCAACCATCCTCCTATCACCATCCCTACCCACTAAACTACTAAATCAAATCCCTTAGCACCTCATCTAAACGCTTCTTGAACAGCGCTAGGGATGGTGCCTCAACCACCTCCCTAGGCAGGCCATTCCAGTGCCTGACCACTCTTTCAGAGAAAAAGTTTCTCCTCAAATCTAATCTAAATCTTCCTTGGCGCAACTTGTGGCCATTCCCTCTCGTCCTGTCACTAGTAATCTGGGAGAAGAGGCTGACCCCCTCCGCACCACAATCCCCCTTCAGGAAGTGGTAGAGTGCAATAAGGTCCCCTCTGAGCCTCCTTTTCTCCAGACTAAACAATCCCAGCTCCCTCAGCCGCTCCTCATAAGACTTGTGCTCCAGACCCCTCACCAGTTTTGTTGCCCTTCTCTGAACACGCTCCAGGGCCTCAATGTCTTTCTTGTAGTGAGGGGCCCAAAACTGAACACAGTACTCGAGGTGCGGCCGCACCAGAGCTGAGTACAGGGGGATGATCACCTCCCTGCTCCTGCTGGCTACACTATTTCTAATACAGGCCAGGATGCCGTTGGCCTTCTTGGCCACCTGGGCACACTGCCGGCTCATGTTAAGCCGAGCATCAACCAACACCCCCAGGTCCTTTTCCTCTATGCAGTCTTCAAGCCACTCTGCCCCAAGCCTATAGCATTGCATGGGGTTATTGTGGCCAAAGTGCAGGACCCGGCACTTGGCCTTATTGAACCTCATCCCATTGATCTCAGCCCAGCTATTCAGCCTATCCAAATCCCTCTGAAGGGCCTCCCTACCCTCAGGCAGATCAACACATCCTCCCAGCTTGGTGTCATCTGCAAACTTACTGAGGGTACACTCAATCCCCTCATCTAGGTCATCAATAAAGATATTAAACAAGATGGGCCCCAATACCGACCCCTGGGGGACACCACTCGTAACAGGACGCCAGCTGGACTTAACTCCATTAACCACTACCCGCTGGGCACGGCCCTCTAGCCAGTTCCCCACCCAGAGGAGAGTGAACCTGTCCACACCACGGGCTGCCAGTTTCCCCAGGAGAATACTGTGGGAGACCGTGTCAAAGGCCTTGCTGAAGTCCAGGTAGACTACATCAACAGCCTTTCCCTCATCTACCAGTCTGGTCACCCAGTCATAGAAGGAGATGAGGTTGGACAAGCACGACCTGGCCTTTGTGAACCCGTGCTGACTGGGTCTGATCCCCTGGTTGCCGTGCACGTGCCGTGTGATCTCCCTCAAGATCATCTGCTCATCTGATTGAAACATGCTAAGAATTAGTTATATTTAATAAACTAGGTACGTTGGTCTTGCTAGTAACATGTTTCATTTGCTATGTTATAGAATCATTCTCATGCATCTTTTTAAGGTGTTATTGATCAAATGCTGACAAATGCATCCTAAGTAGCATAAACCAGGTGTCTAACTATCAGATGGCAACAGTGATGGGATAGTCTCCTCTTCCACCTCATTTAGAGACATAAAGTATTCTGAATCCTGATATCGCCTTTGCAGCAATTTAATTCACATCTTTGAATATTAATCTTAGAACTTTCCAAATATCAATGATTTCTAGGACCTTCCCTCTAGAATGTGTTTTTTTTTCATTCTTCATTTTTCTTTATCACAGATGAATTTAACATAGCTATTCCAAAGACAAGGCGTATTTATTGAGGCTTTGATAAAGCAGAGCATAGTAGCTGGTTTGTTCTGCTTGTGCCTTCACAGAGTTCTGGCAATAACAGCAGGATAAGCAGAAGTGTGTAAATGTTATCTTTAATACCAAAAATAAGAAAAGATTGTCATCTAAATGTGAAAACAGAGTTTTTAGCCCTGATTGTAATTCTCTTTTCAATTCAGTGGTTGATTGTTACCTCAAAGGTGGCCTCATAATGTTTATATTATGTAATTCCTCCTTACAATTACTGTTCTGCTTCAAATAATTTCTTCTGCTACATATGATTTTATTGAGTAATGTCTTGTATGCACCCAAGTAAAACACACTTTGAATGTTACTTAACTTAATGAGGATAATGAGTCTGATACCATAAAAGATGAGCTAAAAGTTACACAAGTACAATGTGTATAGGTATATGTAATTTCATTTTATGCTTTCTGGATGCGGAACACTTGCAAAAGAGTGCATTTCATTTGAAGTTTTGAACAGCATTAGGACATTTGTTCTGCCTCCACCCTATCTTTCTTGTACTCATCGCAGTCTTTAAGGATTGTCACCTTATCTGCCCAATCGAGTTGGAGGTACATGCAGTGATTCTTGCATTCATTAAAAGATTTGAATCTCATTCAGCTTTGGAATACTTTCTGTGTTTAAATATTTTTTTGTGTGAAGGCAAAGACAAAAAGTTGTTGATTTGCATTCAGTTTGATTGTTAACGTTTTAGAAATATTCTAAAATTCACTTTTCTTTTTCCCTGATGGTAAAATTGTCTAATGTCTGTGTTTCCTCAATGGTTGAATATAAAGTAGACTAAAACAAGTATCACATCCTATTATATGCAACAATTATATACTAATTACAGTATATATGTGTTGATAGTATGGTTTTCGATAAATACCAATTTTTTTATGAAATTTAATTTCATTTAAAAATATATTAGAGTTTAATTCTACTTAATGTTATAACAGGGACCTCTGTCTCTGAGACTGAAGAGCTAAATGGCTAGAGAACTGTATTACTAGAAACATTTCAATTGTGATTCTTTTAAAAATTATCTTAAAATTATTTGTACTTGATCAAGAGTGGAGTGTCTTCATTATGTTATGTAAAATGTCACCTTTGAAACTGGTGAGACTAAAGTAAGGTTAGAGGAGAGGACAAAAACAGTGGTGACATTATCAGTGGAAAATGAATTCTGAATGGATTGCTTGCAAAAAATAAGTGAACAGGTGAAAGTAATTGCAAATTGAGGAATTTTGTTGGGCTTCACTGCATCTCTTTTCTTAGCTACGCTGTACTCAAAATCATCCCTGCACCAGCCTTCTTTTGTGTTTTTTTTTTCTTCAGAATGTGCTGAATAAATTAAAAGAATTCAGAAATGAGTAGCTCCAACAAAATTTTCTGCCCTGTTCTGTTTCATGACTTTGCCTGTTGTAGTAAATTCAGCTAAGAGCTGGTTAGTTATCTTTTATAACTATTTCTACTGGAGGAGATACTGTGATTTTTGCCTGATGAGATGAAAGTCAAGTGACTGTTGTTTAGAAATTGGTACTAATTTTGTAAAAGGTAAATATCAATTTACATTTTGCTTTGATGTGCTGTTTAAGTGTTGGTGTATTTGTAATTAAATTGGTTATTTTGTTTGAAAGAAATCCCAGCCACAGCTTAACTGGTAGTTAAGGTCATGCCAAATTATTGGCATACACAGGAGCTGCTACCCTGGAATCAGAGAAAATGGTGCAATTATACAAGTTCTTCTTACAAGCTTTGAATTTACAAATGCTAAGAGATAACTTTGCTATTACAAATTAGGGAGAAATCGTACCAACTGAAGTCTAATGAGAACTTTGCTGTTGGTTTATATATATAAATACATATATATGTGGTTACTGAAGCCATAAAGTGCTTAAAACACATTTCATTTTATGATAGAAGCAGTTCTGTAAAAAGTTCTGTCTTTATATTTTTAAGTACATTATAAGGAATGTTGATTCAAAAGCCTAAAAATGTAAGGAGTAAATGAGAAAATATGATTCATTATTTCAGTTGAGTTACCTTGTAACTACACCAGCCACCCAAAATTCTTTGTAGATTTCTTCGACAAGATCTCATCCTGTATCAGTAGTAATTAAGCCAAATGACTGCCTTACTGAAAGACGCTGGTATTGTGGAGATCAATTCAGAAAATCTTGCAGAAATCCTTTGTAAATGAAAACTTAAAAATATTCTGGGGAACCTATCACTCCTTCTGTCTGCATATTGTTTACACTCAGACATTAAGTATATGCGTATGCATGGAAAATATGTATCCATTAAATTACATAATTAAATATGCATACAATGGATAGCTCTGTTGATGCTCTCATCTGGATTAAAAAATAAGAAGGTGGGGGAAATATTTTACCATGCTGTACTGAGGCAAGACAAGAACAGTGGTTTATAAACACCTTTGATGTTGAATTGCATCATTTAAATTGAGATAGAGACATACTAAGAGCCAAGGAAAGCTCTAATAAAAGCTTGTGCGGAGCTTTTCTTTCTGCTTGATGTTCTATAAATAGGGACTTACAATGAGGGCTTTTTAACTTAAAGAAAAGCAAAATATACTGCTTGTTTGGGTGTTTGGGTAGACTCAGGTAAAGGTTACATGGGAAATAAGTTAATAGACTGAATTTTATAGCTGTGTGTATAACTGTCAAATCTCTGTGTAAATTACCTTTCTCTTCTGCTGGCTGGAATGCAAAAATCCAATAAACTGTTAATAAAAATGGAAAGGTCATATGTAAATACCACAGATCTTGAAAATGAACCAGAAAAATATGATACTTTGCACACAAATATAATTTCATATTCGGCCTTGTGGTTTCAAAAATGGAATGGGTCTTAAGATGTGTTTTTATCCAAGTATAGGAAAAGAAGATTCTATTAAGAAGGGATTTGCTTTAGATATGAATAAAAAAAGTCTTTTTGATCTCTAATTGGCTGTTTGTTTCTCTAGCATAGGAATAATTTGTTTACCTTATAAAGAATGCTAAAAATAGAGACCAGTGGAGTTATTCTAATGATTCAAAAGGTAATTTACAGTGGAATATACATTTAATGTTTTCATTCCACTGGAGTACGTTCTTGTTTGTGTATTTTTATTTACATTGACGTACATTGTTAGCTTTCTTTCTAGAAGAAAAAATGAGGAATTTGCAAAATACCTGATTTCATGCTCATAAGACTGGAATTTGAAGTGCCAGCTTCAAAGAAGTCATGATTGCCTTTATTTTTGTCTTTAAATGTTGAGATTCTTGAGGTACCTGAATGATATGCATTTATTTAATTAAATAGATTATACATTGGAAGGGTAGTGTGCTGTGAGTCACTGAAGGCTGGCAGAGAACTATGTGACTGCAGTTTTCCTTCTTTCCTGTTTGCTTTCTCTCTTTTCAATGAGGTTATGGTGTAAATATTTTCATAATAATGGTTACCTATTTAAGAAATTATTTGTCTATTGCACTGCTAAGCAGATATCAAAATAAGGGGTATCAACCTTAGTATTCATAACTCAAAGAGATTTTTAAGGCAATTTTCTCTTAAGGTGAGATTCAGGAACAGAATTAGTATAGAAATGACTTGTAAGATGGATGCTTTTTTTACAAAAAAATCCAAACTGCTTTCCCTCAAAGATACAATTTTATATCAAAGCTACTCTAAAATTCGAGTGATTGCCCACTTATTTTTCTAAACATTAAGATAAATGATGACTTTAATAAACAGTAGGCACCAAAAATAAATCGGGAAGGACAGAAAATATGTAACCACCCAGTTATGTACTCATGACAGCATCTCCTTGGTAGTTTGTTATTAAAGGATTTTCTTATTACGATTTCTAAATTAAATTTCATTTTGTGTCTTTGAACTGAATGGTAGAAAGAAAAGGTCACTAGAGCCATTGGAATACCTAGAGTATTCTATTTAAAAGCAGGAATCAAAGAAAAGTCTCTTTTCTTACTTTCTATTAGATTTGCTTTTTTCTTAAAAGCTGTAACTTCTGAATTGCAGAAAATTTATAACAAGAAAGAGAAGTTGGAAAAATTGTGAGTGTAGATCAGACTTTCACACACTGTGTTTTGCTTGAGATTTTTACCTACAAATCCCTTGTATGTATAAAGAGAAAAGGAAGTAGAACAGAATACAACTTCACGATCTACTTTTATTAATTATTTATATGATGAAATGTTAGCCTCTCATCAAAAGCTTCTGGGTGAAAATAATTCCTCAATTTTATGTGACGGGACGTATCTACCATTTATAGACTTTCATTTATGCATGCCTTCTGTTTTTATTTCTACCAGTGATGAAAAATTATTCTGATTATACATGTTGCTGGATGAAGCTGCAGGAGCAGACTGTCAGGACACTGGTGCATCTGCACCGAACTGCTCTGTATGCTGCAGAAATGTAAGGGAAGATTCATCTTGGAGTATTTTAATAGAGCAATACAATTTTGCTGTGTCTGCAACAAGATTAGGGAATTTTTACTCCATCCCCCAGTTTTTGTCTTAGAAAAGCCTAACGAAGTTGAATAATTAGAACTATGAGAGACCTAGAAATCAAAGAAAGCATAATTGAAAAGAACCAGTGTCAAAGATAGTGTCGCTCTTTATATAGGTGTAAGAAACTACTTGTAGTTTGTCGGTTATGTATAGACAAATAATTAAAAGTAGTATAAAACAATTTTGGCCCATTAAAACGTTACATGGTGGTATACATGCAGACTGGTAGCACAAGAAAAGAAAGGAAAATCTTTTGCACATTTACTGCTTTTTGTTGTGTATGTTTAAATATAGATTTGCAAATTTGGTTGTGTAAAAATCGCTGGAAGACAGTCTAGGATAATCAGCATTCATTTGTGAATACAAATGGAGCTTAATTTTCAGCAATAAAAATGCCACAAAAAATGTGAAGATATTTGCAAAACCTGGTGCTTCCATGCGACTGGAGGAGCCTCTATTTTATTCTCTGAAGTAGATCTGTGTACTGAAAAACCTGAGTAGAATAAAATTAGCATGAATTCAGATTTTTTTTTGGAAAAAAATAGTACATCTAGTTTTGATTGAAGAGTTTTAAGAATTTGCATTATACAGTGTCATAAGGATTTGTGGGCTTACAGAGTAATATGTGACTCTGTCACTATCTGAATAATTAAGAAAGTTATTCTGTCTCTTTTCTGTGGAATGCTTTTGAGAGTCTTGAGCTCAGTGACTTTTACAAACACTGGAGATGAATTGATCAAATAATCTTCAGAACCACTGTGCTGTCATTTTTTCATTTGCTATGCGATTCTTTTCTTTATGTGCTAAATCATGTGGAAGGGAGAGGCACATGCTATAATCTCAGTAACAATAATTGGATTAAACACCTCTTTTTTTTTTGATATCTCTCAGCATTTTTAAAATGTTATGCTTTGAAGAACCATGCAAGTATTAAGTGTAAACTTGCAAGTGTTTTCAGTTTTCATTTCTATGCTGCATATATTCAAGCATTATACAAAAAAAAAAAACCAACCAAAAACAAAAAACTGCCATCCAGCTAGACAACTAAATGCTCATGGTGCATAATTGAATAGCTGCATGGAAACTGATGAATGCTATTCTTGGAATATGCAGGCTTTAAGTAATTATGACATATGCTAATACTTTCTGGAGTCAGATAATCCTGTCTTTTATTTGTTTATTTTAAAGCTTAGATTATGTTGTCAGTAGCATGCATAGAAATAAGGTTTATATTTTTATATTGTAAGCAGATCATCTTCCCAAATCACACCAAAGCTTGGTGCAGTTAGAGACCCCTGGTCTCTTCACTTGGTAATGGACAAACAGAATGGCTTTATTCACCTATCTGTTCTGCATCGCATCTTGAATATAACTGTTTGACCACTGTTTTGTCATTCAGAAAGAATAGATTTTTTGAAAAATAAGCTAAGGAAGATATTCCTTTGAATTAATGCAAATATTTTTAATATGGCCGTTATCTCTTGATGGTTGTTATTTAAATAGACAAAATGTGCAAATAGAATTTAAAGCTTTTTAGATCTAGCATAATGCTTGATTTAACCACCTTATTTTCCTTTGACAAGTTTCCTATTTCTCTTTCTTTGAGCTCACTCACTAGGAAGGCAGATGAAAGAATTCTGAATAGAAAAATAAAGTAATTAAAGAAAGAGGACCTTGGCAGTCAGGCTGTTGTTTTGTTTTTCCTCTTTTTTCCTCCTAACAGTTTTCATGAATCAATTTTAAATAACACTAAAACCAGTGCATCCACAGTTTGGTAATAATTTGAAGTAGTTGATGGACTCTGAACAAATTTAAAGATCTCCACATTCCTAAAGCAGAACAGTTTGTGTCCCACTCTATCCATAAGGCTTAAAAATGCAGCGAAAGCCTACTTAATCCAGCATGTGCTTGAAGGTTTTTTTTTTTAATTTATTTATTTATTGTTTATTTTTTAAACAATAATGGCAGACCTAAGAGAAATAACTAAACTGGATTGACAAAGCAACATGGAATCATTTTTGTCTGCATTTGTATTGGTTTCTTGAAGTAATGGCTACTTTAATAGGCACGTCAAGATTAATCTGGTACTTCTAGATATTTTTTCTTGAAAAAGTTGTGTTTAATTAGAGCAGTAGCTGGAATGTCAGGATAAAGATAATGTCAGACAGCTCTGGTTTTCTGGTGGGAAAACAGTTCTGCCTGTGGGCCTCGATGGACAACCTTGCTAGATAATTTTTGGAGTTGGAATACTAGTGTAGATAGAAATGTAAGAGGTTCCAGCTTTTGCTGAGAAGGTACTTGTGTGAAAGAATATCTGCATAGAGAGAAAAAGGAATGGATCTAAATGATATCTCACCCTTTTGTAGCAAACTTTTTTTTATCTGTTTTTGCACAGACTTCAGGATTGTGGCCTCCTTTATTTTTTCCCTTGCTTTTCATTTATCTTATCTTGAGAGATTATTTCATTCTACCTTATTTATTTATTTTCCCACACGGAACTACAATACTGGAATAAGTAATAATGTCTTCTCAGGTTGTAGTATAGAGACACTGGATCTGATAAAAACTCAAAGTAGTATTAAAAAATGTTAAAGATGCAGTTGTTATGATGAACAGAAAAAATGACATCATCTGAAGTGATGTTTTATGACTTGATAAACCAAAGCATCATGTTCATGTTTTGCTCAGTTATCCTTAATTTTTACCCTCCAAAGTATACCAGTATTCACAAAGACATTTTCTACAGCACATTTCACTGGACACAAGGAGCTCTTGTGGTTCTCTGAGGTCTTGGACTGGAAAAGTCCTGAGCATCCCTAGACTGAATTAACAGGACCTATCGTGTGATAGATGTTAGAACATACATTTGATTTCTTTGTTAAAAAACAAAAACAAAACCACAGAATCAAGGGAAACTCTAGAGTACCTGAAAATTATCTTAATAAAACATATATTTTAATAAAAATATGTGTATTAAAATATGAATATAGAATATAAAAAGATTTTAAGAAATATAAATTGTTATTTTATAATTAACATAAGTTTATGTCTACTTAGGCTTTTACTCAGAAGATTTTGTGTAAGCTGTAAAGCACAAAACAGGGAAAAAAACCTTGATTTTCAGTTAGTACCAAAAGCACTGTATACTGCCATATGAGCAGGATAAAGATAAATGTACTTATGTCTGCTGAGTCAAGTGTACCACAGTTTGATTTCCTGCAGCAGTCTGTAGCAATAATGTAGAAATCCTGAGGGCAGACAAGCTGCCTTGACTTCTCTCTGGTTGCTCAATATCACATACTCTAAGGGGCAGCACCACACTGCAGGCTGCAGTGCTGTGGTTATCTCATGGTCATTTGTAATCCATATGGAATCTGAGTGTAGGAACATACATGCGTGTATCTCCTCTGACTCATTTGGCTCTGGGTAGTATATACAAATCCTGTATTAAATGATACATGTATTTGCATAGTGTAGCTTCAGTATTTCTATAAAATATACAACTTATTTTGAAGAGTGTAACCACCAGAAGATATGTAGCAGAAAAAAAATCACATTTATTCGTCTTTTTGTTATTCTGGGTCTTTTTTGACAGTGTAATTCTTTTTGCATAAAATACTCCATAATTTTCCCCTCATTTCCGTACACATAAACAGTAGATGCAAGAAACCAGCTTAACACGTATCAATTTTACTTTAAACATGATTTATTTTTTATTTCCTATGTTATATGATTTGCATTATTTTCTGCTTCTGAGTTTCAGATTCATAAGGGCTAGGTTTATATAGTATCTCTAAGATGTAACCCTGTTCTTCAGGGAAAGCCATTCATCTGATAGACACAATGGCTGTAGCACTGAGTTTCATTCTAGGTTTTTTTTTTTAAATACTGTACAGATTTTGTATGACCCACATTTCTCACTGCCTCCCCTTGCAAAAATCTGAGGTCAAAAATAGTGAAGCAGACACACAATAGTACATTAACACCTGATGGTTACCAAGCTTCAAGTTATTTACAGTGTGCCTGGAATACCACTGTTCTTTTCCCCCTATTTCTCTTATTCTCTTTAGTATATTCTCCTAAAAGCATTCTTACTTAAAGTAATAACTATGATTTGAGGCCTCATTATGATTCACAATAGCTTTTTTTTCTGGAAAGCTTTCATAAAAGTTTAGTGCAGCACTTCTGTTTGAGAACAAATGTGCACATAATACAAGGAAATTTCGCTCTTTGCCCCTGGCATACTTGTTATTATGTCTCAGAGATGCTTGTAGTGACAGTGACCACTGTGTGGCAGGTGTTCCATGATGTTGGATAATAAAATCCCTATGGGAATCTGCATATATTCTCTTAATGTCAATACTCTCCTGCCAGCTTCAGCTTTTGAATGATAAATGTTTCAATTAAAGCTATTGAGATGTGCATAAAGTAACTTGGCTGCTTCGTGTTAACCCCAAGTAGGTCTGTGACATTATGGAATAAATCTAACTGTTAGGGAGAATACATTTTTTCAAACCTGACATTATTCCAAGCTTCCAAGCAATAACAGAAAATGTATCGAAGAAAATCCTTAAAAGAAAGCTTCAGTTTTAAAGGATGCTTCAAATGTTGGCCAAACAAATAAGTCAATGAATATTCCGGCTGTCATTTTCTCTAATTTAGCTCAGAAATTATTTGCTTATTGTTGGTTTATGTTTAAACAAAAAGATACTTCTGTATCCCATATAGTTGAGGACTCGAAGAGTATCCAGCAATTGTTTTTACTTGTATGTTGTGATTGGCTCTAAGGAGATCTCAATTTGCCTATAGCATTGTCAGTGGTTTATGGGCTGGTTTGACCCAGTTCCCTTACAACTGGGGCAGGGGACCCACGACCTGCTCCAAGGGGAAAAAGGAAAAGGAAGATGGGCCTAAAAGTAAAACAGTGGCAACAATCTGAGGAGGAAAGCTAATTTACTCAATAAGATATTGGAAAGCAAAATAACACAATATAATATAGTATAATTGGAATTGAAGCTAATAAATCAAATAAAATGAGCAAGAGATTGTCTGATAAACCAAAGACCTTATGGTAAGTGCTGAAGGTGAAGCCGCCTAGTGAGCACCCGCTCCTGGGTCAATCCAAAAGGGAAAGAGCCTGTGTCTCATGACATACAGTTTTTATTTTTCCCTCTAAGCGGAAAACAAAAAAATGCAAAGTCCTCTGGGGTGTGTAGTTCTTCTCTTCTGAGACAGGTATACCCAGAACTATTGATGATCCACAGAGCTGGAGCATTAACTCTTTAACTCTCAATGCACTACATGATGTTATAATGTGGAATATCAATAACAAAAAAAAATCATAAAACCATGACATATTTATATTGTGTATTATGTAGTTCTTATCCGATTTATGCATAAGACAGGAAACTGCACTTGTAAGTGACAGAAATAGCATGGTGAAAGTGACATTAAGGACATGATTTTATTTAATTGTCTGGAAAAAAAAAATAAGGCTAGATAGGAGATAACCTAAAGCTGTATTAGCTGTACTTGCTACCATTTACTACTTCTGCTTTTTGTCCACGGTTCATTTGATTTGAAGCTATACATTTTATGGCAGAAGTTTTTATGTCAATTGTACAATTAACTGAAATAAATTTAGCAAGTGTTTAACATAGAATATTCAAAGACTGTTGATTTTATAGGAAAAGATTAGAAAGCAGACACCTCTACCCCAAGGAGAAGGAAGGCAAATGTTAAGAAGGAAAATGAATGGCTCATTCCTTTTTTAGCTAAGCAATCAAATGCTGAGCGTATCTCTGGCGAGATGTGGAGGAGGAATGTTTTCCACAGTGAGTTGAACCTCACTTCTGGAATATGAGCTTCAGGGCTGTTATCAGGCTAGAGAGCTGGATGGAGAGGAACTTTACGAGGTTCAAAAAGGGCAAGTGAAGAGACCTGCATCTGAGGAGGAGTAACTGCATGCATCAGTATAGGTTGGGAGTTCACCTGCTGAAAAAAAGCACTGCAGAAAAGGATCTGGGTGTTCTGGTGGACAGCAGCTTTACCATGAGTCATTAGTGCGTCCTTGTGACCAAGAAGGACAATGGTATCATGGGGTGCATTAAAAAAACATGGCAAGCAGATCAAGGGAGATTCTACTTCCCATGTACTCTGCCCTGCTGAGGCCACATTTGGAGTACTATGTCCAGTTCTGGGCTTCCCAGTTCAAGAAACACAGGCAACTTCTAGACTAGTGCACTGAAGAGCCAGGAAGATGTTAGGGGCATGGAGCATATCCCTTTTGAGGAAAGGCTGAGAGTCCTGGGACTGTTCAGCCTGGAGTAGACAAGACTCAGGGGGTGATCTTACCAGCACTTAGAAATGCATCCAAAAGATGAATGACAAGTAGGGTGGGGTCCGGCTCTTTTTGGTGATTTCCAGTGAGAGTACAAGGTGTAATGGGCACTATCTGGAGTCACACAAATATGCAGAAGAGCTTCTTTATGGTAAGGATGACAGAGTATTGGAATGGGCTGCCTAGAGTTGTTGTGGAGTCTCCTTATTTGGAGATATTCAAGATCCCTCTGGATGCTACTCTGTTTAAGTAACCTACTCTAGGGATCCTGGTTTAGCAGGAGGATTGGACTAGATGATCTCTAGAAGTCCCTTCCAACCCCTACAATTCTGTGATTCTGCAGTACTTCTTATCAGTTTTTATGTTGCTATTTCATATGTTCTTGTGGTTTGGATTTCTAGCTGAATCACTGATCACAGTCAGTGAAGGAGGTGACCTCTGTACCACAAAATAGTCAGGGCCAGAATTGTCAGTTACTAAGTAAAAATGTATTGCTTTATTAACTTTAAGTTTATTTAAAGTAAATGGAGTTGTATTTGCTTTAATTTCAAGAATTGGAACAATAACTTAATTTCAGATTAAATGACTGCTGTTAAGTTTGCACATGTAATTCAAGAATGAAATTAAGCGCAGGACATCTTGTCAGGTCACAAAATGCTACATTCCATTTCCCTGTTGGTTTTTCGTAGTTATTTATTTAGTTGTTGTTTTTTTTTTTTGTTTTAGCATGTCACTCCTGCTTAAAATACCTCAGTTTATCATGTATGAGATATGGTTAATGCGTACTCATTTGCTACAAGGTCTGCCAAGATACAGTTCCTAATTACACTTTTTGTTCTCTCCCCTTGTAAGGTGCAATTTAAAAGAGGCAGTGCCCTGAACTGTTTTTTTTTTTTTAACTTACAATGAAAATCCAAATTTACAACGTGCTGTTAGTCAAGTCTTATGTGTGTATATGCTATGATTTATTCTCAGTTTGTGATAGATATGATTGTCAATTGAAAAGTGTTCTTTTTCCAAAGAAAAAAAATGAACAATTACCTGGAATATTTTTTTAGGGACGCAGGTCTGTAGGTGGAGGCATTAGACCATATTTCAATTACATGCATTTGTACTTGCGTATAAGATGCTGCTTTTATTTTACAATTGTATCTACAGTAGTCATCTGTAAGAATGACAGAGGTGAGGAGCTTGCAGGGTGAATGTACAATGTACAAGCTACTCTTATCCATATTGCAAAGTCACAGACTGTATGCATTATTCTCCAGCTGTTATCACACTTATCTTTTTATGACCTAATTATATGAAGTCTAAGCTACTGTTCATTGCCAAATGTTTTTCTTCGGTCGTTTTTTTTGTCTATTTTTTAATTTTTATCTTTCAAGTAGTACTGGCTGTTTTCTTTTCCATCTGTACTATAACAAAATGCCAATACTGTTGTTTTGCTGGGTTCTTACTGAGGATCTCTGGAAAGTTAGGAAATATAGGCAATATGTAAAAGAAGATGGTGAAGCTTTTGTCTGAAAGGATCCCGAGACTCTAGGAGGGGGAAATATCCTTAGAAAAACTGTGCTTGAAAATCAGTCCTGAATTGTCTTCTTCTAAGTTACTAATGAAGTCAGGTTTTTCAAAGAGTTTCTATGATGGCTTAAGTATTTTACATGTTAGTCCACTAGTCAATGTTTTGTCTACTTATATTAAATATTCTTAAAATAAATTTTAATCTCATTTTAAAACACAAGTATAGAGTTAATCAGCAATTAAGAAGAACATTTGGTTTTGTATTTTGTGAAGATGTGGTTTACCTTTAAATAGTAGGTATGAGTATATATCCATGAGAAATCATAACTTAGGAATATCTATATTGTAGTGAAAAGGTAACAAAGCCATTGTTTTATATACAACAGTGGCTATCAATACTTCAAGAATTAATAACTTAGTGATAACAAAAATACAATGATACTTTAAAATATCTTGGGGTTATCAGGTCATTGAGCTTTAAAGTTTTCTTCTGCTTAAATAACAATACTAATGCAATACAATATTAGTTTTAGCAGAGCAATTCTCAGATCAGTGATTTTTATGTCATGTTAATGACTGCAGAAAAAATATAATAATCACAGTATCAGAAAACTAGAGTATGATAATAGTTTAACAAAACATGGAAAATATTATGAAAATTTAAAGCTAATTTTAGATAACTTCAGTTGGTTAGAACTTATTTAGTCACAAAATGGGGATCACAATGCAGTCCAGTTGAAAAAGTAGTTGAATTTTCATTATTCCTACTTTGTTTGATATAGTCTCAAAAATATATATATATCAAAAAATTAGGATACTTCTGTACTTCTCTTGCTTTATGTTCTGTGGAAAGGTACATAAAATTCTAGCTCCTGGTTTCTTTGTGGAATCAGCACATTTAAAGTGTATCACTACTGTTTTTATAAATGGTATAATAGTGATAGACTAGTCTTAAACAATAAGCAAAACCAAATAATAAATAAAACCAAACAGACATATTGTTCTCCAAGAAAAAAAAATGCACTGTTGCCACTGATTTCAGGGAATAGTAGTTGGAGTGAAACGTTTATGTCTGTGTATTCAATGAAAACAAATACCAGCTGCGAAAAAACAAAAACATGTCTCTTGTATAAGAGTAATGTTTATTGCAAGCGCATGGAAAAAAAGAGAAGATGCAAGAAATGCTGTCTAATTAGGCAGAGGCTTTATTAAGATAATTCTTGTGGGAACTACCTGCAATAATTTCATATTTAGTGAAGTTCATGATTCCTTTCTTAATAATTCCAACCTGATGGAAGGCTCTATATACCGTCACGGAGAATACTGAATTCTACTGCTAAATTCCTCTTTCCTAAAAGACATTTATTTTGTTGTTATTTTGTTTTCCCTGTATCACAAACCAAAGGATTACTGATTCATTCCTAAATTGCTTTTGAGTGTACTTGATTTTAAGTCAAGTTTCCACTACAGATTTTCAACAAATGAGATGATCGAATACTTCGAGGAAAAGCAAAACTAACTAGATAGACAACTGACCAAGCATCCAAAATTCAGATTCTCATTGTGCCTGAAAAATGTAGTAGTTACTTAAAATTGAATTTCAACATATTATCAATTGGAAAATTTAGAATTCGTCCGATTAATTCCATCACAATATTTAATTTTATAGTTCTCGTACAATCTGACTGGTTTCCAAAAAATGCATTTCCTGGACATATGTTGGCAAATAACAAAACATATATAGACTTTCCATTTCCTATTCTGTATTACCTGTCAAATAATTTAGAAAGACTTTACAGACAAGTTTTGCTTTAGAATTCTATGAAGATCAAATTTTTAAATGCCCTAACCTGTACCTACAATTTCAAAATGCATTTCTATTTCATGATATATCTATCCAATGGTGTTCTAAGCCAGAACTCAAAATAAGTCTTTCTTTTCGCTTCCCATTTCTTTTCCTTTTTATCTCATTCGTTTGTTGTGCTGTAACAAGTGAGGTGCAATAACATTCTGAGGGGAATCAACCACCTACCTGAAGGGCAGTCATTTAACTGTCGTGTATAGATCAATGAAAAGGAACTCAGAAGCTTTCATTTCTATTTTAAACAGATTTTGTGTAATTCTAGGACATTGAAACAGCTGCAGCTTTCATTAACAGAAAAATGTACATTTTAATCAGTTCAGCACTCAAAATATCAAGTTATTTCTTTGTGATACCTTTCTCATGTACTTAAACAAACAGAATTTTTGGGGGATGAGAAGAAATTTAGAATTAGACTATCAACCCACCAGAGTCTGTTGAAGTTCTGTGTAATGAACAGATTTCTCTAAGTCCTGGTGAGATAGCACTGAGTAGATCAAAGCCTAGAAAAATTCTTCAGAAGGTGGAATTTATTAAAAACAAACAAAGTCCCTGAATGAATGTATTGCTTATGAAATATGCTGGTCTGACTAAGACCCTAGAGACCAGAGTCATTTCTATTTATCTGAAGAAAAAGTATAGCCAAAGTAACAGCACGGTATCTGTCTTGTATTTCTACAGCAATATGAGAAAAAGGATGGATATGTGCCTTAGAAGAATCAGAAAGAAAAGAATGTCTGTAGTTGGAAAGTTACATGTACGTGTTGGAGGCAGTACATATAGTATAGAAAAATTGAAAACATATACACAGCAAGGTCTAAGAGGACAAATAAAAAAAAGATATAAGAAGAGTCTCACAGTGAATTCATATTACTGGCAAGTTGAATTCAGTTGTTCAGGTAATTCTAAGTAATTCCACTATCAAGTAAATGTGCAGAGACTAGGTTTAGACACTGTGCTTCTGGATTAAGTGGTGACTGTCATCCCATCTCTGAGTCCAAGAACTGCAGAGGAAATTGGCATACTTGACTTCTTGATGTAGGAAGTTCTGGATTCCTCTGTATCTACTAGTAGGCTTACACTAACAGCTGAATAGTTTTCATCGGAGCAGTTAGTAAGGAAGATCATGCAATTTCAAATTCATCAGAATATTCCTCAGGATATAAATATGTAAGCTGAAGGGACAAGATAATAAATAGGTTTGATGTCAAAAAATGTATTGACAAATGGCTACCAATGGTTTGTCTTCTCATAACAGAGTCTGCTTTTGTTTCTTGTTCTTTCTGTTATCATCATGTTTATAATGGTGTTCTTATAGGCTGGGAGCTTTCAAATTAACAATGAGAAAGGGCTACAACTCCAGCAGATTCAGAACTAAAGCATTTTTATAGTAAAATGATTAAGAGAATTATGGAAAGAATTTGGTTAGATTAATTCTCTATAGGCTGCATGGAACAAAACTCCCAAGTTTGGATACAGTGGAAGTGCTGGTGACACATATGGTAATGTCTGAAGCAGAATATGCTAATGTTACCTGTTTTTGCATGCCATCCAAGCTAAGAACTAAAAATAAACCTAAAGCATTGGAATGTATTTTATCAGTACCTTCAGTGCTTTTCACCTTATGCTTTACTATTAGTTTATTTCCCTTTCCTTAGATTGTAGTGCTGTATAATCAAAGTGGAATAGCCTAATCTTCTGGCTGAATGGAAATCTTTTAACAGCAAGTCTCCTGCGTTATGGTTTGCTTTGACCACAGAAACAGATGTATAAAAATGACTGCAGTTCCTGCCATTATGGTAATAGACAAAAGTAATACAGCCTGCTGCAATGCTAAGGGAACTGTTGTAGATTACGCTTTACTATCCTTTTGTAGCTGCTGCATTTAATTACTTGGATGACATTCCTACTGCTCTGCGAAGGAGATTTTTTAACTTATCAGTGAAGTTCCACAAGAGGAACATTTGGCCCTGGACAAAAGAGCACTTCCCTAACTATGCAGGATGCAGGCAGTTCAGAAGAGGGAAAATGGAAGTCGTTATTTAACGACAGTCTTCCTATTATTGTATGGTAGGAAGTGATTAATGAATTGAATGAATAACATACAAGTTATAAGCATCCACTGTTTTCATATCTTACTGAGAAACAACAAAAGATACAGAGCCAGAATTATTCTGAATGCATTTTCCTCCAGTTCTCAGTATCACACACAGGCTTAGTGGGTGACAAAGTGATACTTGCCAAAAACTGGTGTTGGTTGTTATTGTGTTGGCCCAAAAGAGCAATCATCGTTTTAGCTAATAAGGTTATAATGATTCTTCCTGCCATTACAGTTCATAGTTGGCAGAAGACATACAGCAGGTGGATGGAGACTTTTAACAGTGTAGTCATGTTGTATCAGTAAGAAAATTGTTGTCCCATATTCCCTACTTCAGATTTTCTTTGCTTGGATGTCTTGCCTCTAAGTTAGGTACTTTTGCAGTTGACATTTGTTTAGACAATTCAGAGTTGTCCTGGGAATATATCCTAACATTCAGAACTACAGTACCAATGGGGGAGATATACAGAAACAACTTCTATAAATCTTTCTGTAAAAAGATTGAAAAGAAAATAAAGACTTGAAAAAATCCTTTGTTTACTCTAAACTGTAGAGTGAGGATCATAAAACAAAGATGGTGGACAAGCAATGTTGGTGTTATTGGGAGATTTTTGCTGACTAAATTACATTTTAGCAGTTTCAATTTATGCCTGGTGAGGATTTGGACTAGTATCACTGATAAGAAAACTCTCTGCTATGTGCACTGATGTTTTGCAGCAAGTGCCTCATTTAATTTTAGTTCAAATAGAACTGATTTGTCTGGCATGTAGGCTGTAATATCAAATTCAAGTCAACAGATCGCTTCTGATGTTACTGATATTTATTCAAAAGCCTTGCAACACCAGTATTTTTTCCTTGCTGACCTCCTGCTGTTCTTTGAAGTCCAGAGGGAATTTTACTTTAACATCCAAAGAACTTTTTTTAAACACATTTCACACATTTTCCGCTAGCTCTTTGTTCAGATGTTGAAGCGCCAAACACAAGATTGTTGTCATTTTGACAACTGCATTACGTTCTTAGATACACATGAATTCCCGCTGTAGAGGTGAACAGGCAAGTGGTTATTCTGTGACAACAGAACTGATAAGAAGGAGTGAGCAGAATGTCTTTATGTCTGTATTTGTCTGTGCGCCATATTTATGCAACTGATTTCTGGAAGGTCATTGAAGGAGCCTGTGAGCTAACCTCAGTGCCCCAAGTACTTCTTTTCTTCTGTTATTTTTCTGCATTGATTGCTCTACCACCTATTTTTGAAACAGAAACCATCAGAAATCATTAATTTTTTTTATTTTTTTTTTAAGGACTTCTGTTTGTAGACCTATCACTGTACAGATAGTGAAGTATTGTCTAAGGTCCTCTCCTCCTGCTTAGTAACTCTGGTATTGCTTTGGAAACAAAAACATTTATTCAGTGTTGATTATTTTCTTTTAAATGCTATAAATGTGAAGTGAAAGAGACCTCAACAAGCTGTCTCACATTAAAAATAAAAATGTTTGGTTTGAAATGTTAATTGAAATAACGCATTTTACCCGACTGCAAAAAAATATTCTTATTACAAAATCTTCTTTACTATTTAAGCTTTTATTGAAAGAAGTTTTGAATTATTTCTCCCTGCTCTGAAAGCAATGTCTTCTATTTATTTTCATGGAAATAGCAACAAAGAGCACAGTGGCAGCATTTGATAGGGCAGTTTCTTAGCTACACAACTCTTTTTCAACACAGTCTCCACCATTAGCTATACATTTTCACCAGTAATGAAGCAGAACCTGCATGGCGTGCTGGTAAAAATCTGCACCAGCATTGGTGACTCATTGTCACTGTCACCACTGCTGACGCATACCACCCACCCACCTCACTGTGTTCACATCTACTGTTTGCTCTCCAAAAATGTTCAGCAAGTGTTGATGAATGTCAGTGGATCCCACCTTAGATACACTCTTCCATGTCAGACTGCCCTTCTGCTACCATCTATTAATGAAAACAAAAAGTAGCAGAATATTGTTTGGAAGATTCAGCCTCTGCTGCCATACTGCCAACAGCTACCTTTGACATTGTTATCCAATATAATAAAATATGAGGCACTGCTTTTGGAGCATCCCTCTTAATTTCCTTTTATATCCTTATTTTGCTTTTATTGCCTCCGCTTATGTTATGTTGGTAGTGATAGGCATCATAATTGTAGTGAAAATATAATAATTAGAAGGAGTAGCAGGAGAAAACAGATGCTGTTCCAAACTAATACCAAACTAAGATAGCTAACATTCTTGCATTTTTTCCTCTACCTATATGAATGTCTTCTGTTATTTTACTATGACTTTTATTATTATGAAGAGGAACAAGGAGTTATCTTTCTATATTTAAATCATTTTTTCCTTTCATAAGGAAATAATGAAACTGTTGAACAAAGAAATATAATATAATTAAATAACCTTAAACTCAATATAATTAACTACTGCCTTGAAAAGAAGCCTTAAGCTATTTACTTTTCAATGGTTATAGAACCACTAAAACTCATCTTTCACTCCTAAGGTTATATTTTCACTTTGCTTTTATACCACTGAGCATCTGGATAAAGGTGAAGCATGAGGAGGTGACAAGGAAGGTGATTGTTACTGCAGAAATTGATGGTATAGTAGAGCTCTTTTTAGTCAGATTAATGGCTTGAATCACTGACTCAGAGTTGTCCTTCTGTATCTAGAAATGCCAGTAGATTCTAGTGTCCTTTTATCTGCATCCTTTGCTACACAATTTTCCATTTTGAGAAAACTTAGCCTTTTGATTTTGTAACACCCTAAGGAGGAAGGAGATGCAAAATCAGCTGTAGCTGAAACAAAATCTATTTTTTAAAAAGTTTTTTTTTATATTATTGTTGTTTATTCTATTATTTCTAACTGGAAATTGTTTTAAATAAATTAGATAGCACCACTTCCACTGTGATTTCTTTAAAGAACTATAGTCCAGCAATTATTTTCCAAAGAACTAGAAAAAATGAGATGCTGCTTGAAAATATTAATGCATTAAGTGATTATCTCTCTAAAAAATAAGATCTATTAACACCTAATGATGGAGGGAATTTTTATCCTGACAGTTGTTCTTCATGGAAAACAAATCTACACATTTAGGTTTTAGAAACAGTAACTATGTAATCAGAGCCAATACTCACGTGCAAATTGATAAAATTAGAGGCATTCTTATCTTAAATTGTTAAGTTTAACACAAAGGTGAATCATTTAGTTTCAACATTACTCAGGCTAGAAAGGAAACTTACTCCAAAGACATCATTGCTTTATTTCAAGGCAGAGTGCTGCCCCCCTTGCTACAGGCTGGGACATCTTCCAGTAGACCAAGTTGCTCAAAGCCCCATCCAGCCTCGCCTTGAACACTTCCAGGGATGGGGCATCACAACAGCTTATCTGGGCAACCTGTTTAAGTGCCACTGTCATGGTGAATAAATTCTTCCTAAAATCTTATCTAAATCTACCCTCTTGTAATTTAAAGCCCTTTCCAATTTTCCTGTCAATATACTGGTACATCAAGTACCCTGATAAAGAGTCGCTCTACAACCTTCCTGTAAAGTCCCCATTAGTAACCTGAGGGCTGCTATGAGGTCTTCCTGGTACCTTCTACAGGCTGAACAACTCCAGCTCTCTGCCTTTCTTTATGAAAGAAGTTCTCCAGCCTCTGATCATCCTCGTATCCCTCCTCTGGACTTGTTCCAATTGGTTCTTGTCCTTCTTATGTTAGGAATACTAGAGCAAAATGTAGTATTACAGATGGGATTCCATGAATTTTAAGGAAACAAAATATTTCATGTTTTCAGTGGGAGTCTGTGTCACAAGGGAGAGAGGTGAAGAAAAGCATTATGAATGCTCCAAATATTGGTCTGTAACATCCTAAAATGTAAAGAGCTAAAATTAAGGATGACTCTTGTGACTGGCAATGAATGCAGATGAAAAAGTGACTTAGTAAAAAGCCAGAAAATTGCATGTTATGTAAAGACAGCTATTACTCTGAAGTCATCTTATGGAAGACTAGGATAGTGCATAAATATATATAAGTTGAGAAATCAAATGAAAAAATATATAAGTTGATGAACTATGCCAAGAAGTATAGATTTTGACATTGTGAATTACTGTGACTATGACTGACTGGAATAAGAATTACTGAATAAATAAATCAGTTTGTGTGTGTGCCAGTCTTCAGTCTCCTTATATTATATTTTACTTATTACAGATATTTATTACCAAAATGATCTGAGGAGATCTTAAAGATCTGTTAAGGAGGCTTTACAGTTGGAATGAACAAATTTTAAAGGCTTTGGAGATTTGATTTAGATAAACATACAGAGTGTGAATATTTATTTGAAACTATCTGACTTCTTAGTTGTTTTTGTTCTGGATCTAAATGATTCTTTAAACGCAATATTGATGTATGGTTGTAGTAAGGGAAAAAATATTAACAGCTTTTTAAGTGTTTGAGTTAGCAGGGAATGGTTTTCTTTTGCTAGTAAAATTTGCAAGATTTTGATGTTTTTCTACTCTGTAAAATACTGATGTTGTGTCGTGGGGACAGTTAAAAAAATGTAGGTGAACAAAAGGAAAGTACACCACTAAGAGCTGAAATAGAGTAGCTACATAGAGTGTGAGCACAAAGTCCCTATCTTACTCATTATAAGCTAGGAAAATTACTAATTGACAACGTAGTGAAACTGTAATATTTTATTCCTTCCAACTACTTTTTTTAAATAGAAAAATACATGAAAAGAAATACTGGAAAATCTTCAGAAGAATGATCAGTGAATACTATTCACTGGTAGGATCACGACCTAAAGTTTCAAACAAGACCAGTGTAAAGAATCAATTGAAGATATTACTTACGTGAACGCTAGGCTATTTATGTTACCTATAACATCGGTTGTGGGGAAAGGCTGTCTCTATTTTCAGAGATCAGGTGGGAAATACTTTGAAGGACTCAAGCCTAGGTTTTAGGGAAAAAAAGAAAAATTTGTCTTTTGTCAGCAATAGGAAAAATGGATACTAAGTGCCACTGCTATGTTACTGCTATCACAGACATTTGCATCTGAAAACCTCTTCTGATAACTGTGCAGAAACTTTAAAACAGTTGAGAGATGGTCCTTTGAAATTGAGCTACAGTGAATGTTGTTTTGGTTTTCCTTTGCATTTTTGTATTTGATTCATGAGGGTCAAAAGCAAGGTTGTTCAAGACACTAAGACACTAAGATTTTGTTTAAAATGCCGCATGATATTGAAGAGCCTGAAAAATGGACAACAGCTGTTGGCAAGGCGATGTATATGGTAATGTTATAGAGTATTTCCCTGTAAAACCATTAAAAGAAGTAATATAAAGTACACACGAGAGGAATAGCCAGATGAGTGTAACAATAAGTTCTAAGAAATTAATAATTTCTGATAAATGACTTCCCTTTGTCTTAATTTTATTCTTGAAACTTTTTATTGCGTGTTACGAAAGTGACCCATTAATTCTGCAATGCCCCAAATTCACGTGTCGTGAACCTTTTCATTTGAAAACACCACATCCAGCATGCTGTTGCAACTGAGAATTTCAGTATACCAATAACTAAAGATTTGGGATTCCCCTGGGAGAGATCTATTAGATTCTGATGATGAATCATTACTAAGATAGGAAAAAATGATCATCACTCAGATTTTCATACACGTGCTTTTGATTTGATAAACAACTGTGTAAATACATATGCTTGTTCATTATTTTTGAAGAGAATGAAAACTACTCTTTGAGAAAATAGTTTCTCTACTTATATGACATACATTATTTCTTCTTCAGTTTTCTGTATTTCTAGATGCCACTTTACTGTCCATAATTTGATTTTCATTTAAGTCCTTCAAAGGGTACATTTATTAGTCTTCACAGCATTGTTTACTATATTCTGTATAGCAGAGGAAATATTCAGGGAAAAGTATCATTATATTTCCGTTTTTGAGCAAAAGTTTGGTTCATATTCAGAAGTGTGTAGGCATACTTCATATTTAGCAAGTGATATGTTAGCTAATTTTAATGACAGTACAGTTCAGCGTGGTCTGCCATTTTCTAGGCGTATAAATGGCAAAGTGGCATATGTTCCTTAAGTATCCTATGATAAACCTAACATTAAACCTGAAGTATTTTTTTACTGTTGAGTTTCACATCAGTAGCTGAATATAGCGTTTTGTATTCTGTTCTCTACTGCAGCAAGGGTCGGAATTAACTGTAAGAATGAATCCTTGCAATGTGATCATATGTTGTGGATCATTGCTCCTACTGACAGATAGCTCTATTTTTCTGAATTGCCAACAGTTGATGTCAGAAGCTAAAGACTGAGTTTCATTCAAGCTTTAATTTAAGCTGGGTCAAGTTTGTTCAAATTTAAGATTAAATTCTGTCCACAGTCTCTTTAAGTTGCGTAGTGTGTCTTTGAAGAGGCAGTAAGAACTTCTACAGCACCACTTCTAGAGAAAGATTCTAGAACCTCTGTCCTTAAACGGTGGGCTATTGGTTTTGCTCATAAGTAATAAACTTAAGTTTCTTTTTGCCCTTCATTGTAACATTTTCTTTTCTGACCTATGGGTAGTAGAAGAATGAAAAAAGAAAAAAAAAAAGAAAAAGAAAAAGTAAAGCAGTTAATGTCTAGGAACCTGCTGTCTTACAGAATCTTTTTCAGGATCGATTCTTGGCTTATCACCTTTCATTTTGTAGGAATAAAAATTAGAAAAAATCTCTTATCAGTTGTTGTGAGAAAATGATATAGGAAAGGTGAAGGTGGCATGAGCAGTAATAGTTTCTCTTCTCATTCCTGGCTGCAGATATTAGGTATTCTGTCCAAACTTCCAGTATTTTATCCTACCCACCTCCTGTTTCTTGTTTTCCTGGCATTCAGCCTTACTTTGTCTGAGTTGCTAAGAGGCAACTGGCTCAAAGACTTGTTTGCATCCTTCTCTAGGTCTTCAGTAACTCAGTGTGGTAGGCAACAGCTACATAGGTGAGAAAAGCGGGGTTAATCTAAGATACTGGAGAAATAGGAAAGAAGGAGAGAGCGAGTAGTAATTAGAGAGGTAGAAACCAAAGAGAGTGTTCTAAAGAGGTTGATATTCATAAAATCGTGGGAGGTACAAAGACTCTGCTTGATAAGTTCAGAGGAAGAGACTTCCTCTCTGTGAAGATCTTAGGGATGTCATGGTGAAGGAGAATTTATTTGAAAAAGGCTCTTCAGTGTTGTTTCCTTATATTTGTTATCTTTTTTATTTAGTACTCATGAATGCAATGGTGATACTCTCTTTTTTCAGTTTATGTGTATATTTAACAAACAAGCGACAGATCTACTCAGTGAATCTCCTAAATGGGAAAAGAAGGAAGTATCATGTCTTGCAATTTGTACTGTTTTCTAATAGGCAGTCTAGTGTGTTTCTTCTTTTATTTTTCTTTGACTTTAATATGAGCAGATTTAATTATTTATTTATTTTGTTTCCTGAAAGTAGATGTAAGATGAAAGTAGAGTTCATCTCTCAGTGCATTCTTCAGAGAAGTGAATCCAGGGATGTTGTTTCAGATCTGAAATGTGTGGAATCTACTAAATAGCATTGATTATAGAAGGGAATAATGAATAAAATGCAATCATATATTTATGTTTCCAGCTGCCTGGACTGGAATTGTTTTTTATAAATTTCCTTTATGTATGCACTTAGCAAATCACAGCACATGATACAAACATTTCTGCATTGTCCTTAGTATTGAATCTTGATGTTTATATTAAAGTAAGAGGGCAGAAAAGTCTTTAAAGCAAATGCTGAAATAAATCCATTTAATATGATTAAGAATAATTCTTATGCTTAATATGTTGAAATAGTGTGAAAATATAAGAAATGCTCTTCTGGATCAGATCAAATGATCCATCAAGTTCAGTGACAGTGAGAAATAATGTTTAGGGAAGGCACACAAATCTGACTAATATTGGATATTCATTTTCATTATACTTCTCCAGTCATATGATTAATTATCCTAACTGCTCAGCTCGGCATTTAGTTTGCAGGCCTATCGTTTATGAATTCATCTAATTGCAGGTTTTCTGGCCACCATTTTAAAAAATGGTGTGTTCTTTCAGTTTTCTAAATTGATCTCCTGCTTGTCTCAACAAGTGTTCCTGAGTTTGAGGGTCAGGGAATTAGGTGACTAACAGTCCCATGTTCCTCTTAGCCACTCCATTAGAAAACTTGAAGCTCTCCTTCCATCATTATTCTCTTCTGAGAACTGAAGAGTACCTATTATTATTACTATTATTTTTAATTCTCTGTTTAAGGAGCATGAGATGCCCTTCATCGTGTTAGTTGCCCTCTTTTTACTTATGTTGTTTCTAAGATAGCGTTTGTGGGATAAAGGGAGCACTATTACGTGCACAACTCACAAAGAGAAAAAAAAACAGATCTTAACTAGCAAAGGTGCTATGGTTCTTGTTCTCTTTGTAGGCAAATGAACAAACAAAAAAAGAATAAATGATATTTAATACTCATTGCACTTAATGTCCAATTTACTGAAACTGGACGAGATTTGAGGAACAGAAAATAAAAGGATAGAAATTGAGTTCTTAGTTTTCTATAAAAACTGTACAAAGTTTGACTATGTGGTTATTAAAACTACACATAAGAATTCTTTTCCCCAGGTAGGCGACATAAGATTACATCCACGAGAAGATGTATACTTTGTGATTGATCTGAATACTTGTTCATTCTACATCTGTAATAACAGGCAATTATTTTACCACAGAAAATTCTGGGATCAGAAGCTGTAATACTGTGACAGAAAGAGTGACTTGTACTGTACTGCAGAGTTCAGCAAGACTGTAAATTGCAAAGATATCAAGAAAGATTTTTAGACTTAAAAAGACAATTCACCTCAGAGACAAAGGCCTGCATTTCTGAGCTGCAGTGTCTTTACCTGATAGGTAGAGATTCAGAAAAGGACCACACACTAGTGGTTGCCATTACAGTACCATAATAAGAAAGACTTTGACACTCTAACCTTCTTTCTTCTGCATTTTCCCCACCCTCACCTTTTACATATGTGCGTATAGAAAATCTGGGCAGTAAATAATTTCTGGCATTAATGTGATATGATCTATTAACATAATATGATTTTATTTGTGTAATCATTATGAGTTTGAAGAAGCAAATTATTTCACTTGATTTTTTTTTTTTTTTAATAAAGCAAAGAAAAAAACAAACCAAAACAAAAAGAACTGTTTGGATATTTCAGAAACCTTTGTATGTAATTCTTTTCTTGTTGAAGTATAGGCATTTTATTTTGAAAAGTATACTTTAAAAAGCTATGGAAGGTTGTTTGTTTGTTTGTTTTTCCACAAAAGAATGTTTAATGGTCTTCTCAGGTATGCAGATGTTTCTTATATGCAACATCTTCTCCATACTATATTATTTGTTGATAACTCTTTATAATAAATAAATAAAGCTCTTTCTTAGTGTTGAAATTTTCACTGAGACTTATGCATGATAGCAGCTCTCTTTTGATACACTGACATGCAATGTATTCCATGCAACATACTTTCAGCAAATATGTTAGCAGACAAGTTCTGAGTCTCTTGCTGGGTGATGAAGATGTTTTATTTTGTCAGGAACTATTGCTATAAAAGTTTTCTGAATGCATTTTAGCTATTTTAACTCTATCTAAAACACAGATAAGAATAGTTTGTTTTAGGAAGTCTTGTGTAGACAGATTTTCTTGTCTGTCTGACACATACTTTGTCTAATCTGAAACAGAAGCTTACAATGGTGCTCTAAACAATTTAAAATATATTTATTTCTTCTTGGTAATTTGTAATACGTTAAAAACGGATAAACTTAAGATGGAGTGCATTTATTTGTTAACAGGCAGTGCATACTTGGTTCAAAAAATCTGAATTGAACGTCTCTTAGAAGACAGATACAGTTCACGCTTGTGTTTTTCCAGATGGACAACCCAATGGCACAGTTACTACTTACTGTAATTTGTTACAGATCTGTAGAAACATCTGTATATCTCTGTGTTCCAGCTTCTTTTTTAAAAAATTATTTATTTTTCCATTTTCCTTTAAATATACATTTTTCACAATTTTAAATTCTACTTGGTGACCTGTAACCTCATCTCTTTTCAAGGGCACTTCAATTTAAGAGCAGCAGTAACAGCAACAGGAATAGCTGAAGTAGTAGCAGCAGGGACGCTGCCTGTGTAGCTATGAGAAGTATTTCAGTAATGAAAGGGATAATTGTGGCTCCCTGCCTCTGCTGTAATTGAAAATCTAGTATAGTGCCTTTTCCATTTAACTTTATTGCTTGAGTTCAAATCATTGTAGAGGAGGGAAAGCAACAGTAGAATAATGTCTCTAATGTTGCTTTCCTGTCCATTCACCAGTTTGAAACCTAGCATTAATGTTAAAAGGAGGAACAATTAGATATATTCAATTATTGCATAGGAAAAGAACTATAATTATAAATTTCAGTAATAGAAAACCATTGCTTACAAGGCTTACCAAATATTTACTTAGTAGTTCTGGCTACCAGACTATCACTGATGAAGTGGAAAACAAGTAACATGTTGTTATAATGGTCCAGGTAATTTATGCTGAATTTCAGTGGAAAACTATGTCATTACTGTAATTGCGATACATGAAAAAAATGTCTAAAGCTGTTCTGTAAACTGACGAAGCACAACCTTAAATCTGCAAAATGCTAAATATTTTTGCGTCCTACCGTCTTAATTGCCAATAAGGGTATGTAGTGCACTGCATAGTGTTATTCTTTGATAACAAATACTTTTAGACAGCATTTTTTCTAAATTTCTTAACTTTTTACTGGTGCGCTGATCTGAGTTTCTACAACAGTGTATGTATTAACAGAAACTCAGTAGGTTTAGTGAAGCTAAATGCGTCTGAAATGTGTGCTGATTGCTTACAATCACTTGTATTACTGTGGAAAAAAAAAAGAACAATTTTGAGAATAGGTACTAATTATGCTTTTCAACAGTGTATTTACTGTTTTCTCAGATATCACCGACCCACAACTGACCCAGTGTTTACTCACTGAAGTGGTGTCAGTTGGTTACTGTTTTCAAAGTAAGATCAGTATGAATATTCTGCAGCGATGAATCCATAAAATCCAATTTTGTCCTTATTAGTAGTCATTATTATGTATTTCAGTTAAAATTAATGGGCCTACTATGGAATTACATTTTTGAAAATTTGAGGATAAGCTGGCTATGTTTTTATTGCATAGGGGTGGAGAGAGAGGCTCAATATTTTGCATCAACAGGAAAAGAGTCTTCAAAACCACAAAATAAGAAGGAATGGTCTATCAGTGTTTATCACTCATTCTCTTCTGCTGTAATGAAAAGTGATAGAGCTCTTTGTATTTTGGGAGGGGGAGGGGAGGTGGAGGGGTGGGGAGGGTGGTATTTGTATTTTTAATAAGATGGTTGATAAGGAGAACAGTATTGTAATAGGTGGACTTCTCTAGTATGTTTAAGGAGGCAGCAGCTTTTGACTGGACTTTCCATTCAAAATCGTTTTACTGCTTTTTGAAGCATTCATACACATTTAATTCATGTCTTATACCAACTTGTGAAGAATCAATCATTTTATGATAGAGTTAAGAAATGTCATGGAAACACAGATGTGAAGACAAAATTGCTAAACAACTTGAGGTTTCAGTGTCATCTATGATGGAGATCTGTATGGCTAAGCTAAAACAGTGGGAATTGCATTATTACTTAGTCATTAGATAGAGGTGTAAATACAGAGATGTAGATTTATTTCAAGTATAACTAGAAAATGGAAATAGGCAATATTTTCAAACAACTGTATGAGTTCAGACTGATCTGCGTTATGTGAGTCCTTGAACAAAGCATTTATTTGTACTGATTCAAGAGACTACTAAAAAGTAGTAAGTATCCTACTTAATCTCATATGCAGCACTGTATCTCCTAATCATTTTCTCGTTTTTAAAATGAAAACACCAATTCTGTGCTTTTAAGTTAGTAGACAGAAATAAGGAAAAAGTGACAAAAGGTAACTGAGGTCTATGAAAATATGAAAATAAACAGTTAAAGAAAAAAAATAAGAAATGTCCTTTCAGATGTAGCTGCAGAACAGAACAAAAGAAATCTCTATTAATATGGGAATCAATTTGAAATTCACATTAATAATGGAATCATAGAACTATTTTTATTAAATATTATAGGAATTTCATAATGTATATTTTGATTGAAAATAAAGTTTGTGTATGTAATAAACAGCGATTATGTATCAGTTTAACTAAGAAGTTTTCTATTAAGCTCACTGTAAGGTACATGAGTACCTTTCTTTCCCTCAAAAGGCAAATCAGAAACTATTTTGGCACTATCGTTAAGTGTTATAGCTATTTTTAATTGACAAAAAAATTCATTTTCTTTATAATACTCCATTAAAGTGGTTGAAAAATTCAATTATTTAAAAAAAAAAGTGATGAAAATGTACACAATTCAACCTGAGATTTGCACAAAATACATATATTGTCAGTATGAAGTATCTTCAGAGAGTGAGGAAACTGGCATTCACAACTTGGAAAAATCATAAGTTTCATGAATGAAGATCGATGCAATGAAAAACACTGGGGAGAGTTAAATTGTTCTGCAGTTGTGTTCACATTCTGTGCATAGGGTCAAGGCAGCACTGGGCACATCTACACACTATACGAAGAGTGAGTTTATTCCAAGATCTGAACTGTATTACAGATCATTTACTCTTTTAAGTAACTGTTGTTTTTTTTTTCTCTCACTTCAACTTCTGGACATACGGTTTCAGTTTTGGTGCAAGTATAAAAGTTAAAATGCATATAATAATAGGTTTACATTCCTTTTTTCCTGCAAACAAGGAAAAAAATATGTTGTTGTTCATACTGGATGAATACTTAAAAAATCGTGCTCTCCCTAGTGCAACAGCTTTACAGCTGAGGTTCCTGACTTCTGAGGTGCATCAGTACATCTCATATTCTTCACAGTAGCATATTTTATGAATGTATTATAAAATGCTCTGCAAATACATAGGTAAAGAAAATAGTAAAAAAAATATGTATTAGGAATGAGAAATTTAATTACAAAAAAAAGTGATAATAAAATGTAACAAAATTTGTATGGGAAAAAATAAAATAACCCTGAGAATTATAGCTTTGCATCATCTGTATGAATAAAATCTAGTACTATTTGATCAGGTCGCTCACATATACTGCATGTCATGAATGAAATTAAATTTTTATTTTCACAGATGTACATTAGCAGGGGATTTTATCTCTCATGGTATAATCAAAGTGAAATTTAGGCGTAACTGTTTTTTTTTCATTTCATATGGAGTACATGTTCAGAAATGTGAGGTGATGTGACATGTGCTGGAATTATGGTGCAGTGTTTGTCAGTAAGTAATAGTAGTCCCAGGGGCTGGCAATTGTGCCGGGTATTTTCTGAGGTGATCGTTACTCTTTATTTCAGTAAGTGACTAATTTATGTTGCCAGAGATTTACTGCCTGTTGTTTGGCATGTGACAAAGTGATTCCAAACTGTACTCTCTAAGTTACTTGTAGTGCAGCAAGGCTGGAGTAATTACAGTATTGTGTTAGTTGAATTTCAATGGAAGCTGTAACTATAAACCCAAGAAGTACAGAGTGCTCTGCTGTGTGTATGATGCTGCTGCTGTACTGAGAGCATCTGTAAAAAAAATTACCCACAAACTAGTGTATTGAATGTAATGATTTAACTTCTTTTTTAAACTAATGTTCAGTATTTACTTTGCAGCATATGATTTTGCATACCTTATCACACAGTGTGAGGAATAGTATTAATAATGTAGGCAGTTTCTGGTAAAAAATGGAAGGAAAACCTAGGATCAACAATTGTTACAGCTTTTGAAGTTGAGATTGGAATAGAATGTTAGTATAAGATATGAGAGATATTCCTATTCCCATCTGTTCAGCTTTTTTCATTATGCTAATAAACAAATATTGAAAGAGCTTCTATAAACTAAATACTAAACCTCAATTTCTATGTTTAATTACATTAATGAAGTCTTTCAGGCAGTACAGTAGCTCATACTGATTATATTGCTAATTTTGTGTCACTGTGCAACCCTGGTTTGTTCTCTTAATCTTTAAAATCTTTAATCTTTTTGGGTGGCTATTTATTTATTTATTTATTTAATCAAAATGCTTTCAGTTACAGCAGACGGCTCTGTGAAGAAACCATAATATTTAAACAAGGATCTTAATGCTGTAAAATCTGGAGTAAAATCACCAGACCTAGAAATTCATCCTTTTTCTTTGGAAATTTCTTTTGGTAATTTGGTGTCTTCATAAATCTTTTAAGAGAAACAGGAAAGAGGTGCATCCAAAACGCGAATTGACTTTCAGTCAATACATTTGGAGTTACTGTGATGAAATTGTAATGGAGTCTGAGAGAGAATCTTCTTTTAACCATAAAGTATACTTTTTACTCAAGGTTAAATTCTGCAGTTAAATACCTATGAATTTTGTGCAGAACCATCTAAGAATATATCCAGTATATTTATTCTTAAAATAGTTTTTTTTTTGACAACCAAGACTGAAACCAGTCCTAATCTATGGTAATGAAATAATGTCTTTGACAGCAAACTTTCAGTTTTAATGCCTGAAGAGACTTCTTTATTAAACTTTGTAATAAATCAACCAACCTTGTATAAGGATCAGATTAGGGATTTGCATACTGGTAAAAGGTTGAGCAAATCTCTATGTTGTTAGTACTTTTAATTTACATCTTTAATGAGCTGTAGCATCACCAGAATTGCTGGTTTGGCTTCCCTGTAGTTGACTGTGTAGGACCAGGGTTTACTTTTGATCTTCTTGCAGTCTTTTCCTACGTGAAGAGAATATTGAGGCATGTTACTTTAAGGGCCAAAAGTCATACAGATTTCCTGCTTATCCCAAACAAATTTGTACACAGACAGGACATTTCCATAGAGCAGTCTAATGCAAGAAGAAGGCTGTTTCTAATCAGAACATAAGAATTTCATTAATTTTAACTTTGTAAGCCCAAGAAGTGAAGGCAAGGTTTCATGTTGACATACTTAAATTCTAGTCTGGCAGGGTTATGTTTCCCGTTCAGCCAGAAAGACTGGAAGTTTCACACATTATTTTTTATAACTTAAAGACTGGTTTGCAAGACATCATTAATAATGATTGTACTCTAAAGGACCATTTCTTTTACTTTCAATGTATGAATGGAAATATCTTCTTTGGATATTGGACTGGTGCTTTCTAATAAGAATCCTGATGAATATCAATGTAAATACTTATTGGGAAAATGCTTTTTAACGTGATTCTTCTAAAATCTCCATAGAGAAGAGAAGATAATGTTTTTGGAAATGTGATTGTTAGCTGAGGAGCTTTGATGAGGAATAGAATATGAGAATTAGAAACTGATGAGAAGAAAAAAAAGTGCTAATATAAATTACTGACTCAAGTTTACTGGGTCATTTTTAGTTCCTTAATTTGAACTTAGAACTTTTATCCCGGCAGATTAATTTTCACAATGTAGAGGTGCTGATAAATTGTTGTTGATGTGATTACAGAGTCTTCAGAGTTGAGAGATGGAACCAGGATCTGGTTGACATTCAGTTGTTGAAGTGACTATAACCCACTGATGCTATAAAGCCATGACAAGAGTAGACGTAGTCCTACAGTGTACCTATCTCCAGTAACCATATGGGAATATCATTGTGACTAGAAACAATATTTTAGATCCCTTTGTGAGACAGTACACATGATATCTTCTGAAAATATTGTAAAATTTATTCAGGGGTTTGACTTTGATGTCCTGAAAGGTAGATTTCTGGACTGTTTCTTATGTTTTTATATGCAACAATATATTACAGTAGGTGTAGCTGCACTATATGCCAGAATCAAGGCCCAAGGGTTGAATTTCAAATGCTATTATGTTCATATGCAGTATGTTAGCTGACCAAAAGCCATTCCTGAGGAACTCACCACTAACGTTAATACTCAAAAATAAATTGCATAAAGAAAATATAGGCTATTTGGTTTTAGTAGCATAGTGACAGACATTAAAATGAAAAATTTTCAGCTCTGACCTTTAGTCTAATTATTCAGATATGTCTCCACAGTTAAAGGAGGAATGAAGAAATAGAAATAGAAAATTTTCCATTTAGTAACTTCATATTTGGTGTGCACTGGGGAGCTTTCATCACAGGTCCTCAAAATATCTTGCAAATTTAATTTTTATCACATATCAAAGACCCTTGAGAGTGGTCACTGGACTTCCGGGAAATTAAATATTATAAATACTCATATAGTATAAACATTTAAACACTGTATGTGCTTGTCTTGTTTTTGAGTTATTCAGAGAAATTTCTAATAGATTGTTATTACCTTTCACACTTTTAACATTAGAACTACATCTAAATAGCTAGAGGAAAGAATTTTATTTATGGACAAAAAAATACTTTCACTAGTATTTCAGAGGTTCATTATTCAGGTTTTTCTTCTAAAATTCTGAGCATCTCTCTCCAATTATTTCCATGTTTTGCCCAGGTTTAAATTAAGAAAATATTAGGTAAACTTAGAAATTGTATGGAATAAGTTTGTTGTTGAGCAACTTTTACTGACTTTCGATTACATTTTTTTCTGATTGTTATAAGAATCTTTTAAGCATTTGGCTTCCCTCCTTTATCTGCAAACACTCCCTCTGCTATTTGCTGAATAAGATTTTTTTTCTTTGATATAATGAATAATGATATCATAAATAATGAATATTTTCAGGCATTTTTTTTTGTTGTTTGTTTGTTCATAGTATTTTTCTTGATTTTCAAATTAATACTATGAAATAATATAATGTTGTGCTACTTATTTGCTATTCAGGTTGAGCTATATCATCAGCATTATGGACCTAAATACAATGGTACGTTCATTTTTAAGGAATTTAATGTTACACTAGCCCTTTTCATATATATTTGAACTATCGAATTTCCGCAGGCTGAAATGATTTCATCTTTCAGTTTAATCTACAGTCATTGGAGAAAATGGTGTAGACCATGGATTGAGACCCCTATAGGAAGGGAGAAATTATTCTCCAGAGTAGTCTGGTTTATTATCTACATGGAGATATAGCGTTTAATATACATGAGATCACTGCTTTTCTTTTTCTTGGATGTACTTCAAGATGATCTTAGATGCCTTCCCATTAAGTCAGATTATTTTCCTTATAATGCATTGGGTGATCAGCAGAAAAACAAAACAAAACAAAAAAAACACAACAAAACAAATTAAAGGAAGCTTTTGTCCTGTTTATGTGGTGTCACTGCTTCATAGTCAAACACTGAAGAGTCAAAACAAACGCTATTAAGAATCTAACAACTGCTTTCACTGTGACTGTGCTAAAACTTCAAAACAGGAAAAAAAAAAACCGTAAGAGCCTAAAATGAAGCCTATACTCCTCATTACCTGTGAGAAATGTGCATGTTACACAATGTCAACACTATATCAGCTGTTCTCTGTGTGAAAAGAACATAGCAGAGCTTGATGCATATTCCCTGTTTACTTAACACATTTTTTTCTCTTGGTGCTATTTCTACCATATTAGAACTTGTGGTTGTATTTACTGTTTTGTTGCCTTCTGGGAGCGGGTAGGTGTTTTGACCTTAGAACATGTCGAAATTACTAAGTTTTACCTTCAGTATCCTCTGGGGACTTAAGTGTTGCAACACCATGAAATGAAGCTGCCAAGAATTCAGATTTATGAAACCTGTTGTAATGTATTGAATGGACAAGCTAATATTTTAGAGTGTTGTGTTTATAAAACTGATCTCAGTGTCCTTGCTCTTAAAACCAAGACAGTAACTGAAAAAGAGCAGTAATTCCTTGTTTATTCAATTGTTCTGGTATGTCCTTAATCAGTAAGAAGATCTAGTTATTCTAAGTAGGTTAGGCTTTCTAGAACAGAACTTTTTCTCTGGTAATAACATCATGCAACACTCTGAAGGTGAAAACTAGATGAAGATCACCTTACTTTGTTAGAGTCCTAGTGGCTCACACTGAGAGAAAGAGAGAAAGACCTTGTAGCATATGGTGGCAGCTGACAAAATGGGAACGGAGTAATCCTTCAGGATATCCCAGTTAGCTTCAGCTATTCTGATAAAGGAGGTCTAGTGCAACCGTATGTCCTTAGCAAGATTAAGGCTTAGAAGCAAATCCATTAGCTCAAATCAAACCAAGTATTTGTGGAAATCTTGCTTCATTTCAAAAACCGTATAGAAATTCTCTGTAAATGTACTCCCTAAAAGAGAGATGCCACTAAACTTAACAGGAGTTTATTCTGCTGCATGTAGGACACCTGTCAATAAGACTGCATAGTAAAAATTCCTATTAATACAGGAATGATAATTTAAAATGCTGTAGTATGTCCTTAATATGAACCTTGGTTAATTGTGTTCCTGCTGTTTTTTTATTTTTGCTTAGAAATGGTATTATTTACAAGTGTGTATGTATACAGACACACAGAGCAATAAAATTGTATAACAACATATGACATGCCTAATTATCAACTATTAAAGTAAACAGGGGTGAGAATGTATGTAGTCAACAAATCATGCTAAACCAGATTTCATCACTAACAACTGTACTCATTGCATTTTATTTACACGTAGTAAAATATAAAATTTCTCTCCGTTCTGAAAATAACAGAAAGTTGCAAAAAGAAAATGAGGAGCTGATGATGTGCTAGCCAAGGTTCACACAAGTAGTACTGGTAGAAATGGGCTCATTGAAAAAGTTTGAAACTAGAGATAGCAGAAGACTTAGGATGGTTTTAATAGACTGATCCATGCTGAGGGGAAGGGGAAGAAGGGGAAGGATGCAATGTGAATAGAGGAAAATATTTTAGATGCCAGTAGAAGGGGAAAAAGGACAAATTAAATGGATTTTTAGAGGGCATTGTTTTCTGTGGCATATGGTCCAATGCAGCAAAAGTGTGATTGCCTGCTGACTTTGGGCATGCAACTGGAACACTAAATAGTTATATTTGAGTGCTGATAGGCATCAGCACAAGTTTCAGTCAGTAAGTCTCAGATCTTGCTGAGACCAGTCCCAGACCAATCTCAGTAAGGGATTTTAAAACTGCCTGTGGCGTTTTCAAATCAATCCATCAGCCTGTAGGTAGCAATGTAAAGAATGCACAGCAAGCACAATGCCTATTCCAACCAGTGACAACTCTGCTACTGAATTCTGAGCCAGCTACAAGCAATTCAAAAGTCCTGTGAGGAATGAATTACAATAAATGAGTCTCCCCTCCTAAGAGATTGAATCATGCTTACAAGGAGCAGGATAAAACTGTGTTGTTTGGACAAGGAATAAAGCAGTACAAAATGACATGCACAAAAAATAGTCAGCATACAAATCACCCTAATTTGTTATAGCATTCATCTTTCAGTAACCTTTTAAAAAAAATAAAAATAAAATAAAAAAGCTAAAAGAAGTGTAATATAAAGCTAACAAGCCTATTTTCTTCACTGATGCTTTTTTTTTAATTGTTCTTAACTCTGCATTTCAAGACAAGCTTAAATTAAACCTACCAGATATGGCCCATCATTAAAATCTATCCCTTCTGTGTGAGGAAATGAATTACAGTGCAGGTGAACAGGTAACTATTTGCAGTAGGGCTTATGATAATATGCACTGGAAGAACATAAGACATTAGAGCCAGATTTAGTAACAGCATTAAAACAACCAGCTGTCATCTGTACTTGTGCTTTCCTATTAAGAAGTCTCTCTTGGTGAATCCTAAAATTGAGTTTCTTTTCTAAAAGATTACATTCAATTGAGAGTGCAAACCTACAAGTACTAATGCTGTGAGACCATTCAGCAAGGCCTGGGCAAGGAGGATCCTGATGAGGTTTAACAGGAGCAAGAGTAGTCTTGTACCTGTGATTCTGTGACCTGTGTGGATACCTGCCTGTGAGAACTATTGCAGTGTACCTGTGTTAGCAGGGGTTTTGGACTTGGTGATATCTTGAGGTCCCCTTATAACCCCAGTGATTCTGTAAAATAAAGATGAGACTTTTTGCTCAAAGGTTCTGTTTATACTAGTGGCAAAAAAATGAATGAAATTCTCTGTGTAACTACCTTTTCATGCTGAGGAGTCTTTTGACAGACATCTATTTTATTTCTGCTGTGTGTATCTGGTTAAAAATTTCAAGTACATTTGGGATTTCTTACCTTCTTTTCACTGAGTAACTAAACAGCCAGTCCAACAGTAGAATCTTTCTAAATATCTCAATTCTTCTTGTAATGTTTTTTGTTTTATATTCTTCCTCAATCAAAACGCTGAGTATTTATGTTGAGATTTTTTTTAATGAAGTGAGGTATCACTCACTTTTTTTGTTCTTGCAGGCCAGATCTTGTGTGTATGGTGATTAACAAACTGATAAAATTAAACTTAGTAATTAAACAAACAAACAACAAATGAGTAGCATGTATTTAGTCTGAAAAATTTCATTTTAAAACAAATGTTTACCAGTAAAATAGTGTTCTATGAGACCATGCTAATAATGGAAACTGTGGAGCTCTAATAGACAGAAATCAAGCTGCAGACAATGTTTAACTTTATTTCCATATTGATTTTGACTTTTAATACTTCTGCCAGTGCAGGATGCATGAATTTTAAGGAACTTTGTCCATAAGAGTATTCTTTTGTTTGTTCATATATGCAGTAAATAATTTTATATGTAATTCCATATGAATACTGTATGTCCCTTAAATCAAAAGTAATAGTGGGCAAGGGCTTCCTTAAGAAGGAATTTCTCCTGTATTTCATAATCTACAATGCATTGTCACCATGTCCAGTTCCATTATTACTCTCTATTTGAAAAGCATTTTGCGTCTTATGCTATTAGATAAATACAGTTATTATGATAGCTCAGCATGTAGTTTTTGTACCATAGGAGAAAGTGAAAGGTAAAAATTAGAAGCAAGTTACAAAAGTAAAGAGGTGATATTGAAATTTAAAGCTTTTGTGAAATTTAATTCTTTCTGTAATCTTTTTCATAAATAATTGTTCTAAAAACTACATGATTTTGAGGAACATAGTGTTTAGCTCCATAAAATCTCAGAAAGAAAAAAATGAAATTATTTACTTAGTAATTGCCAATGTCCTCTTGGAATTCTGTAATAGTTCAGTAAAAACTGACAGCTGTGCTTTAGTGCTTTATAATGGTTCATTATAATCATATTTTTCTACTGGTACGTTTTATTTTTGATCTTTTATTAGGATAAACTGGTTTTGAATAACAAGTATTTGCACTGAAAGTTTTTTCATTTCACTTCTGTTTGAGACAAGTTTTCACTTGCCTAGAAATTTCTATTTAAATAATCTCTACTCAGTTATGTGATAATTATACGTATTTGTTTGTTTAAAATTTGTTTAGCATAATCATGGGATATCAGTCTATGAAAGCATAGGGAAAAATATTGTTGAATAAAAGTATTCTGGGTTAAGAATATTTGAGAAAAACTGTTTACAAGATAGTCTTGCACATACTATGACATCAGTTATAGACTTTCTCCATCTCTGAGATGGGAAAACTGAACCAATCCTGAAAAACGATGTTGATGGCTAAGTAAATAAATGTTAAACAAATCAGTAGAATCTGGAGCTTAGAAGAGTAAAATCAGTGTTTGTACACCTTTTATATATGCAGTTCTGTTATAAAAAAGGGAAATAATGCTTTTAAAATACGTAGATGTTTGGAGTAGTTGGCATTCAGTAACTGATGAAGAATGCATGACTGTTTTTGCGTCATCCACAGACTGCAGCAAAACCTCCCTAATGAACTAAATTGTTCAGTGCAGAAACATTACATTAAACAATGCAGCTGTTTTCAAGTGGCTGTCTGTTCATCACCAGTTACTGGCTGATGGGGTGACATGGTGAACCTGGCAAAGAACTTGGTTTCCATAAATAAATCAGGGATAAATGTCACTGACTTCTCTGTGACTTCAGCAGTTTCTACATCTCATGCATCTTTTGCTTGGGTGTGAAAATGATTTGTTCTCAGAAATCATGTCCTGGAATGAGTAGTCATTTCAACATTCCTAAAAGTTCAGGTGTCGTGTGTTGAGTGTAAGAATGGACCTGTGCACTTCTGTACTTAGCTAAGGGTACATACAGTAATATGTTCCATCAACCAGGAGTGGTTCTATGTCTATTCTTTAATCTGACTGTGCTAAACTCAGTCATTTGCAGAACCTGAATTGTACAGTACTTGAATTCAAAATAATAGTGATCACTAACAAGCTATAACTGCATCAGAGATCTATTTAAGAACAGCTGTGGCATAATATAGTTAGCACTTAACTGATACATTATTATTTTCCTTTTCAAAACACTCTGCAAACATTAACTAATTAATATGTATAATGCATCATTAGCATTTCAAGGACTCACTATATAATTCTGTAATAGCTGTTACTAAGAAGTCCCTTTGAGAGGCACTCCAAAAGGTTAATATTTAGCATAGAGAGATCATTAGCTCAGCCTTTCTAGACCAGTTGCTCTTGTATGTATTCAAGATATCTCACGTACTAATCGTTTCATATGGTCTTTATGTATTAGAAGCATCATTTTTTATTTACTTTTTTTTTTTATGAGGACACTTGATTTGTATAGTCTGGTGAAGAGGAGGCTAAGAGGCAACCTCATTGCTTTCTACAAATTCTTCACACGGAGAGATGGAGAGGGAAGTGCTGGGCTCTGCGCCCTTGTAACTGTTTACAGTATGCATAGGAATGACAGAAAACTGTGCCAGGGAAGGTTCAGTCTGAACATTTGGGATTTTTTTTTTTTTTTTTTTTTACTGTGAGTGTGATCAAACATTGGAAGAGGCTTCCTAGCCTGGTGGTTGATGTCCCATACCTATCAGTGTTCAAGAGGGATTTTGACAATCTGCTGATTAATCTGCTTCCAACTGCACTATTTATTCTGTTCTCATGCGTAGTTTTTTTTCTTTTATAAATTAACCTTTCCTCAGAAGAAAAAGATTGCTTACTGTTCTTTACCTTGCTAGAAAATGAGATGAAAAATAAACACAAGCGCATATAAAGATACCAACAAGATAAGTATCTAAGAAAAACAGTATTATACATTCTAGAAGCAAACTGACATTTTGTACACAAGACTACTAAGTATGTAAAATCAAAAACTATGAATGAATTTGTGAAGTCAGTGTGCTTATAAACAAGGATATCATAATCTCTCTGGGATGGAAACTTCAGTATCAGATTATTTTTTCATGGCACAAGCCTATATTAAGGCTAATGTTACAGGCTCAACATTATTCTATAAAAATAAGTCTACATTTCACAGCAAATCTCCAGTTATTATTTGAATTATTTTTACATACTATGGATAAAGGAGATATTCTCACTTTTATAGAATGTAACCCTGCAAATTTCAGTTCCATGCAGTAACTCACAAAATTAATGTCTCAGCAATACTAGCAATATCTTACATTTCTTTTTAGAAGCCAGGACCAGGAACATGCTCCATCATTCATGACCATACCTTACTGTTATTACTGTTTATTATTGGGATGGTGTCTGCCACCTTGCCATGTAGAAGCAGTTTCAGATCATACTGCTTATAAGATTTCCAGTCTGTCATTCTGAGATGAATGGTGTGAATTAGAGACTAAAGTTGTTGTTTTAATATATTCATATCAGAAAAAAGTGAAGTTTGGTATAAGCTTAGATTTATTTTCTTTAGAAAATAAAATCCACCAAGCTCTTACATATAAAGTTCCTTTAAATTGTTTTAAAAAAGAAAAAAGTAAGGAGCAAGGATCTTTTATATTAGTTCCAGGCAGAAATTATTGATCTTTCAAGAAATTATTGATCTTTCCTTGCTCCTTGTTGTTTTCTTTCTTAGTTTTTCCTTACTTCTCTCACATTTTCCTTTCCTTCTTTTCCTTACTTACATTCTGTTTCCCTTTCTCCTTCCCCTCTATTTTCTTTCTTTTTTATTCTCCCCTTTTTACTTTCCATATGTGAGAAAGGAGCAGTTGAAACAACAAAACATTTATTGACTAAAAACAGTTATGCCAAAACCACAGGTAAACAATACACTTTGGAACTATGCTTTAACTGTGCACAATACTCCACAACACTGAGGGACTGATAGATTATTTAATCGATAGAATCCATCATTTGGTCAAAAAAATAATGTCTTATTCATTAATTCATGGTACTTATTCTAGTAACATTCATCACAAGTTTCCAATTAACTATTAACATACATCAGAAGGATTAAAATAAGATTTGCACTGTAACACAGCATTGATTATCTGGACTGTCATTTTAAAGTACTACAAGAATTATATGAAGTAGTGGTCTTTTGCTTTCAACTATGTTTAATTTATGCTTATTACAGTTTCCAAGGATACTTTTTTTTGCTGCATATTCAAATGTTACAATAATCTGTTATTTAATGAATCCAAATAAACCTTTTGACAGTGAAATATTCAAATGAAATAAATAGAATCACATATAAATTATATATATATATAATTTTTTAAGGGAGAAAATTGTTCCTACATTCATATTAATTTCTAATGACTAAAAATAAGTACAAATACTATCTACTGCAGTGCTCAGAAGAAACAATAGCTGCTGCTAAAACAGACAAGCTAGCCAACAATTCCANATATAAAGTTCCTTTAAATTGTTTTAAAAAAGAAAAAAGTAAGGAGCAAGGATCTTTTATATTAGTTCCAGGCAGAAATTATTGATCTTTCAAGAAATTATTGATCTTTCCTTGCTCCTTGTTGTTTTCTTTCTTAGTTTTTCCTTACTTCTCTCACATTTTCCTTTCCTTCTTTTCCTTACTTACATTCTGTTTCCCTTTCTCCTTCCCCTCTATTTTCTTTCTTTTTTATTCTCCCCTTTTTACTTTCCATATGTGAGAAAGGAGCAGTTGAAACAACAAAACATTTATTGACTAAAAACAGTTATGCCAAAACCACAGGTAAACAATACACTTTGGAACTATGCTTTAACTGTGCACAATACTCCACAACACTGAGGGACTGATAGATTATTTAATCGATAGAATCCATCATTTGGTCAAAAAAATAATGTCTTATTCATTAATTCATGGTACTTATTCTAGTAACATTCATCACAAGTTTCCAATTAACTATTAACATACATCAGAAGGATTAAAATAAGATTTGCACTGTAACACAGCATTGATTATCTGGACTGTCATTTTAAAGTACTACAAGAATTATATGAAGTAGTGGTCTTTTGCTTTCAACTATGTTTAATTTATGCTTATTACAGTTTCCAAGGATACTTTTTTTTGCTGCATATTCAAATGTTACAATAATCTGTTATTTAATGAATCCAAATAAACCTTTTGACAGTGAAATATTCAAATGAAATAAATAGAATCACATATAAATTATATATATATATAATTTTTTAAGGGAGAAAATTGTTCCTACATTCATATTAATTTCTAATGACTAAAAATAAGTACAAATACTATCTACTGCAGTGCTCAGAAGAAACAATAGCTGCTGCTAAAACAGACAAGCTAGCCAACAATTCCAGAAAAAAAAAAAATTAAATTGTGAATGCACAAAGCCAAATAGTCACACTTTCATTATGAAAAATGCCAGACTGATATTCATTCTGGTATGAGTTACAGTCTCAGACAAAGGAGAACAGTACATATGTACATTTCTAGTCTATTTCTATTCAATGTATGATGCATACATTTTCTACATTCACAAGGATGTAATAATATCTTGTTAAGTGACATTCAGATATATCCCCTCTTGGTTGTTTGTAGGTTTGCGTGTTTGAATACTTTGTTTTTTCCTTGGAAGAATGATTTGAGGGTAGACTAGGAGAGTATTCAGTAGGCTAGAAGAACATGCAGTAAATGGTTTTGATGCTTTTAAAATTCATGAGATTCAATAATTTCTGCCTGGAACTAATAGTCAAGTGAGACTAGCACTTATATGTGGATCAATCAAATAGAATTAATTAGGTGTTGGATGGTTCCCAGCTGTATGTTTTAGAAGGAAAAAATTATCGGGATATGTTATTGTTGACAGCCAAAAATGCTTAGTATCCTTCAAAGCATAAGTATTTTCCAAGCTCATATAAGAACAAAGATTAAAGAACTGGAATAATTTCATTTCTGTGGTGCAGGTATTACTATTGTGAACATGTCCAAAAATTGTTTTGCGTAGAAAGTATTGTGTAGTGGGCTGATAAATTTTGAAGTCTGCTTGAAGAAGTCTTTAACAGGTGAAGACTTAGGGCTTTGAGAGAGAAGTGAAGTTCTAAAGTTTCACATCTTTTTTTTTTTTTTCCAACTATTATTTTACCATAACACGGTCCCTAACTGATATTCATGGAACTTTTATATTTATGATGTTAGACAGGAGATGTTCTAGGGGATACACTGTTAGAAGTAAATGATGAGTACTGCCATTTAATTACTCCTTTGTTGTGATTTAAATCCAATTTGTGTACTCTTCTACATCATCATTTGCCTACCTTGATTAGAGGGGTGCGAAACATGAGATTGTCTGGTTCATCTGTTAGAGACCTGGCTTCAGTAATGTTTTTCACTTTGAATTCTGTCTATTTTCTCACTTTGCAATGGAATTCCATCCACTGAGAAGAGATTTTGCGTTCTTTTGGTTGTGGTATCTGGATTGTCCTTAGGGTTTGTTTCCACTATTGGAAATGGAGTTCACCAGGAGGAAGCTTCTTTAGATCCTGTAACTGCTACTGGGGAGTGCTACTTGAGTTCAGCTGTAGAAACAGATAAAATGTAATCATCACCAAAAATTAGTCTTTTTCACGTTCTGGAGACAGAAAAAAGTACTTTGGGTTTTTATAACGTACTCTTTTCAGAGATCATACTTTATTCATTAGATAGTAATGGAAGAGATAGAGTGAGCTTCATAATCTATTAGGAATAGAAAACTAGAATTTTCATAAAATAAGCTCTTTAAATGGTTCATTTCATTGTTTATACAAGGAGAGATGGTGCATTACTTTTGACATTTTGTTCATGAAAGAAGAAAAAAATAGGCTTAAAAGTTTCCAGGGAAAAGATTAACTTATATCAAAGTGATTTAAACATGAAAAAAAAAGTCACTATGCAATGTGCATTTAAGCTAATCTTTTAGCAAGAATGTTTTATGATTAGCTAATTCTGCTTTTGAGGGCTAGATGATGACTTAACTGCAGTGTGAAGTCTGGTTACTTTGGAACACTATTTTGGTATTTTAAATTAAATTAAAAGAACACAGATGGCTCTAAAGTAACACTGCATTTGGACACAAGCTGCTCTTCTTCTGAGAAAGTTCATTTATTTAAAGAGGAAATCTATTACAAATATCAAATGGGAAAAAATAGTCTAGCAGAAAGTGAGAGAGATCTTTTATGAATTACTTTTTGAAGAAAGCTTAAGAATTAGCAATCTCTAAGTACCATATGTAAAAGAAGATTAAATTGAAATACTTCTAGAAGTATGTAAAAAATACAGTGATTTCAGATACCACAAACAGTATAAAACTGTTTTTTCATAGATTCATAGATTC
>VXAB01006254.1:0-72423 GCA_013399175.1 Odontophorus gujanensis
GAAGGGAAGGGAAGGGAAGGGAGTGGTTCAGAAAAAAAATGGAGGCTTAACTATAAAGGAAGGACACAGGCTATGAACATTATTTTCTTAAAATTTAGAAACAGGTAATGCAAGTTTATGATCTTTCAGAAAACAAAATAAAATAAAATAAAAAATTAAGAAAAAGCTAATTGCATAGTGACAACAGATGCCAAAGAAAAGCCAGCAGAATGGCAGGGAGAAGGAACATTTTGACAAAGTGGTGATCTCTGCTGACCATGCTGATTCAAGCAGTCCAGACACTATGGAAGGATGATGAAGCTTTCAAGCCAGAAGGAATGTGAACACTACACTGCCAGCAGAAAAAGGTGGCAGAAGGAGCAGTGATTTAGTTCAGAAGAGGAGAGCTGATGGTGCAGACAGCATAACTGCTGAGCTGTAAATAGCTAGAAGGACAAGTGTGAGCAAAGCATCAGAAGTACAATATTTTAAGCTTTTGAGCAGAGGTGACTAGCAAAACAGAGCAGCTTTATCAACCTATAAGGTCACCTACCTAATTCAGGCAATGACAGATATAAATCTTTGTCAGTTTCTGGGAACAAAAAAAAAAGGTGAAGAATGAGACTTCTAACAGATTCAGACCAGTAACAAGGAAAGCTGAAAAGTAAAGTTTCAGATCTGCCAGTGTTTAGATGCATTCACATTGAGCTGACCAAGACTAAAATGAGAATAGGTTTTAAAGTATTCATTACTTTCACAGACTTTATGAAGGCGTTCATGAACTAATTCCAGTGTAATTTAGTATTTAGAAAAGCACTGCGGAAAGTAGCAAAATCATATGCTGTTCTAGACAAAACAAATTCTATTTTTAAATGTCATATACAAAATCTTCTCCCGTGAAATTGGTAGCAAGTACACACTGCTTGACATCTCTCTATGCTGAATTAGCAAGGATGCTGTAAGAGATCTGAGGAGAAAATGGATGATGCAGAAATAATCATCTAGTGCACAAACAGCACTATAGAGCTATTGGATACATGGTTTTCAACTTGGATTTGCAGGACCTGCTAGGAAGAGAAAATCAACAGCTACTTAGGCTTAGGGAAAATAAATGAAATGCAGTGAGTAGCAGTTGTGGTGAAATTTCAAATATGCCACAGAATTAACACTGACGATTTGAGAATGAGGCTTGATGAAGAACAATGTGACAATTCATGGAGATGAGCATCCAAAAATATCAGGAATGAGAATATAATACAATTAGAAGGAAAAGCAAAACTCACTGCAATAAACTGCTTCTGCAGTGATGGCACAACCTATCCTTCTCAGGAAAACAGACTTCAGTTTAAGGGATTCAAGGGCTGGAATCTGATCAGACCACTAATACTTCATGCAACTTCTCTTTACTTCTGTGTCAGTTTCAGCAAGGATTTAACATTATCTCCCATAACATCTCATGTAACCAACTGTGGTCTGGAGACTATGTGAGCAAAAAACCTGTTCAGTATCTGTATTCACAGGGCAGTGATCACTGAATCAGTGGACTGCAGGAGGTTTAAGAGATACTCTAAAAACTCATGCAAATGACAAGATGACACCGCTGAGGGCACCCCAACGGAGGAGGTAGAGCCAGGCCCCTAGCAGTAGTGCTAGGAGGATGAGGGACAGCAGTAACAAGTTGAAAACAGGTTCAGATTGGCCATGAGGAAAATTGTTTTCCACATGAGGACAGTTCAGCAATGAAGCAGGTTTCCCAGAGACTTTTTACAGTCTCCTTTCTTGGAGGTCTTCAACATCTAAATGTATGAATTCCAGAACAGCCTGGTTAAAACTACATCTGGCCCTGCTTTGAACAGAAAGTTGGACTAGAAACCTCCTGAAGTCTCTCCATATCTGAATTATCCTATGATCCTATGTTTCTATAACATTATCTATTAATAAATGAATATATTCTCAAAATAAGTAATAAAAAATATGTTCTTAGAAAATTAAGACTAGATCTGTCTCAAGCCTAAATTATCTATCTTAATAGTTCAAGACTACTTCAACAAAATCAGTTATTACTACACAGTTTAGTAGAATGAGAGATAAAATAGGCGTGATTTTCCTAGTATTTTTACATCCATTTGCAATATATTTCTGAGGACCTAACAGAAGCAGTGAAGTCCAGGCTTGCTGAGAGAAAAAAGCAGTTCTATGGTATTTGATCTACATATTTTGAAGTCCTTTAGCAGAAACTTGCATCAATTAAGTACAGCCTAAAAGGCAAATATACTATTAGAGTTTAACATAACAACATATATAAAGAAGCAACTTCCCATTTTCACTGTTTTTCCTTTTCCTCCCATTCAAATTTAAAGTAATATTAGGAAAAGTACTTTCAGTAGGATTGAATGAATTCTGAACACCTTGGGCATTCATTACTGCTTTCTTTGAATCACAAATTCATGTTAATTTTCATGTTCTGAGGTTAAGAATATGGAAAAAAAAACAGACTTTTCACTAATTTCCATAGTAAAATTTCTGTGCACGTGAATCAACATTGCAAAATGACTTAAAGAGACTTGGCTACTTGACAACTTGATGAACAGTTAGAACAAAGGATGAATATTACAAAGCCATTTAACTTGTAGCTCTTTCAATGTTCCACAGCATGATTGCTCCAGTGTCACACCTTCTGGAGAAATTAAATATAAAAAAACTGTCATGGTTTTCCCCATAACTCTTACCTGCCAGCATTTGAATACAATTCAGCTGAAAAAGACTCTCTTGAGTTATTCTTGGAAGAGCAATCTGCCTTACATGTTTCCACTGGATGTAAATGTCATCTTTATCTCCAAGGAGGCCATACCAAAATTTGGTCTGGAATGAGAATCCCGCTTCATCTCAAACACATATCTCCTGCCAGAATGAGAGCTCCAAGCATCAGGACGAGGAGGTCAAATTTTGCACAGGAATCTTCTAGCACTCTTGTTTAAGGTTTTACAAGGGACATTTCTGTGCTGTCTCAACAGTCAAGATAGTGAAGAAAATGTAATTCAGTTTCATAGTATCCTCACCATTTTCCATGGCAATGCATGCCAATAACATAGAGTAGCCCAGAAGCCCCTTGGAAACAGAGACAGAGCTGTAAGCCTCACAGTGAAGAGCAGAAGGGTCCCAGACTTTTCACTGCCCACCTGATCTGCAGAAAAAAATTCATGTCAAAAACACTGTGATAACAAACACAACCACACAAATCAGTAATGCCAAAGGAAGGTAATAACAGTCTATTCCTGTTGTTACCACTCATGAGTATTCATGGTACCTCATTTGGTAGAATAACAATATGATTACTTAACACATACATTTATGTGAAATTATTCTATATAAGGAAAATTGAAGTCCATCTAGCAGCAAATTCAGAAATTAAATCTGGGTATTACCCTCAGTCTGTCTTTCATCTGCTCAGCAACCTGTGTCAGCCACCTGTGTAAGTCAACAGGAATGAAACCAGTTTGGGGAAAATTTATTGCATAGAAAAGCAGCAGAGGCAGGTCACACAACAGGGTCTTATGCCCTTCTTTTTCAAGCCATGATTATACCAGACACTGCCTCTCTAGGACAATGTAATAGGCTATAATGGGTTATATTCTCTTCTGAAATATGGATGCTATTCCCCCATGAATCTCTGGAAATCAGGAGTCTGAACAGCTACTGAGACTTGTGTCTCAGTAGAATTCTATAAGATACACCTGTCAAGATGTTAACACCTTAAAGGATTTGGCTTAATTATTTCAAGGCAGAATTGTCTTAAATCAACAAAGAGATTTATTTTGTTTTTGTTTGTTTGTTTGTTTGTTTGTTTTTTACTTAATTTGAAAGTTTGAGACCTCATGCTAAGGATTGTTGACCATTTCAGATTCTTACTAATAGCTTAGCTATAAGACATATCTTTTAACTTAGTTATTGAGCAATTGAATACATACTGTTTGAAGAAAAGAGAACTTGAAGCTCTTTGAGACTGCACTATCACTTCCATATTTTAATGAATATAATTTGCAACTTTTAAGTAAGTGATATTTCCTACTTGTAATTGCCCAAGAAGAAACATTAATATCACTAAATCTTTCAAAGCAGTGGAGAGGAGCTGGAGAAGCAAACAAGCGTTTCTTATCCCCTAAGTTAATATTGTCAGAGCCATTCGTTAAAGGAAAGCTTTTTAACAAAGTACCAGTAACTGACAGTTCAGTTGCAATAAGACATATACATTGATACTTGCACCCACTCAAAAGCATAAAAATAGCAAATTTGGCATTCAAGTTTGTACTGTTGACAGCATAATAATGCAATCAAAACTCTTCTACAGAGAAGTAATTCCCTGAAGCCTTTGTATCATTGCAAACTAACACACACTTGATAAGGTTGTTTGTGAAGGACAAATCACTCATAAATATGATTTGAAGATACCCTCCAATAATTTCCTGATTCCATCAATGTCATCCCCCCTAAAATATAAAATAGAATTAAACAAAAAAAAAAAAGTTTTTTGAAAATCAGTTACTTGGTAATAACACTCTGTAACAGCCATTGCACTGAATATTCTTTCAATAAACCACAGCTTGAGATTGCAGAATGATTTTATCACCCCTGAACAGAACAAAGAGCAGAAGACAACACTGAAACATAGCAAGTATTTACGCATTTTTTAAAACAGATTTTGCTGTTGTTTTCCAACTATTCCAGAACAGCCACTTGGGTGAATGACAATGGTCACAAAATCATAGAATCAGCGTTCCCTGGACATTATGACTTCAGGAAGAGCTTGTCTCTTTCCTACCTGCATTGGCCACATGGCTGCATGCAGTCAGAGTTCAAACTAACAGCAAATTAATTCTCCAGTAACTAAATTTCATCATCACCAGTAACTAAATTTCATCATCACAGCTCTGGTGGAGAGATGTGTGGGGAAAATCGGGAGCCACTGGTATTACAAACTGTTTTACTATTCCTCCAAAAGAATGCTTTAACTAATAAAGTTTAGGGCAGTTGGATAGGTGACTTCTATGAGCTAGAAAAGCACACACTGTACCACTGTGCATAGTTTTCTCACTGAGGATACTGCTGAGAAGAGCTACCTCTTAACAGCAATGACAGATGTACCTTGCAAAGCTATGCCATTTTTTTCCCTTTGTTTTTTATTTTTATTTTATAAGATTTTTTTTAACTGCATTTAAGTCAAGGGCAAACAATGAAATTACTCTTGCTTTGTTCAGTATGGAACATTTTAATATTCTAAAAGTGAAACATTTGTGCACTGTTTCCCAACTTGGCCCAGAACATCATTTGTTGTTGTACAAGATTGTTACATACTGATCAGAAAAGTTTCACATTTATTCCCTAATGTGCTGTCTTAACAAATCAGCCTATGGCAAATAATGGAACACTGATAGTTTTAAAGGACAAGAATTCTAGTCTACCCTCAGTTTTATCAACTCTTTGCTGTCCACTTTGATGTAGCACTTGAGACAGGTTGGCTGTTACTGTGCAGGTTGCAGTGCAAGCAGGGGGCTAACCCCACCTGTTGCTGAAGGACAGCATTTATGTTAAAGCTGTGATTGAATACCCAGGGTACTTGTGGCTTGCCTGCTTTACTGTAACAGTAATGCTGGATGCTAAACTGACGTAGGCAATAAGTGAAGGCGATGTTGCTCACTGCTCAATGCTTGGCAGTACCATTTCACCACACAGGGAAAACAAGCTACCAACAATGTTCTAACTCTTATCTTGAATTTCCTCGTAATGGGCTCACTGCTCCATACACTGCTTCTCCATGTAAAACAACCTGTTTAGCACTCCTGGGCTTCTGAGAGCCTGTAAACCACAGATTCAATTTTTTTGCCCTGTATTGCATTTCCCCCCTTTCAATTTATGTTCCTCTAAGTGCAGCTAAAGCTACATGTGTAGAGATTAAAGGCTGGTCTACTGTGGCTTACAGACATCAGAAGCCAAAAGAAGTACAAGACTGGAGTAAATTGCATGGTCCTGGCTTTTGTTAGCCTCAAAGAGCCACTCATTATCATTCTTGCTGTTAAGTGCTCTCTAGTACTTCTCTAGTGATTGTAGATGCCCATCAGAGGTGATAAATAATGCCTCTGGGGAGAGTACAGGTGATTTAATTGACATGTGAGAGGAAGAATAGAGGTGGGTGGGTGTAGTGACCTGTGAAAGTGGTTACTCACGACACATCACAAGTTACATTTCCTGTTTAATTTATTGTTTTCAGAAACGATTTAGTGTGCCAGTCTAAAACCAGACTGCAAATAGAATAAACTTCCAGTGGTAGTTTAAATACGTTGTATTGCCATGTCCTCAGTCTCAATGCAGTTACTCTGACATACAGGGGCTTTATAGCCACATACCCTCCAGCGTAAGCTAACTTCACAATCTGCATTTCCATAAAATTACAACAGTTGAATGCATAACCAGGAGCATATTGTCCAATGCCCCATCTATCCCGGAAGGCCTTCTGCAGCACTAGATGTTAGAGTATCTGTGTGGAAAACTGTGAGCACAAAGTATATATTACTCCCCTGAGTGCTGTCTCATCTCACTGAACCCTACTGGAGGAATTTTCTGAGCCTGACATGCTTTCTATAATTAGACACATAGGTTAGATATCGTAACATAATTTTACATAGTAACTCATAAACTTAGACCAGGTATAAGTCTTTTCCACACCGTACAACTTGCAGCATTTTGTAGGACCCATCCAACTGCAGTTCTCATTTAAGGTTTCTCTGCTGGTAGTTAAGATGGCTCATGGGTTCTTTCCATTCCCCTCATATCTAGCTCATCACTCTCCCAATATTGCATTTCTTTCTGTCCATTTCCTGCAATTTTCAGAAGAATTGCTCTGTTATTTGTTCTGTCATGGGGATCTCATTTTGCTCACTCATCTTAAATCTTTCTTTTTGATTTTTCTGTGTGAGTGACTTGCAGCACAAAACTCTTGCAATTCCCTGTATGAAAACACTAGAATATTTATTCTGTATGAAAAATTAGGAGCACTTCCTTCATTCTTTATCAAGTCATCAACATTATGTATTTTTGTATATTTCAGATGGGCTTTTATGCATACAGTATTCTTGAATTTATTGTAGAAATGTCCCTAAAGATACAAAATAACCTGCTTTTGCAGGTAAAATAAAAATAAATTTATGCAGATTATTATATCTTTAGATACTTTTAGGAATTGGTCTTGAGATTGTGTTTTATTTTTGTTTGATAGGTTTTTGTTTTCCTTTTACTTCTTTCTGTTTGGAGCAATGGTAAAATGAATTATGTTTAACTGGGAAAAAAAGAACAAAAAAACACACACAGACACAAAACCAAACAGATATAACATCATCTTAGTCCAAAAAAAAAAAGTTGGATTAAAACTTCCAATTTAACATCCACTTTTTCCAAGATTTTATGTATGTAGAGGGATTTAGTTAATTCTAACTAGGTACTATATTTCATTATAGCATAACTGTAGATAATATTTTAGACAAGGCTATATGGCAAAATTTGGAGAATACGGTATCCAGTGAGTGAAAAGAACAGCATGAATACAGGATGATGATGACACAAAGAAATAAAAACAAACAAGGCAAATAAAAATGAGTTATCTCTGTGTGACTTGTTATTAGTCCACCTAAAATATTCTTTCTACCCTACTGTTATGATAGTTTGTGCTGAATGTACACAGAAAAGGGCACTTCCTCTGATAAATGATTCCCACCATAGGCCAACTTGTACACTGTCTTTAGGCAGCACTTTAGCTATGTATCCTTTCCTTTTTGTGTGTTTTTAAATTTGAAAGAATTTCAAGTCATTTAATGTGAATGTTGCAGGTCACCAAAATGGAGTTCCTATGTGTATGACTGAATGTGTGTGGTTCATATCCCAGGGACATTTGACCAAAGAGGAGCTTTGTGCTGGAAAATGTCAGAATCACAGAATGGTTAAGGGAAAGGTTAATGGTTAAGTAAATTGTTTGACAATGTAGGTATACCTAGTGAGCTCTGTATGCTAAAAGTGAGTCTTAGCCTCGGGGGTTTCCAGAGAAGGCTTTTCCGAACAAAAACTTGGTGTCAGGGGAATAAATTAGAAGCTGGAAATAGTGAGTCTTATACACAGATTTGGACAAGAGGAAAAAGGAAGGTAACGAGTGTGAACATAAAGGGAAATGCTTTACTGTATGGGCCAAGCAGGAGAGTCTAATAGGAACGAGGAGAAATCTGCAAAAATACAAAGAAGCCCATGGTGATCTCTTTGAAATTAGTTTGTATATAACAGAAAACTTTATCAGATGTGACAATAATGGGTTATAAGTTTGTGGGTTTATGTTATTACAGAATTTTTGAAAACCTTGTAGAGAAATCTATGTGTACAGCTCTCACTCAGCTTTTCCTTCCTTCTGCTCTTTCTCAAGGTATACTGGAGGGTGAATACAGGCTTATATGTATCTCCAGTTTTAGTACTATGTGCCTGAACAAGCCAAATAACAGATTCCTATCAGGTTGCCAGTCTAGTAGGTGGCGGCATTTTTTTTCAAGAGACTATAGCTGCAGTTTCTGCAACCACATCACATCAACTCAGCTGTGCTTTTTTAAACAGAGATGGTACTTTATCACTATCAAGCAGATTTTCCTATTCTTTTTTTTTTTTAGAAAATGGAAAAAGCCATGCAGTCTCCTGAAAAATATATCCTTCAATCTATCCTTTTCTGTTAAGACTCAAGTTAGCCTGCTAATTAGTCCTCAGTCCTGCATCTATTTCACAAGTAGAGGTGTATTTGAATGTCATATCTTGTGGATCCTACCTGTTGATACATTCTTGAGAAGATGAACACTTCTTTACACAAGTTTAAAAAAAATACAACAGCATACCACACACAGCTAAAACTGCTGGTCTCTGCTATTTAACAAACCCCTGTTTTGTTAATGAAAAGCTTAGACAAGCATTCTCATCACAGGATTTCAGGGTGATAAGTCAAGAAAGGAGAAAAAAATTTTGCTGACTTCACAAAGTCTAATATTTTGAGAATAATTGCTTGCTTCAGAATATTTTACAAAATGATGAATTTAAGGGACAATATAATATCTTTTACTTTTTTCTATGTGTTTCATATGCCTACATAAATGTGAGCTCTTTTAACGTTTTCTTTCTTTTGGGATCACCTCTTTTCAGAGCTTACATTTTTGCTTGATTCAAACTTAAAGTCAGTTATCTAAATTTAACAAGTACATTTTGGGACACAAGACCCTTCTAGGTGATAAAGTCAAGAAACTCCTTTATCATAGAGAATAACTGAACAATCATTTTGTAAGCCTGTCTTTAGAAGCACGAGGTACAGATTAACCTAATAGTTTTTAAGGGATTATCTTGAAAATAATGTTCTGTGAAATGCAGGCTTCTCATACTTTGAATTTGAATATATTAACTTAGATTTACTAACAACAACATAAAAACACATTTTTCTATAAGCTTTTAACTGGGAAAGGAGAAGTTAGGAAGATTAATTTTTCTCATTACAGAGTTTGTTAGAGCAGTCTTGGACTTAAGCTGCACTAACTTTTTTGAAGGTATAGAGAATAATTTCTAGGTGGATAGGCATAGAAGAAAAAATGTTGTTTTTTTTTTTTTATCAGACATTGGTTCCTAGGAGTACCAAAGCTTCTTCACAACTCTAAAGTGTTTATTTTTAAACCTTTATTTTGTCTATTCAAAAAGAATTATAATTAACCCTTATCTGTCATTTTGAAGACTAATTAGTTAGCTTTGCATTCTTCTTTTTATGAAGGTTTGAAGGTCATGTTCTACATCATTTCAAAAGTAAATGTCCCATCACTTTCTCATACAGTCTCGAAATTCAACACTTTTACAGATACTGCATTTGGCATTACAAAATTTAACATTGTTAGAATATGAATTAAAAAAAAATCCAGACATTGATTTTCATATTTGATAAGGAATTTGGCATACTAACTTTCTAAATGTAATGCATAGGATGATTCACCATTTGCAGAGATTTTGTATTAACATATTTCAATTGATTTGTTGGAATTACTCCTGCGTAATTTGGAGTAACCAAACATAAAACTAGGTCCAGTTTGCTATATATAATCGTGAATGTTTGTCAGGTTGTGTCCTCTTCTCCCTGTGCCACCAATTATAGACAAAGGATCTTCCAGTTACCATGAGAAGTGCAAGTTACTTTTTGTGAAGGAGGTGCTCCTTGGTGTTCCTTAGCCCAAAAGGCAGCCACATAGACTGTTTTGTATGGTAAGAACTTCATGACAACCTGTGAAGAAACTGCAAAGGGATATTTCTGTGTCTGGTCTCCATGCCTAGGCTCAGAAGCTGCCCCTGTAGTTGAGTTATGGGCTGCTATTGAGTTACGGGAAGACTTTATACATGGAATAAATTAGACAATTAAGAATCAACTGCAAAGGTTCCAGTGACCTTGGTTGTTTTGCTTATAACAGTTCCCATAAACTGAATTCAGAATATTTGTTGAGGAAAAATGCAAATATTTGTGCAGTGGAATTATTTCATTTTTCAAAATAATTTAGAAATAGAAATCCATCAGTGTTCAAATCTGCATGTAGTCAGCGTTTTAGACATTGCCTTTGGGTCACTATTGGTATAAATCAAGCAATAGATTTAAACAGATACGACATTTTTCTGCCGTGGTTTCTTGTTTCTGCAAGGCTCCCTGATGGATTTTATTTGTAAGGCTTCAATGTGCATTTTGCTGCCAAGTTAACAAAAGAACTGGGATTCTTTCCAGGTAAATCCACATTCCCCTGCTCCACACTTCACAGAATCACAGAATTGAGGGGTTGGAAGGGAACTCTAGAGATCATCTAGTACAGCCCCCCTGCCAAAGCAGCTCCCTAGCCCAGCTTGCACAGGTAGGCGTCCAGGTGGGTCTTGAATGTCTCCAGAGAAGGAGACTCCACCACCACTCTGTGCAGCCTGTGCCAGTGCTCCGTCACTGCACTGTGAAGGAGTTCCCACACACATTTGTGCAGAACTTCCTATGCTTCAGTTTGTGGCCATTTCCCTTCATCCTATCACCACACACTAAAGAGTGTGGTGAAGAGTCCGGTCTCATCCCTTTGCCTCCTGCTTCCTAGATATTTATAGACGTGGATCAGATCCCTTTTGAGTCTTCGTTTTTCAAGGCTGAACAACCCCAGGTCTCTCAGCCTTTCCTCGTAAGAGAGGTACTCCAGGTCCTTTATCATCTTTGTAGCCCTCTGCCGGCCTCTTTCCAGGAGAACCCTGTCTTTTTTGTACTGGGGAGCCCAGAACTGGACATAGTACTTCAAATGAGGCCTCACCAGGGTAAAGTACTTGCCTTCATTACTTGCCTTCACTAGCAGTGAATTCAGAAGGCAGGAAGAGAGAAGAGAAAGACCTTGACAAACCAAGTTGCAAAGTGTTAAATCCAAATGAATGTCAGTGTGGTGAAAACCTGGAAGCCCTTCATAGTGACACTGGCATATCTTTTCCTGCTATCTTAATAAACAGATAAATCTCTCAACTGACTCGGGCAAAGCTTCTAGTAACTACTCCAGAATTCTGCTTTATGGTGGATGATCCATGTCTGAGGGGACAGACATGGATCTTTTCTTTTCCTTTTTTTTAGCTGTAGGTACAGGGTTAGCACTGAAAATTATTAAATTGTTATAAGCTTACAACTGAAGATCTGAAGGAGGGCATACAACAATGAATATCAGTGTTACATATTTCTCAAAGTGAAATGAGGATTGAAGGAAAAGGAAACATTGAAATCAGGGCAGATGGTGAGAAACACAAGCTTCTTCCAAACATGGAGGAAATTTTAATCTTCTAATAGACCATTACAGTGACTTGGAAAAACAAAAAACAACAGCACCTATGTTTCAACATCATAAATGTTATACTCATGGCTCAAAGACACCAGTACATAACCCAGAATATCAGAATCTGACGGCAAGTCTCCGGAAACACCCAGAAGCATATTCATCACATGTAACCTTACTACTCCTGTCCAAGTCCACCTCTTTACTTGCAGCAGTGATCTGAAAAACAACAAAATAATTCTCAATCTCAGCTAGATGTATCAAGATTTGCTTCAGGTCTTACACCATCAATTTTGACATTTGGACTTTAGGCAGAAAGAGGAAACATTCAGTATAAGCTCAAAAAGGGAATAAATTTTGCCTGTGGCCTGTCAGTAACATTTTGGCTCCAATATTACCAAAAGCTGTGGCAAAATGAATAATATGGACCACCCAAGAGGCACATGAAGCTAAATTCCCAGATATCTTTCTTAAACAACTACAAAAAAAAAAAAAAAGTTTAAGAAAGCAGAATGCGATGTCCTCTACGGGCTGAGGATACTGTCAATATGCTGGGTCTCATTTTTTTCCATGTGATAAATTTAAAATAAATAGTTTTTGAAATCTTTTAGGACAAGTCAGAGTCAAAGCAAACTAGTCACCTATGCTTGGTCTAGTCAGGTAGGATAACCAGAGGACAATCATTAATCATCAACAAATTACATAGCAATCACAATGCCAAGTCAAAGGTAAAATCAATTACAGTGACAATTAAAGCAGTCAGATATCAGATTTCAAAGCCTTGCAGTTAACAGATGTTTTAACACAAAGTAGCAGAGCCTGTAGAGTTCAGAACATTCCCCAGAAAGAATAAAGAGGTTTGCTGATGATAACTATTTGCATAACAAGCTAAAAACAAAACTGTGCATAGAAATTAACCTAATGAATGGACCTCCTCTCTGGCAAAAGATAACTGTTAATCAAAGCAATGATATTATTTAATACTACAAAGCTTGTAATAATCCCAGTTACACTGGGCTGTAATTACTACACTGGGAGGAAGAGAATACATGCAATTAGCAACTTTATTTTCTTTGAAGTGTATGATAAAAGGCAAAGTGTTGATTTCATACTGTCCAGGTTCAAAAAGACTCAATATTATGCCTTCTACTCTTGTTCCACAAAAGATGCAGTATAACTAGACTTTCCCAGTCCACAGTTCTGTGAAGTTAATTGTGTCCTTCCGCTGACATACTACAGCATACCTGTTTTTAACTGGGGCTGAAGGTGTTCAAGAGAGCTGAATTCAAATCTGAATTACAGGTACAAAGAAAAGAAACACTCAGTAGAGTAAAAGAAAATTCTATCAGGTAGAGTGACTGGTCTAGGAGAATTAAGATGATTCATATATCCATCTCATACAGATACGCAGAGTCTGGTCTGAAGATAAATTATCATCTATCTCTCTGCTTGAGTATATACAAGCAGATACTTTCTGAGAAAACCAGGCAGACAGTAGTAGAAACATTACTGATAGACCTGGATTCTTGAATGTGATTCCTTAATTGAGAATGGTACCTTAGGCACCTAGACTACAAGCAGGATCCGCATTTCTGAAAAACGACAGCCCCTAAGTCAGTCTGTATTTACATTGCTGCCATAGAGCAATGTCCTCATGGCTCACCTCATCAAGGATCTTTGGCATATGGTCCATACTTAACATCATTGGAAAAGTGCTTCCTGCTCTATTGATGAGAAATTTGTGCATAAGATCAAGTTCATTCTCAAATAAAGTACAGACAAATGTAAAAAATAATAACGGACCTTAAGTACAGAATACAATTTCATACATGTTTTATCTGGATTCTACTTCTATTTTTGTTCCTATGATTATTTGATAGTAATTGCCTTCAGAATTTCTCTACAATATGGATCAAAATTACTAGGGTTGCAGACTTGAAAATTTGCTGTAGTTATGTCCTATTTTGAATTCTCTACTAGACAGAATCAATTCATACCAGACAGCAGATGGCCAATGCAATCAAGCAGAAGGAATTAATACATAAATTCACCCTCCTTGTCTATTCAAAATAATTCCCTGATTTACACTTTTGCCATTTAAAAAGTTATTTAAAATAAATAAATACATATTAATACAAAAGGTGCATTTGAAAAGTAAGTGTTAATAATAAAAGTAAGAAAACTAATCTAGCAGAGAAAATGTGAGAGAATAAAAATGCATGGAAACTGCTCTCATGTTCATATTTTCTGACATGGAGTCAGCACAAGTAGATCCCTCCCTTCCAAACCCTTTTTGTTGGGTTTTTTTTTTCCATAAAGTAATTATGAAATGTCATCCATTTATCACTATAAAAATGAATGTGTTCAGTAACTGAATGCAACATATGGAATAACTAACAACATACATAAGCATTCTTTAAAAGCAAAACGGGCTGAAGCCTAGCACATCGTTGCTGACAAGTTCCAGTGTAGGCCAAAGCTCACGTGGTTATTATTCATCTTTTAACAGAAAACTTTCTCAAGTACTCATTTACTTCGCTCATACCTGGAATTTCAGTTTAACAGTCTACAGAAAGCAGTAGCAATAGATTGCTTTTTTACTTTTTAACTTTATCCATGAATTTGGCTTTTCATTTCTTATTTTTCTAACAAAAAATGATGCCATAATGAGCACTATTAATTGTCTCAGTCTGTAGGCACTGTGGTGATATATTTTTCTCTAGATGTAGATATCGTAAGTTTTTAATCAGTTTATTTCAATAAACATTTCAAAGCTTGGACAAAAAACATTACTTTTATGTCATGGAAAGCATTTACTGAGACAACCTTTAAAGTTATAATACTTACAAGTTAATATTAAAACCTTGAACTTCTGCGACTCATTTGTATCTAAATATTAAACAATTCATATATTGATAGTCAAAATTATCAGTGTTTAAGACTTAAGCTATTTTTGCAAACAGATGTGTCCATCTTCTTCAAGCTGTGGGGTTAATTTTATTCATAGAAGGATGCCAAATGTTGAAACAGCCACACATGTGAGGCACCGCATCTGCCTCAATAAACTGTAAAGTTCTTGGTCTGGCTCTACAGCATGTAAGTGTCCTTGTCTTCTTTCCTTTTCCACGCAGACACACTTCTGTCTAGCTGGGTGTCTGCATGTCTTCTTGAATATTCCAGACAAATAAATCTCCCTTGCATGCAAAGTCCTAGCACACCAAGATCTAGGACACCACCTTCTCTGTTTTAGATTTGTTTTACATATTATTTTTTCTGTAGTATACAGCTCTGTTTCTCAAATTTCAGTTTTAAGGCTAGGTTGCATTAAACATCAAATGGTAAATTAAAACAAGGCAACTCTCAGAAAGAAAAAACATAAATCTGCTGGGTGAGACAAATCAAAATACAGAATTTCCCTTCTGATTACTGGACTTCTGTGGGATAAGCTTTTTCCTGCATCCTTGTTTTCTGGTACAGAAAATTTCAGCATTTTCCCAAGTCACAGCAAGTGCTTATGAGACCTGGATAAGCACCCACAATGGTCTGATCCCAGTGACTTCCTGAGACAGCACATCTCTGAGGGTCTATTCCTCAGTATGGGAAAGTTCACTCCTCTGCTGTGGGGAACCTCCTCCCATTGTCCCTCACACCTGCATTGCCAAGGACATCCTTCAGCAGTGTACATTCAGACCTCAGGCTGACTGGGTTTGGTCCAATCAGTAGGCAACGATTGTAATAGCTGGCCATTCTTTTCCCCTTCTTTTTAACTACAAAATACCTTAAATTATGCACAAAAACATGAGAATTAACATACCTATGTGCTCTACCAGTCTTCCCACCCCAAAGTCCTTTGCAGTATAGGGAAATGCTAAATCTGGCGTGGTTCTTTACAGGTCTCTTCTATATGCCTGTCTACCAACACTTTTGTCCTTGTGCTGCAGGCTGTAGGCCCTGTAGTTCTAAAACTAATTTGCTTGTTTTAGTCTTGCACCTTCATTACTCTAAAAATGAATGCTTTTTGAATCACTTATTTCTTAGCTGGACCATGTAAGTTCTATGACAATCCCCCAGAGTCCAGTTTGACAAATAAAAATAAATTGTGCTGCCATAAATGTTATGAAAAACCTACTACCCAGCAGAATATCTTCTCGTTATAATGAAAAATATCAGTTGCATTATGGCTTGGATTTTTTTCCTGTCTGAATGATAAAGGCTCGGCAGACTGATTGCTTTCCATTCTGCAAGAAGGTCATTCTATGCACTAAAAGTTGTGAGGATTGAACAGACTAGGGCTATGTGGGATTTTGTAATAGTGGAATATTAAATAAATACATAATGATCCAGAAACAGACTCATAACTTTTACAGCAACTACAAAGGAGCAGATATTATGAAATTCTTGGGTACATTTCTAAGGCTTTTTGTGATGATGCTGCAGATATCACAGAGAAAGTGGCAGAGGAAAAAATTTAAGTTTACTGTTCTATGGAGAATATATCAGTCTAGGACCTCTAGAGACTGGAGATACACGGTTGACAAACTGTGGTTGATACAACAGTGTTTGAATTAAAAAGAGAATGAAAAGAGGAGGGAGATATAAGAATTAGTGATTAGGGTGGGGGGGTGTTAGAACCTATAAATAATTCATCAGCTCTGACAAGACTAATGTCATTAATTTGTACACATTATTGAAATAAAACTTTAAAAGAATGTTAATGCTATCCAGTATGGTCATAAAAAAAATGGCATAAGACATCCCACCAGAACTTGATGAAATGATGCAACAAGTAGTTGGAACGTGCCTAGAAAATTTACAGATGATCAACAAGATTGTCTGTGAAAGAGCTGAAACTGCAGAGGTGGCAGAAGAGCTGTTCAGCAGCTGAGAAGCTCAGAAAGCCAAGAGAGATGTTCAGTGTGAAAAAAAATTGCCCAGCCAGCAAAATACGTGTTACATTTTGATATAGATAAAGACATATGTTTTCATTCTAGGTTGCAACGTAATGTTGGAACAACTTGACCTCATTTTAAATGAGATAGTTCAGGCACTGGAAGCAGTGCAAATGCTATGCTATACTGCAGTGCTTATTCTGCAAAAGCAATTAGAGCTCTCTATGGATAGCTTCTTTTTAATGAGTTTGCTTGCTACTTGCTTATCAAAGCAATGTAGCTTACTGAAAGCTATTTTCAACATCTCTGCATTCTTTAAAAGGTACATGTATAGAGATGTCACACTAATGTAAGACTGAAACAAACATTATTAAGATTATGTGGCCACTTTCCTCCTTGGTAAGGAAAAGGATAATGAACAAATTCCACTGAGACAGCTCAAATACACAAAAAAAGTCTCAAAAACAGATGTGAGGGCAATATCAGTGACTGTAATTGTTAACTGTATTAATTAAAGTCTGGAAATCACAAGCAAAAATCAGTGGTTTAGATTCCTTCTAGAAATCTTTCACATGAAAATATAGTCTTTGGCCTATTGATCTGACAATCAACAGTCTCAATCTATAATTCCAGTTTTGAGACCAGGAATTAGCATAGAGTAGACTTAAAATGGAAAGCAACTTTCCACTGCACAGATTCAGAAGTTGGGAGATAACTTTTCTTCTTGCACTTTCCCTCACGTCAGTATATGGCAAGGAAGACCACTTCCTTTTTCTTAGTTCCCCGTCCATATAGAAGCTCTGCTAATTCAATCTGCTTCTGTATCACAGAATCACAGAATGGCTGAGGTTGGAAGGGACCTCTGAAGGTCATCTTGTCCAATCTCCCTGCTCAAGTTCATTTCTTAGATCAATTTATTCCTTAATACACAACACCAAGACAGCAACTTTGTAGATATGTTTCATTTGTCAAAGGCTTATATTTACCAAACCTGCAGTAATCCTGTTCACTTTTAGGACTGCTTTATGTTTCTCATCTAGCTCGAGCTTAAGCATCTTTTTACTCGATTGTTATCAAATAATTTCTTCTTCAGGTTGAAGTAAAAAAATAGTAATTTCAATTGCCTTTAAGAGACTTACAGTGGTTTATCTTTACTAACCTTTAAAAAATCCTTTTTTAATTATGTTATTTTCCATAGCAGTGGAAAATCTACTCTGCTATAGCAAAAATCGACTTACCCAGTGCAGCTCAATTTTGACTTGTAATGAAATTCTCTACTACTGCTGAAAGTGGCATCTTCTAAAACATCTTTTAAGATTTTGTCCATGACAAATGTTCTTGGAACTGTCTGCACAGCAAGCTTTATATTGATGACAAGAACAAGTAAATAGAAGAAAGGATCAACACAGATTTCACCTACCATCTTCATTGTTTCCAGGAGAGAGAATTCTGTTCACTGGTTATTTCAGAAGCAACTGTCCCATTTACCCGCTTCAAAAACCCTTTGTAAGAAATGAAGGTAAGGACTCTGTTCCATAAAAACAAGACTACATATATATTCCTCCACAATTTAAATACTGAATGTCCCTCCAGTTATCTTTTCTTTTTTTTTTTTCCTCAAAATGTGTGAACCTAATCTTCCTCAATGCAAAATTAAATATGTTGATTTAAATGATGTAGTCAGTTATTCTAGAAAAGCAGAATTTTTAATAGTGATATCCATACATGGCAAAATTCAGGTTAACTAGCTAAAATTCAGGAAAGACAAAAGCAAATGAAAACAAGATCTTATAGTAGAAATAGTCAGAGGCATTGATTTTCATCACGCAAAGATGTATGGACATCCACATATACAAAACAATCAGGTTCTGTATTTTTTCATTCTTTCCTGAAACATAATGCAGAATCACACAAACTTTACTACTAAGCAACCTGGGGATGGTAGACATCATACCTTGTCATGCAAAGCTATCTCATGTACACATTGAGTCTAAATTCCCAGGTAACTTTTAGCCTTCAATACAACCTATAGGCATTAAAAAACAATTGGAAAATGAGAAGATGTAAAAGAGCTCTACAGGTACCTTAAATCCTGACAATAACAGACAATAAAACCTAATATGGTCACATTCCTTGAACTGAAGGAATAGATCTTCCAAACACATCTCAAGCTGTGATCCTAGTTTCAATCAAGGAAAAAATGATTCAAGATGATTCAAGATGGTTCAAGATTCTAGCAAGAAAGTTAGATCAGTAGTTTGCATAAAAATCAATGTATTTCTTTGGATCAGATTGTCTGAATGTCCCAGGTGAGCTACAGTTCCATATGAATGTCTCTAATGAACCTTCAAGCACATGCACAATCATCTATACACTTTCCAGCTGCAAGAGTCTCCACAGACATGTCTTAAGTAAAAATAAAAGATAGTGCTCTGTTGTCACTACGAGTAAAACATCTAGGCAAGATTTATGAGCAGGTAACGGTATCTTCTTCAGTAACAGTATTAGGTACTTTCAAGTTACCTTTACAGAAGGTCCTGAAAATGTTAAGGGTAAAATCCAGTATAACTCTTTCAGGTATAGTAAAATAAAATAGCCTACAGTTTGATAGCATTAGCATCTCATTCTTGTGAAAGCTAAACAAATTCAGCATGTCCACTGGAAAAATGGAAACAAAGGCATTTGTTTTATTAAGTATGTCTGCAAATCTAGTGAGATTTTGCAAATCCATGTCAGTAGACATAAATCATGCCCTAACATCCAGCTAAAGTATAATATGAAAATGTTATTATTGTATCTGTGAGTCAACAGGAGAAACATACTCTCATTTTGTTTCTATTATTTACGCCATTTCTATTAAATCAGCTGCCCAGATAGTTGAAGTAAAATTCATATCAACACGGAAGCATTAATGCCTCCAATCCAAACAGAAGAAATTTTGATACTCACATCTGATTTTCATTTAAAGGCCTTTCTTTTGTCATTTTTTATTTGTTGTTCTTAACCTTTATAGATGCACTAAAATTGTTTTATGTGAAAGGAAAAAAAGTTGTGAAAGGTAATCATTTTGTAAATTGTTTGCTGAAGAATAACATAAATTGAGCCTGGTTAGTATATAATATTTCAGTATTATTTGTCTAAAATGATGTGAGAAGACAGCTAACAACTGAACAATTTATTCCTTTCTTACCAATCATATGCTGCCATTATCCAGTTTACTGGGGTAACATCCATTTTACAGCGAAACAAAGAATATATAGGTAGGTACACTGATAGCATATAATACACAACATACTGCTCAAATCAAGCTACCAGTTCAAGTTTGTTACTTACTAGAATTCCCCTTACATTTTTCTGTGAGACACTACGTAGATTCAAAATGATTTTATTTTACTGTGCTTATCAGCATTGCTATCTAGAATACCCAGCAACAGACAAGCCAAGTATATTTTGCAGTGCGAGCAAATTCACCAGTAGCAAGGATTATGAGTAGAAACAGCATTGAAAGAATAGGGATTTCTAATCTTTGAAACACAATTCAGTTATGCTGGTTGTGGAACAGGATCTGCAGGGCATTTTGTTGAATATGGGATGCTTTTCTACTCTTTTCTAAATAATAGGCTCACGTTTATAACCTTTTTTTTTTCTATTTTACTGCTTCACAACACTGTAGCAAGATACTGTTCTGTGTTGTTAGAGAGTTTTTCAGTAGATTATCAGGATTACAGTCCTGGGAAAGAGGAGAAATACAGATTCTGGTATACTTCACAGTGCAAGGAAATTATCTGCAGTAAATGTCTGAGAGTTCTCAACTCCTTCTCATGCTTCTCTAGCTGTACTTATATTATCTAAAAAATAATCATATGACCATATCTAAATGGAAATGCTCCAGATAGAATTCATGCTTTTGAACTTTATGTATAGACAGAGTCTAAATTGGAACGGAGATATCTCTGCACTACTGCCATCACTGAGCTTGAATGACCCTGAAAAATGTGAGCTCACACAGGCTTTGTATTACATGGTGTTACTGCTTCATGATAATTACTTTAGTTCAGCTTTTATTTGGGTGTTTCCCCAGTTAACTGAAATCACTGCTACAGAAGTTGTGTAAGAACAGAAAAGAGGTGAACTGGATAGCTGATAAGCACGAAATTTCTGGGCACAGGTAGGTTATGTTATTAAAGGATGCCCACCAAAACACAAAGGCCTGGCAAAAAACAAGCAGGGAAACTTAGCAACCTGAGCAGTACAAACTGAGGCACACTGGATCAGCTGTACTTTGGGCTGTCAAAGAGGGTAGGAAACCCACTAAGAGATGCCTGGTGGAACTTTCTCCCGTAGAATCTTTCTCCTAGGAGTGCCATGGGATTTTTGCCTAATGGGATACACAACTTCTGGTGGGATGAAGGGGAATTTAATATAGAGAAGAGAGAACTGCAGATTGTGTAAACCTTACTGTGAGATGTCCAGGAAAAGGGTCAAACGAGAAGAAAGAGAAGGATCAAAGTCAAATGAGGAAAAGAGAAGGTAAAGGGAATTAAAAGGACCAGTTGAATATGAATGTGTTAGTAGTCCATGTGCTTGTCTGTTCAAATTCTGCACACATCCACTGCAACTTTTCCTACTTTCTTACTAGGGGCATTCATTTATCTAGAGAACAGCCACTAGGCAAACAGAGATCTGAAGCCACCGAACAGATCAAGTGGCTAAGATAAAAAACTGGACACATGAATTTATATAAATGTACATGCAGGTATATATTCCACTACCAGACTGCAGTCCTGATCAGATGAAGGAGAAGGACAGGATGGGGCAGTCCACAATGCTGTGTTTGTCCAAGAGTTCTGTGTCTGTACTGTCTATTGCCAAACTGCAGAGTCCCTTGTGAATTTCTTGACATCTGACACCCAGTTCATCCTACTCCAGATTTCATTAGCGCTACTCACTGCCAGACAGATGCATCACATCTTGAAGTAGCGTATCAGCATCATCACTTCAGATTGCTAAGCAGTAACAGCTTTTCATCTCTAACAGCTGAATTCAGGCACTGTGTCATTTAGCAAACCCTGGGGCATCCAGTTCCCCTGAAGATGCTGTTTCATCTTTTGTTAATGAAAATAAAACTTATTCATACTTTCATATTTCTTTCAAATATTTTACAGGCAAATTCCTACAGAGATAAAACAGCTCACATAAAAGTGAATTCCAAGAAATGCAGAACATGCTCTCAAATTGAAATCATAACTTCAGAAAGCTATTAATGTTTTAAATATCCATAAATAATTCTTACGTATTCATTAGAGTGGGCAGAATCCTGTGAGCAAATACTCAAAATAAAAGATGATATCAGCAGTCAGCATTTTTGAAAGTACCAGAAAAATGTGAATCTGATGCAGTTCCACAGAAATAATAAAAAAAAAAGAAACACAAGAAACTTAATAGAAATTTAATCTCAGCCTCTGATGTTTCTAATATTAACGCTAAGATGATTATCATTTATTAACTGAAATTGACATAAAAATATTTGTAGAAATATTTTTTGGTGGATTATTTTTGCTGGCAAGGAGAAAATTCTAGTAGATCATCAAGTCCATCTGTCTTCAAAAGCATCATATTTTCTGCCAACCAGGGTATATCTCAGGTACTTAAATAATACTAGCTTTAACCAAAATGCAGAAAAAATATGTATGCATTTGCATGTTAGTTTCCTTTTAAAGGAACTGCTGTCCAGTATTAAAAAGAACTAAACAGACATTTCAGTTTAATTCTGTCTTTAGTGAACATTTCTTGTTTTCTTTTTCGTTCAAAAGGAAAACACATAGATGCAATGTGGATTCTGACCTCACTTCTTTTTTTTAATAAGTAACTTTGACATTTATTTGTGGTAATGCACTTAAAAGAGACTGAACTAAAAAGATACTCTGGGTTGTAAAAACACATTGCTGTTTTAAGTATTGTATTGAGCAACGATTCCTTTGATACTGTTAAGGCCACACATTAAGCCACATGTCTGTCTACCCAAACATACCCCTATACTTTTCATTTTTCTTTTTTATATATAGCATATATCTTATAAACTGTATCGTGCAGGTATCCTATATGAATCAAACAGCATCAAGCCTTTTTAACTCGCCTATAATAATTTGTTTCACCTTAATATCCAACATTATACCTCAAATTAATTTCTTTCCCATTCCTGAACCCTCTACTTTGCTCCTTTCCTAGGCAGATCCCTCAGAAACTAGATCAAAAAACAGCCTCTTAACTTTGCTCGTCTTTTTTCCCTTCACCACTCTCATCCGCCTTGTGTTCTTTTCCCCTCAGATCTACCCTGTTCTCTTTGCCTAAAAAGGTACTCTTTTACCCCATTTTCACATTGGCCACATTTGGATGTTTGGAGTTTTTTTCCAGCAGCTGTCCTCAATCTGCATTTTTTCTAACCATCTCCCATAAAGGCCCCCTTGCATTTCTTCCTACATGATTTTACTCTGTGGGCACAGATTCTGGTTACTGCCCAGTTGGTATGAATTAACATAAATTAATCTACCAAAATCAAAGCCTATCGGATGACAATATGGAACTTGGTGAGTTCAAGGTTCGTTTGTTTGTTTGTTTTTTCAAAAAGAACCCAAACATGTTTATCTCCCTTATCACAGATTTGTTCCCTAAGACCCAACAATTATTGAAATGAAGTAAAGAAGAATGATTCTCATCCTCCTTCCACCTCTTTGACTTCTTCCTCATTTCTGGACATCAGACAGTTTCTACGATAGCTTCCACAGAGCCCAGTCTGTCCTGTAAATTTCATATGGCTAAGACAGAAGCAACTAACATCCTGGTCCTTCCAAGGCAAAAGTTTTAATCAAAATCCCTCCTGAGCAGCACTGACCCAGTAATGAAAGCTCTCTTGAGACACTCTTACTGGGAAAGAGACAGTTGCACAAAACTGCAGAGAAAACATTTTTTTCCAATTTAAATAATACTAACAAGAAATCATACCTAAAAATTAAACACCCCAGTGACTAATAGGATCAGATACAGAAAACGGATAATCATATCGTTTCTCCCAGTTCTTCAGCTCTTCTATACTTCGTGCCCACCTGCTTGCCGTGGCTTCAGGCCATCCACGCTGGTGTTCATTAGCTTGCCGTGACTGAAAAATGAGCTTAAATTGCTGACTGCTCTATACTTTTCTCTGGTAAAAGCAGGAAGTCCACTTTCTCTCTGAGACATGTCAAGTATAACAGAGGAATAGATTTATTGTTGAATTTGCCTGGTGAAGCATCACTCCTTGTTCCACTGGCAGCAGTATCTCATCCATCCGTGAGTAATTTCTGTCTTTGTGTATGGTGTAGGATATTAGTGTTCCTATCTCTATCCAGAACTTAATTTGAGACTATTTCCATTGTCTGCCTAGTTAGAGAACATTCACTATCTCATATCATTTACAGTTGTAGAAAAAATGACATTTAATGTGGCTTCAACTCCAATTTAGTTTTCCTTGATTATCAAGCCATTTTCTTTTAGGCACTACTTATGATAAAACAACTGTTTTTAGTAATTGCTGAAACATGATCAGCTGGTGGTTTTACTCTACTTAGTCCACACCACTGCTAACAATACCAAAACTAGGGGTTGACCAGTACTTTGCCACTTTTCAACTTAAGAGCATAGGACTGTATTTTAAAAGAAGCTTGAACGGCTTTTGTTCTTTTGGATGGATTTTAATTTTAGCACTCATTAATATTTCTCAGACTACAAATAGCAAAGAGTTGGGGGTAGACTAAGCTTTGATTATAATTGGCATAAAGAACAACCATCTGTGATGACCAGGAGGTGAGGTATTTTAAACCTGGGAGGAGGGCTTTTCTAACAGAGTAGTAATTGAGTATGCGATCCTTTGTTATTTTTTTGACTCAAGTGCTGCCAAATTAGGATCTTCTGCAAGTCCACCATGGAGGAAAAAGAGCACTTTCTTGTCAGTCTCGTACAAAATCATTCAGCATAATGATTTTTAGCAAGCACTTATGATTTCTTTGCAGAAAGTCTGAATATTTCCAGTCATAGTATAAAATTGTGCTGGATTTATTCCATAATTATTCATTTATGAATGACTGTCACTTCTGCTGAAGACCAGCTTTCTTCCAATTACTTCAAATCTGAATACGATATGCATTCTATTTAATAAGCCTTCAGACTCTGAAACACTCCTATGCTTTGTTTACATCGAGACACATTAATTAGCAGCACATAAATCAGGGAAAACATGATCTCTACAATTAGTCTTCTCTGTGATGTGAAAAAGGTGATATGCATTTCCTTGTACATTCAAATGCATCTTTTATTTTACTCTCTGTGGACAAACAATGCCATTAACAAGAATTGCATTAATGTGCATTATGGGAGTAATCTAAAGGAAAAAATGGATAACCATGTAAAATCTTTCAATAGCCTTTTATGTTTCCAGATGCAAAATGCAGTTTCATTACTTTCAAATAATTATTAGCAAATACTTTATGTAACTTCAACATAAATTCATAGAAATACCATACTCAATCTGTAATATTTCTTAAATATCACTTTACAAACATTTTCTTTAACATTTCATACACCAGAAAACATATATCCCATAGAATATTAGAAAAAGAGTATCACTGACACTTCCTATGTGAAAACACGCTAAGGTCTGTATCCTGTTCAATAGAAACTTTACAGATTTCAGAAGATATTTTTGGAAGTGATATCACTATAGAAACCACAAATCAGTAAGTTATACTGAGATCTACAAAGTAACAGAACTTAAAGACTGCCATGGGTAGCTTCAAAAACACGACGCCTTGAGATGTGTCCGTACATTTTGTCCTTTTGATAAACAGAGAAAAGCCCCAGGGGATGTTATTTCATCTTTCATTACTTGGGATACAAATGTAACTAGTCCAATTTTATTTACTGTTCTCTCTTAACTTTTGCTATTACTTTGGGCAAAGGCAGATTGCAAATAACAAAAGCAATGCCAAAGATTTCATAAACATAGCACTGCGTTCGCAACTTTAGCAAGAGTTCTGTCCTAAGGTAAAACAACAGATTAAATGTCCATGTCTCCTTTCTTCTGCAGACACACTGAGGTCCTTTCACAGGAATACTGACCCATGGCTACTGATCAAAAATAATAACCTATTGAGTCTAGTACTTACACACTTTCATGAGCACATGCTCAATAGTTCACATCAGTCTGTGATGTAACTCCATAGAAACCAACATTTGCACTAGCAGTGATAATGGAAACAAGTTATCAGGTCTGTTACATGCTGCACATGATCAGTTTTTATCTGCTGTTCTTGTGTGAAGCATGATGGAGAACTGAACTACTAAATTGCCGGTCTCGGATCTCTATAGTAACCCCTAATTCTTCCTTCAGATTCCTTCAGAATTCTTCAGATTCCTGTCTCAGATATTTAATTCATTAATATTCTTCTTTCCATACCTTTTTATTGTGCAGTGTTGGTTGCCAGTTTTCTCAGTGTACCTCTTACAGCTTATGAAAGATCAACCACAAAACCAAAGAATCCAGTGAATTTTTGTATAGTGTTATATTTCACTGTTATTTTCATGTGGCAATCTGTATATACCAATACCAAAGAAGGCACACAAGATCCTAATTAAATTAAAATATATATAAGTATGCAAATTTATTTGTTTCCTCCATGAGGACAGTACCTTTTCCTTTCTTTGTAAATTAAAAAATAAATTGTTAAATGACCTTACTGTATCTGTGCACTTCTACTACTTAAAATCTGAACACATACATTCAGAAAAATCAAGAGGTACAAGGGTACACTAAAAACGAGGAATCATTCCATTTTGCATGGAACAGCAATTCATATCATTTGTTTTGAGGATTGTAATCAAACATGTTTGAGCCTTATTTACATAAATCATGTTTTGCCTGAATTCAGGAAAGGACTAAATTTGCCAGACCTTTCAGCTGAATGAGCAGACTTGTCTTGATAGCTGAAATCTGCTAATTTACAAGCTATTTTAGATTTTCTTATGAGTATTTCACACAGTGTTATTATGCATCAAATACAAATTCAATGTCTGTTTATACAGAATACATGACTCAAGAGAGGCCATGATTTGTTCCTATCCGCCAAGTATCAGGGAATACGGTGTGTTTTCAACCAACCCGTGTTCATTCTGAAACAAGGCTCCTTGAAGCAGTCTGCAACACACACAGATCCAGCAGACGCTTATGTAAACAGAGCTGCTGGTTTAAGATCTCTTTGGAACAGATTTGGCTTACAGATTCTCTCAGGAAACAGAACATCACAGAGGAGTAATATGTAAGAAACTTTCACTGTGGCAGCTATATGTTTAAACTTTTTGAAGTAACATTATATAAGACATAACTTCCAATTACATAATACACTTCAAAGCTTGGTTGCATTTTTTTTTTTCACATACAAATGCTCTTTTTCAAGCAGAGGGACTTCTAGCCTTTTTTTTCTTTGCATTTATGCCACATCTCCTTTCATCTAATAACAAAGTTCCTTCAGTATGAGTACAGAACTTTTTTATAATCCCTTTAAAATTTGTCTATCAAATTAACAAAAGGTAATTAGCAGCTGAAACATCATCTCTTAAAAATTGAGCAGAAACTGTTTGTCTCCCTGCTATAACAACATTGTCAGTAATTTGATATTTAAATTATTCTGAAATGGACAAGTTGATTATTATATGGTGAAAATTACACTGCTTTGTCTAAGATGAGAACTTCCATATAGTAACATGCATTGCAATAACATACAAGTATTATTTTCTATTTAATGTTGCATTTACAGTAGATGATACTGAAAGACAGTTTACTTTCACAACTAAGTTGAGGGACTGAATTTCAGGCTGAAGGAAATGTCATTCACTAAGGTCAGATTTCCCACTGCAAAAAGGCTGCCACCCTTGCCCTTCCTCTTCACCACCCAGAAGAGGGTGCCATGCTCTTGTTGATCTTCTGGCACAGCAGTGGAAATCATCTGACCTTGTGTATATATATCACAAACAAAAAAGTCAGCAGCCTTCTGGGTAGCCTCACTCTGAGATATGATAAACCACAGCACTTGACTAATCCTGCTATAATATCCATCGAGGTCCTACTCTGAAGTGAACTTACAAAAACTGTGTTGCCTAAGGAGCAAAGGATCTCCATTGTGATGCTTTGGTGATAATTATGGCAGTAAATACTAGTGTAAATGTAAACATTAAGCAGCTGTCAAGAGAGGGACTATCATTGTAATGTGCAACCTCGGTTTGTAGATTAACATAATTTCTGCTAATATATAGAATATGTTTAAGGAGACTTCTTTATTTTTTCTTTTCCGAAGTTGTGTGCACTTTTAGTGTCCTTCTGAGTTGGTCTCTAACAGAAAACAGAATTACATAGCAGAGAATATAACTTTGTGAGCAGCACTATGCAAGTGTTCATCCTAAATTGGGCTACTCTGCTTTTCACATTCCATACATCAAGTTCAGCTACAAATTCACCCTATTTTTCCTACTACAGCAAAAGATTTATTTTGTCACCTGTTTTCATGCTTGGCACCTTAATTAGCAAAAGCAACGCACTGCAGAGTAACTGATTGCTTTAAGTAATACAGGATGGAAATGGAATTTTCCATTAGGACTTTAATTGTTCATTTGTTCAAGACATAAGCTAGTGAATTGTGAAATAAAAACCTAAGAAATTATTGACCATTAATGCTAATACTGAATTCTGAAACCTGGTCTTGAGATCTAAGACTTCATAATATAAATAATTTCTTTCAGGTTCAGTAAGCAATTTGCCTATTACCAAGCTGAGGTTACCACTATGACGGGAAACTGACCAGCCTGGAAAATCACTGCTCTCTCTGTCAGGATAACACCTACTCAAGCAGACTTTAATATTTTTATGTTTTATGGTAGGAATGCTCCCCACAGGAATAAATTACACCACATACCCATACTGCAGTGACAGTAACTACTCATCAGCTGATATCTCCTCTGCATCCAATAACGCTTTTAGTAACATGGAGTAATTTGTGTTTGCATTGCCTAAATTAGAGAGCATTGGCGGCAAGGGCAAGGGGTCAGAACATAAGGGATATTATTTTAAGAGCTACAGGATTTCTAACAACTTATGCAAATTTATCCTCACTTTAATACTTATCCAAGAGTCTGACCATTTGTGTCAACTGTAATTTCTCCTCAGTTTTATACTAATTATTGACATGACAGCTGTGAAACTTCTATTTATTATCTTGTTTTCCAAAAGCAATGAGTCCAGAAGCTCCTAGTACTGTTAATCTGAGGAGATACTTAGGTAGAAAACTGCGGATTCAGGAGAATTTCTGGATAGTTTCTATGACACAGAATTTTTCAAAACATTGAAAATGACACAGAAAAGAGAGAGCAATCCATGCCTATCAGAGCTTACTGTACTGTAAAGGCTGCAAGCAACAGTAGGATCTGAATTGAAGCATTCAGTTACCACTCACCATCCACACTTAACACATTAATTGGTTCACTTGGTGCTCACAGACATTTGCTTTGGAAGCCCCTGCTCTAGGTGCACAGCAAATGCACTTAATTGCCTCCTGAAGGTGGAAAACATAATAGTCCAAGCTGGTGTTTTTACTTTGTGTGATTTAAAATGACATTGATGATGAGAACATCCAATCAAAGCAGCTAGAATAAATCTGATCCAAAATAAAACCTCCCAATAACCTGACTGTCCACTGTCTGCCACGGCTCTCACTCACTTCTCTCTTATCCTGTTTACATAGATTATCTGATAGCACATGTTGTTAAAGTGTATATTCATTAAAGTATGCTAATATCTATCAGGCCTGGCAACAGGAGAAGATGGATATTCAGGTGTTCAGTTGAGTCACTAGCCACTATCCCATGCAATGCTGCGGTAATGTATCTTTCCATCACATTGTATTTTAACCAATCTTTAATTTCTATGTATTACAATAGCTGAAACTTCCTTGTGCCAGATTTATGAGAAACTGAAGCCTTGACAATACATTAGAGAGTGATTAATTGTTTTCTTAATATTTATAACAAAAGGCCAACTCTCAATATGTCAATTTTCTTCAGAGTAAATTGGGTAATAATCCTTCAAACAGATGTCAGAACCCCATAAAGGTATGAGCATGTGTGTGCACCAACAAATTCATTATGAGAAAATCATGCAGACGACAGAATTAGACTATTTTGTTTTTCCCTTAGGCGCCAGGTGTGAAATATATTTTCTGAACTGCAGTTTACCATATTTTAAAGAATCTATGATAATAAATAGCAGTCATCTGGAAGTGGCATGTAAATCAGTGGCACATTCCCACTGGCAATAGAACCAAAATATGTTCACCAGGTGTGACAATAACAGGATCTGACAAAGAAAAGGCGTGAAAGAGTCAAGGGTCAGCTAAAGAAAACAACTTTCAAACACTAAGTGTTATGTCTCCTGCATCTCTTCATGCACTCCAGAGACAGATAGAAGTATACAATTGTTCTATGCTCTAATTCTCAGAAAAGGAGGATCCAAGCTTCAAGTTTGGAAAGTGGAAAGGAGTTATTGTAAGTCCTGGCTAGGACATTATAAGAATGACCGAAAGATAACAATTTTGCCATGTACCATAGCACCCATTCAGACTCTAACCTGATGCTCAGTCTCCTAACAGCATATCATCTATTGTAACACAGACAGAACTAACAGAACTCCCAGCCACAAGCCTAGAGCTCCACTGAACTGTACTACTTGAAAGCAAAAAATAATGTTCCTTTGAGTGGAAAAGGAAAGCTGAACTTACTCACTAAGAGGCATTCAGTCCCTGTCTGGAGCATGTTAACCATATGTTGTAACGCCTATCTAAGAAGCAATTAAAATTCAGCTCAAACACCTTTGTAGCCATATTGACATGACCTAATGCAGCAAATGAGATGCAACAGCACTGACATTCAGGAGAGCTATGAGCAATCACGCTGTTAAACATTCCTGCTGAGTCAACATAAAGTAGTCACAGCACTCCCATTAGATGCTTATGGTTACTCTTCTTCCTATTTCAGGCATTGCGAAGACTACTTCTTTCCTTAACTGCATAGGGAATGACAATCTGGCACCCCTGGCTAGCAAATGATCTGAATCGTAGGTTAGACATCATCATTAGGAAGCTTGAATACAGGCTATTGGAATTATCTGCACCTCTTGCCATGGGACAAAATCACATGTTGCTAGTTGCTCCCATTAGCCCTGCCAACTATAAATGGATTGTACTAACGGGACTGTAAACTCCACAGGTAATTTACAGTAGTTTGCTTCAATTTGTACCCACCTTGCCTTTCCCAGTTTCATGACAGCTCATGAAAGTTATAACATGAAAAGATTATACAAATAACAGCTGCTGCACAGAAGCATTTTAATTCTCTAGTAGTTTTTATATAGTTAATTTCAGTGACTTCAACTGGTTAAAGCAAATGTTTTTTCTGGAAAATCAGGTTATGCTATTGAGAAATACAACTATAGTTAATAGAAACAGAGACTTAGGCACTCAGGTGGGGTTCTAGATAATTGGCACTCAGCTGTAATTCAAAATTATATTGTAGCTAAAATGTGAACATTTCCCAGAAACCTAACAACTATTTTTAGCTTTCCATTTAACTGCAATAATGTCACCCATAGATGTTTTCTTCTAGCAAATTAGGTTTCAGTTAATAAGAGACATTAAATCCATTTTACATGAAAACATTAACTTGGTTTTTAACTTGTTTCTTTCTCATGTGCCTTTAGAAATCTTTTGTTTGTTCCATCAGAGTCACTTTGAATTAAAACCCATGTGGTACTCCTGAAATGCATGATAAAAAGCACCTGACAATATCAAGAAGTTAAGTGGCTATGATCTGTGTGCTGTCCATACCACAGCTGACTAGAAGATGCAGTTTGACACAATATCTAATTTGCTGTGACATTCAAGTTTTAAGTGATGTTCAAGGAGATGGAAGAGCTGGCTCTGAACATATTCCAATGTGTGCTGGTCTTCTGTCTGTTAACTTGCTAATGAACCATGATTGAGTAAAGTAATGAAGAGTTTACAGAGAGCCCCAGGAAAGCAATTTCCAATTTTGCAACCAGCAGGCTTTAACTTCACTGCAGCCTTTGGTGATTTTGTCTGGAAGGGAACTTCGGTACTAAATGCCATTTCTGCTTTGTGAATCAGACAGGCTTTTCTAATCCTTGAATACTTACTTGCTAATGAATGTCTCTTCTCCAGATCCATTTTATTTCCATCTGCAGTAGTTAAAAATAGGCTAACTAAAAATGATTTCTGAGAGAAATGAAATTCCAATCACTGAAAATCAGAAAGATGACGGTTTGTGGAGAGAAGTTGTTTTCAATCTTCAGTCTAATGTGAGACAAATATGAGAAAAATAAAGCAGGTTAATCTTCAGGGGTAAAAAATAAAAATCACTATGGAAAACTTTTATACATTATACCAGTATGTGTCTGTAATGAATCAGTGCTTTCATCCACTGCGCAGGCACGAAGCTCTATATCCAGCCTGTAGAATTACCTTTGCTACAAAAGTCTTTCTCTGGAACCAGCATCCTCAGTGTTTGTCAAAAAGAACAGGTGGACACATATGGAAAGCATCAACAGAAAAATAAAATAGGCGAATAATCAAATGCCAAGAGAAAAGATGCATTTCTAAAGACAAGTTTGCTACACATCTCTCTTCTATACAGAAATGTTTCTATACCCTGGCCTACTGTAAATTACAAAGGCAACACTTGATTTATTCTCCTAATTATTAAAAAAAATTTTTAAAAGAAAACAACGCAACGCCATTTAGAAATCATAATTGACAAAGAAGATAAGCACATGTCAACAGATATGTCTGAGAATAACTATGCAGAAGCACTTCTTTAACTATAAAAAATAAAAAGCATTATTGTCCAAATTAGGACATTTTTAAAAATTGAATGCACTTCACTTATATTAAAATCTAAAATGTTATCTATTATGCAGAAGAGAATATTTTTCCTCCTGCTTTGTTCTGATTCAATAGACTTTTGGATAATGCTCTCAGTATTAAATTTTAACTTTTGGTTTGCCCTAAGTTGGTCAGGCAGTTGGACTTGATCTTATTAAGTTCCTACCAATGAAACTATTCTAATTCTAAAAAAGATATCACCTGAAAGTCATAAAAAATATGTGTAAGTAACTGTACAGCTTCTATGGATGAATATGACTGGTACAGTTTTTATGAGTCCTGGGTGCTGCTTTCCCTTCTCTGTTAAAGAGGCACTTACATGTAGGATGTATTTTCACATTTCAGAGAACCTCCAGATTAAATATTTGAGATAATAGCAAGATGTCTGCAGCTGATCACTGAAAAAGTCATACTTCATAATTATCAACAAGAAAAGAGCCTTTTTTTCTTTTTGCTTTGGTTGGGAGGGAGGGGGAAAAAAGAAGAAGGAAAAAACATTATCAGGGAGTACAAGTCTGGATTTCTGCCTCCAATGCTATTATCTCATTCAGCCTTCTACTTATCTCAGCCACGAGAAGAATTCTGAGTTATTTTAGATCCCTTTGGCAGTAAAGTGCACTGTTCCATTTATTAACTGCAAATACTTAATATGCATTCCAGTTTTGCTACAAGTCCTGATGAATATATAATATACTTAGAGTACTATTTATGCAATAAATAAGATTGCTCCTTTCACGTGTTAAAATCTAACCAACAAATCCAGTAATACATAGAAGCCCATTAGGGTCTCAAAAATCCTGCCATGATTAAAAGAGGTTAACAGAAATACTGTTAGAAAGCATATTTTCTTCAGAAATTTTAAGATCTTAGAAAAGTAAGTACAGTGTAGAAAGAGAACGCTACCAGCAGAACCAAGATGCCACAAATCTTGGCATATGTTGTCTAAAATGAAAGCTAATTTTTTTAACGTGAGTTTATGAATGTCTGCCTATCATTAAAACTGAAAGTACGTGGATAGCATAGATAACAGTGAAATGTGACATATCGAGAAATGCTAATGAGTACAGATGTACCCCACAGATCAAGTTCTATAAATTCTTCACAATGACATCTTCAGGGAAAAACCTGAATATGTTTCAGTAATCCTCAAAGATCAATAACCACAGACTTGTTTCAAGCTGCAGAGTTAAAAATAAGATTCAGGGCTACTAAAGCAGTTATACTGCTTTAAAAGATAAAAAGTTTTTGAAGATCAGTATAAGGACTGTGGGTAGCCATAATTTTTACAGGACTAGACAGAGAATGACACAACCAGCACCAGGGCTTGAAATTGCGCTGGTCAATAAAATCCCTTCAAAAAAAAATAATGAAAATGCATTTTAAGCTGATGATAAGAGCAAAAACTGCTTTTGAGATTGCACCACTTTCCTCAGAAACCTGAGGATTCAGGTTCAAAAGAGCTTAAAACTAATCCCAGGTGAGGGAAGTTTTGGATATGACTCAAAAATCCTATGGATGAAATGGAAAACTAGCATGAAAATACAACTGTCAAGCCAGCAGCAAAAGACAAGGAGATAGATGACCGATTAAGGAGCAACTGAAGGAAGGAGAAACCACCAAAAAAATCTCTGAGCCACTCCACACTGCAAGGTAACCTTACAAGCTTTGTCAGTTGTGTAAAATCATCTCCCTACAATGAGGATACTCTGCCCTTTGGCCAGGAGGATAAAGATGTTTAAAGAAAATTTGGGGTACTGAGATCAAGCATAACTAATCCCATCAAGCACATAGGCCTCACAGACATATCAGTTCAGTACCCTGAATATGCTTGTTCCCTCAGACCACACAGAAGAGATGTTTAGTGCTGTCACTGGAGTGGCTTGGGGTAAGAACCAGCAAGCTGCAGTGCATGGGCAGATTACTTACAGTGTCTGGTGGGAACACACATCCCTTGTGAGAGGTCCAAAATTCCCCACAATTTTAGGGTGATGGGGATACAAATAGGTTTTTGGCACTGCTGTTGAACTATCTGGACTGACTGAACAATCAGAGGTGATGACTATCTTGCAAATCCATGATCACCTAAGTTTTAAAGAGTATTGCAGTAGAGGTCATGTTCTTCAGAATGACTAAAATGCTGAGCTGCATGTGTAGGCTGTAAATTGTAAAAAAATAGAAACATAAGAAAGAAGATTGAAGCATGAGAAAAATAAATCCCACCAGTTACATAAATCTGTTCTCTCTCAACCAAGCAATGTTAATCCATTTGTTTTAAAAGTCTGTAGAAGACAAGCCCTTAGAGATATAAACTTCAGTAAACAGACTTGTGCAATCACTTTCTTTGGACAAATGAAATTGATTCAGGTTATTAATAGTTGCATAGTGAAAGGCTTCCCATTTCTTTTTAGAGCTCACAGCATTGTACATCATTTAAAAAAAACTCTATATTGTATAGAATTCCAGAGCCACTAATTGAAAATGTATTATGAAAAGGAATGCATGGCTGAGGTACTTTGTTCAGTTCCAGTAAGAGATTCAATGACATTTGCAGCAATAGCTCTCTATTATCTACATTGTATTACTTGGTAAATTTAGCAGAAAGAAGGGGATGGAAAAATATGAACACAAGAAATACAAAAATAATGAAACTTTAATGTAGCACAAAAAGTGTGACAGATGTAATACCACAAAGAGTCATTAAATATTTCCCAGTCCATCTCCTTTTATCTCTCTCATCTCGTCACTATCAATTATTCCTAATGTTTCTCCTTGTTCCTACCAGACTTAAGGAAGCAAAATTAATTTATTCTTTTTGCTTGTTATCCCTCCATGTAAACTGGCAACTGACACTTCAAGATGGGAACCATGTGTGTTACAGAAACACATTTGCTGGAGAAAAATATAGCATTTGTTATGAGATAAGCCAAGAATTATTTTACAATTTGTCTGTTCACATTGCTCACAACTTTAAAAGAAAAGTCAACAGAAATTATTAAAGTTCTTAGCTAACCTTTAATCTTTTATTTATTTCAAGTTTTGAGCCCACAACATATTCTAATAGAACTTATATTAGTCTTTTGAGTGTGGATTAATGCAGTTGAAACAGTGCGCTGTTATATGTCCTTGTCAGCTGTGGATAAACAACTAATATACTAAAATAAAATTTCACTGAAATAGCCTCATCTTATTAGGTTTAATTAAAGTAACAAGTGTTATTAAGTCTTTAAGGACTAATTTTAAGTTGCAATAGCCTACAAATATGTATCAGGCTCACCTAAAGCAATATTTTATACTGCATAATGGGATAGTCCAGAATATAGAATGCAATCATTTTTTTCAAAAAAAAATAGGATGTTTCCTTTGCAGAAAAATGATACCAAAGTTGAATTAATTATTGTTTAATTATGCTAATTATTTTAAGTTGAAAAATATTTCTAAAATACAGATGTCCTGTTTATTGCAGTGATATCATAGAAGACCAGAATGGTTTTTATATTCAAAAAAGACAAATAGGTTTTGTGGGTTTTTTTTAATTTTTTATTTTAATTTTATATTGTGGTTATTTTATATTGTGCTTAGTTGGTCAAGTGGATCTGCCCTTCATGATTTCATGCTGGTTAGATCTGATCCACTGGAATATACTCTACTGTACCCAAATCTGAGCAGGGAGTGTTGGACTACATATTCTCCAGTGGTCGCTTTCAATCACAGTGATGATAGTGTAATTCTGTAAGGGTTTCTGGGCAGAATTGTCACATTAGATACTTCAGTCTTTCTAAGATGAGGAACCTACTCATGTTTGTGCTACTCAGTATGATTATTTTTACATGAATTCCTTTTATTGCAATTTATATATTATGATTCTCAGTTCAGTAGATAATATTCATCAGCATTCCTCTTGATAAGTTATAAATCATTCAGTCTGAATTCTTAAAGTAAGAACCATTCCACATGAGATTTTAACAGTTAATATTTCAACAGGGATTAGCTATTCTTAAACTACACAGTGTGAAATTTAACATTTCTAACATTTCAAAAAGAAGAATACTCTTTGTCCACTTAACTATGAAGAATAAAGCCTCATAGATCATGTCAGTAACATGCACTATAAAATCAGTTTGGTGGATGCTTAATACATGTGTTTGCAACTAGTCTTTATGGCTTGGTTCAATGTTCTCTCAGGAAAACAGTGAGGGGAAGCAATTTAAGACAATATTTCTTACAAAACACTTTTAAGGAGGTAATTGCAAATAATAACTTGGCATTCAAACTCATGCCCTGAGTGAGGCCACATCAGCAATATTGTGTCCAGTTGCAGGTGGCCCAGTCCAAAAATCTTCTAGAGGGAATCCACAAAGATGATTAGGGGCCTGGAATATCTCTTGTAGGCAAAAAAGCTGAGAGACATGGGACTCTTCAGTTCGGTAAAGATAAGGATGAGAGAGGATCTCATAATTGTTTATAAATGTCAAAAGTGTATGATTAAGTTGGTGGGGGTGGACTCTTTTTGATGGTGCGCATCAATACAACAAAGGGAAACAGGCAGAAAATGGAACACGTGAAGTTCCATACTAATGCAAAGAAGAATTTTTCTGCTGGAGGGACAGACCACTGGAACAGGTTGCTTAGAGTGGTTGTGGAGTCTCCTTCTCTGGGGATATTCAAGGTCCATCTGAATGCCGATCTATGCGAGCTGCTGTAAGGGAGCCTGCTTTGGCAGGGAGGTTGGACTCGAAAATCTCTAGAGGTCCCTTTCAATCCCTGTAATTCTGTGATTCTTATGTTAGACAGCCCTTCGCTTGGTCTTGTTAAGTTAAAAAAATCAGTTTAAGATTACCATACTGCCCACCTTTCTTCTGTTTGCTTCAGTGCCTGCACAGATCTCTTCCTGTCTTTTAAGAGGATGATAATCATTGACATTCTCCCTCTGATATGCAGAACAAATATCTGTGGGTCCTCTTGAAAGAACTGACTTGGTTTTTGTCAAGTTGAAAGCTATATTCAGCTCAGCTCTCCAGGATGTCTCTTTCTGAGTGACTTCGACTGTCCCTGTCTGTGCCTATGGCTTTGAGGCAGCTTTGCAGGGGCTGTTTCCTTACAGTGATATTCTGGAAGACCTTAATGGTTTTATATTCAAAAAAGACAAGTTGGTGTTGCTCTTTGTTGTTGTTCCAGTTTTTGTGTGGTTTTGGTTTGTTGTTTTTTATAATAATATGAACTACCATGCTTCACTATTATGTAAAAAAAAAAATACTCGAAGGAATTGTATCAGTTAAAATCCGAATGCTTTGTGATTTTATACCATGCTTCCTTTTGGTTAATGCATCCTTCCCTTGTGGATATCTACTTGCACAGTTGACTTCAGCTGACTAACTCCAAGATCTTCCAAAATGCAGCAAAATCTGCACAATCTCCCCTGATCCCAACCATCTGAAACCTTTCCATCCCTTTCTAGTAATTTGTCAGTGTCTGTATTAAGGGCAAACCCCTACCTCTCTGCTGTGCCTCTTTGATTGCTTGTGACCTTCTGTCCTTGTGAAGCTGTGAAAGCAAAGAGCAACCTTACCTCCCAAGGAGGCTTCTGCCCTATTCAGTCCTGCTACTTACAGGAACACTACATGAAAATTGAGAACAAGGCACATACACCTTCTGCTGAAGATTTCTTTTAGTGATTCTTTTCTTTTTCTCTGACCATCCTTCATATTTTGAATCTTTTTGTTGGTATAGATATCTAGCAGCTTCTAACCTCTGCAGCACTGTACTTTGAGTCAGTTCTCCCTGTTTAGCTCAGCAACCATTTAACCCAAAATGATGTTTTATACCACAAAACAACAAACATTTGTCACTGGACAGCTGATGGTCTGGTTTTTTTGTTAGCTGGGCGGGAACTAAGAAATGTCAGTTTTAGCACCAATTCCAGACAGACAACTAAAGAACAGAGATGACATACAAATACTAGCTCTTTCAAAGTTACTAATAATCAGTATAGTGATAGGCCATGCTGAAGTAAAACTTGGTGAACCTTTGGTGCTGGACAGCTGAATGCTGTCTAGCTGGTACACTAGTCTGTTAGTGGTTTTATTCCGGAAAATCACTGAATTTGTAGGAGGATGAAAGGTTACACAGCTCTATACAAAGAGAGACATTTAAAGTTAAACTACCAATATAGTTCAATAAAAAAAGAAATGTTTAAAATTCTATTGTAACTGTGGATAAGTATGAAATGCAGTTATAAATACGCCAAGCACACGACATTTATTTTCCCCTTTGAAGGTACTGAGAGCTAATTATCAGATTTAAAATTCAGATCCTAAAATCTTGTAGAACCTCTCTTCTGTAAGATTCTGAGAGTGTTCTAGATTTGTTTATTGCTTCAGAAAAGATTTAAGCTGCTTTGCAAAGAGTGAACAGCTCCTCAGGCTGCAAAATGAGCTGGGACAGAGGGGGCTCCCTGTGGCTGTCATGGCATCATGACTCATCCCACTGCCCCACCAGGAACATGGCAACTGGGATCACTGGGGCAGCCCTAGCCACAGGCACTCCAACAGGGATGGGAACAGGCCAAGTTAGGCTAGGCCATGGACCTGGCTTGGTAGGGCCCATGGCTGGGCTTGGCAATGCTGTTGGGAGCTGCACACCAGCCCTGGTTCAAGAGCAGTATGGAGTGAGTCCTGCTGTAGGCAGGGACAGTCAAGGTGAGTGGTACTTTGAGGCCTGGACACATGAACAAATTAACAGTCTTACATTACCTGACCATTCTAGCTGACTAGGAAAATTGATTGAAGAACATAAAGCTTAACATTTAGAAATCTGAAATAGGAAAAATTAGAAAAAGGTACTTTTTAGTCAAAAGATTAATGGGAGAAACTGAGTACCAGGAGCCAAATTCTTATTATGACAGCTGTGAAAAACAAACACTTCGCAACCGCCACAGGGCTTGGAATACCTACCGAGGCACCACAAGTTGGAAAAAACCCTGAAGGCATTTTCTACAGGGAAACAATCAAAAGCAGATTCAGTTCTTTGCAAATTTATATCAAGATAGTAAATATTAAATACGAATAGTAGCAGGCAACATATAAAGTTAAAGTATGCAAATTAATCTGAAGAACCAATCAGAAGAGAATGACGTTAGAAAAGATCATGTTATTAAGAAACACACAGAAACCATCTTAGTACATAAAGAGTTAGTTACTGTGGCAATTTTCTATGTTAAACCGAAAACTGAGTCTTACCATCAACCAAGTCCCAACAATAAAGCTATCGAAGATAGATAATATCGAAGGGTCTTGAGATTTGTCAGGGGAAAAACACTAACACCAAGAACATCTTTCTTAGGAAAGCAGTGAAGCATATGTTTAAATCTAAGTAAAAGTTAGGAAGTTTGCCTTAAAAAAATCTGCATTTTGTCCAATTGCATATACACAGTGGGCACAGTTTGGTATAATGCCTTACCATGAGCCAAAAAATAAAAGAATCCAGCGTAAAGGCTTCTGATACTTCAGTGGGTTTGACCAGCCCAGTTAGGAATTGTATGAATGCTTAAGTATCAGCAGAGATTATCTTTTCAGGTCTTCCTTAGTTTTTCTCAATTTTGCACACAAACTATTTCATCTAAAAGTTCCATCATATGAGTAACACTACTGTATAGTAGACCAACTCTACAAACTAAAATCAGTTCTCCATACATTCAGCAAAGATAGGAGTATCCTTCACAACCATCATAGCAAGAACTGATTACAGATCTTCATTCAAAATTAAGAGCTGTTTTTATGAGCACTGTATCTCACTGCAAATCCCTCTCTCTATATTTATCTCAATCCTAGAGCGAGAAGTGGCTAAGAATGGAATAGACTCCAGAATGTTATTTCTTGTTTGGGAAACACCTAGCAGAACAGCTAATGCCAACTAAATTAACAAACAAAATCATGCTGAGATTTCACAGAGAATCAGAACAGGGAGATCTGTTTTCAGTCAGAGAACATCTTGCCACACAATGAGGTAACTTCCATGAGCTGAACAAAAGAACTGTGTCATGGTTTTATGATTTTTGGTACTGGTATTCCGCATCATAACATCATGTAGTGCATTTAGAATTAAAGAGTTAATGCTCCAGCTCCATGGATCATCGATAGTTCCAGGTATATCTGTCTCAGAAGAGAACTACATTCCCCAGAGGACTTTGCGATGCTTTGCATTTTTATGTGTTTCTGCTCAGAGGGAAAGATAAAAACTGTCTGCGGTCACGGGACACTCTCTTTCCTTTGGGATCGACTCAGCAGTGGGTGCTCGGCTGCCGTCTCGCCTTCAGCGTTAGTGTCTGATAAACCGAAGGCCTTACGCTATCTCTTGCCCGTTTTATTTGATTTATTAGCTTTAATTCCAATTATATTGTATTATAGTGTGTTATTTTGCTTTTCGATATCTATTTAGTAAATTAGCTTTCCCCCTCAGATCGTTGCCGCTGTTTTGTTTCTAGGCCCATCTCCCTTTTCCCTTTTTCCCCTTCCCCTTTCCTGGGGCGTGGGTCCGTGGGTCCCCCGCACCAATCGTCACGGAACCGGGCCGAACCTGCCCGTAAACCGTTGACAAAGTGCAACCGCATTTGAGATGACTTCAGCTTTACATTTTATTCTACAAGGCACACGGGTGAGGAGAAAAAAGGCAAGTTTAGCTATCAGGAAAAGAGTATTATAGAAGGCTTGTATTAAAAAAATGAAAGGTATGCAGGGCAAGAACTACTCAAAACTGGTTTTGCCCTCCTTAATCAAGACAAGTGTGTACTGGAATGCTTTGCATAGGAAGAAATGACTTGACAAGCATAAAAAATGAGAAAAGAATCCAGAAATCCCCATGTTAAATACAAACTGACAGCGTCCCTCAGTTGGCAGGTTTGAATTAACCTTTAGTCCATTACAAAAATGCCCTATTTTTTGTATGCTATTCTGAAACAGAATGTTTACAGATCTTATATCATCTATCATCAGAGTAAGAGAGTAGAAAATAACTTGCATAATAGGTATAATTCAAAAGTACACAACATAGTCCTTGAACCAGTCAGGTTTTCACTGTAGTAAAATAGTAGTTAAATACCTGTCACATTTGCAAGTGATAAGAGAAAGATTACTGAAAGTTGCTGAATGGAAAGCTCAATTATGTGCTAAATAAATTAATCCATTGCTAACAATTTTATTTACTCCTGAGTCTTTATACTGTCAAATACTTTCTGTTTCCTTCAGAGGCCTTACAATTCTGCCCTTTGTTTCTCTGCTGACTTTTGTTGAAAAAGATTTTTTGGTAGTTGTAGGTATATACTGTAGGGAAAAAAAATAAAATGACAAGAAGCCTGAATGTCTGGAAGATACTTTAATACTTCAAAGGATGTGAAACCATTTTACTCCATTTCTGTATGAATGTCATTCACTAAAGCTGTAGAAACTGCTTTGACAGAAACACTCTCAGCTCAGCAAATCCCCAGAAAATCTGAGCTAAGACTCAAAAAGTGTCCGCTCTGGATTCCAGACAAATTTCTGCAGGATTCAGGACCCTAATGCAGTTCACCAAGTCCACCCTTGTAGCACAGAGATTAGAAGCATATGGTCTCCAGCTATAACACAATTTATCTGTTAGGATTTAAGTCTTTATCTGGGGCAGATGCACCAGCTGGAATGACTCAAGACCAGAGCATGTGCCAAATCCTCCTGGACAAGACAAGTTGTGCAGACTAAAACAAAGGTAGAGGTGCAATGTTGTCTGTATTCCATTCTTAAGTGCATGTGAGCCTCATCTGCTCTGTCCAGTAGAGCTGCGGGGTTGATTTTCTTTCTTTTTTGTCTGTAGGGGAAGACAAGGCTAGGTAAAGTCAGACTTTACATCTATTGCATAATATGCAATTTCAGTTGAAATTAATTTATGCTTACTCTGCTTTGTATCTGGAAACACTGATGCTAAAGAAAGCTTAGTTCCTATCTCATGGCATGACTTTTGTATCCAAGGTGTAAAATCCATAAGACAGCAATGTCCAACAGCAGAAATCCCACCCTAGAAGCTTCCCATTGAAATCCTTGACAAACACTTTCGTCAATAATTGTAATTTACCTGTTTAAGAATCAATGGGATTGATGGCATTATTTTAAAAGGACTTGGACCAAAAGAAAATCTTTTAAAGTAAGTTTTTTTTTGCAGGAAGGAAACTGTCTGTAATCACTTCTAGTAACAGAACCAACTTTTAAACCCATCATCAAGCACTGAGTTAAAGAAACCCTAGCATTTTGGTGTGTCTCTCTTCTGCCTCTCTTCCCATCTGTTCCCATCAAAGTAATGTGATGTGTCTTACAAAAAAAATTAATATATAACCAGAAATTTTTCATAAAAAAGCATATTTTCACAGAAATTAATACAGAATGGTTGAAGAACTGAAACAGAACAATATTATCAGCATGTGGCAGTCAATGGTTTCACTAGGAGCGACTGTTAACCAATAGCTGAAACACCAAATTGTATTCACATTTCATTTCTTGGTTTAAGGTAAGGTTGGTACAAGAATCCTGTCCAAGCTGTGTAAGCAATCATCATCCTTTCTTGCTGTGGTGCATTATAATTGGACAGCAGCCAGCTGCTAACGCACTTCCTATTCTCAACAGAATAGTGGGAAAAAATAGCATTAAACGCACATGGGTTAAGAAAAGACAGGAAGATAGTCTACTAGTTACTATTGCAGACAAAACAGCCTCAAAATCGGGCAAAATTGATTTAATATATTGAAAATTAAGATCAGAGTATTTAGAAACAAAAATATTAAAACAATATTTTCACCCTTCTTCCCTGACCTTGTTGTTTGTCTGTTATTTCTCACTTTTTCTTCCCTTCTCCCCTGTCTGTGAGGCATTTTTAACCTTTCTTAAATACATTTTTCCAAAGGCAATTCAAACTTCGATAAAAGGCCCAGTCATGCCCTAAGGTGGGGCCATTGAAGTCAGATGGAACCAGGTGCATCCAACATGGGGAGAGACTATTTTAATTCATATTTTAAGAGTTTACTCTTAGAAAGTAAAGATATTTAGTAATGAAGAATACTATGTCTTGTAAAAAAAAAAACTACAAGTCTATGAGAAACAACTTCAAATAAATTATTTATTTCCAATATTTTTGAGTGTTTTTTGTCTTTTGCATTACTTTATTCACATAGCAAGTCTCAAGTGTGCAACCCTCTACAGCACTTCAGAAATCACAGAACCGTAGGGGGTTGGAAAGGACCTCAAGAGATCACCTAGTTCAACTCCCCTGCCAAAGCAGGCTCCCTAGACCAGGTTGCACAGGTAGGCATCCAAGTGGAACTTGTAGAATGTAAAGGTGACAAATCTTGCATTCAGTGACAACTGAATAAACTCCAAATACCTTTGATGTTGTCATGACCTTCTTTTGTAAACTTTGTGAGATCTACAGATAAAAAACACTATAATTTACCATGTAGTTATAATCACATATTTCTTTATACATTTGTGGTCAGCTGTCACTTATTTTCACCTCTTTGTCAAATCAAAAAATGTTAAATATTTAACAAATACGCAATATAAAAAGTCTTTTCCATCTTCATCCTAGCCCATTAGAGATGAGCCTAACAGGTGGTAACAGGATTAGGGGTGAGGCAATGGACTCATTGAACTGAATCTACACCAGTGCATGTAGCATGGGCAACAAGCAAGAAGAGCTGGAAACCATTGTGTGTGGCAGGCAAACTATGACCTAGTTGCCATTACAGAAACATTGTGCAATCACTTCCATGACTGGAGTGCTGCAATGCGTAGCTACAAGCTCTTCAGAAAGGATGGGCAAGGTGCTAGTGTGTCTCTCTATGTTAGAGAGTGCTTTGATGTTACTGACCTTGTGGCTGGGGATGATAAGGTTGAATCCATATGAGTAAAGATCAGGGGACAGGCTGAGAAGGCAGACAGCCTGGTGGGAGACTGCTATAAGTCGCCTAACCAGGATGAAGAGACAGATGAGGTGGAACAGTCGGTAGAAGCTGCACCATTGCTAGCCCTTGTCCTCATGGAAGACTTCAACTTCCCTGACATACGCTGAGAATACAACATAGCACAGAAACAACAGTCTAGGCGGTTTCTAGAGTGTATGGAAGATAACTTCCTTCTGCGGCTGCTGAGAGAGCCTACCAAAGGAGATGGACCTGCAGTTCATAAATCAAGAAGGTCTGGCGGGAGATGTGGAGGTTGGTGGCTGTTGTGGACAGAGCAACCATGAAATGGTAGAGTTCTCAGTTCTTGGTGGAGGAAGAAGGGGGGACAGCAAAACTGCTACCTTGGGCTTCCAGAGGGCAGATTTTGAATTGTTCAGGAGACTAGTAGGTGGTGTTCCCTGGGATTCAGTCTGGAGCGTAAAGAGGTCCAGGACAGCTGGTTGCTCTTCAAGGAAGTCTTAAAGGCACAGGAGCAGGCTATCACCCTGAGCTGCAAAATGAGCTAGAGGGGAAGACCAGCATGGATGAACAGATAACTTCTCTTAAGCCTTCAGGAGAAAAAGAGAATCTAACTCCTGTGCAAGAAGGGACAGGAAACTCAGAAAGAGTACCAAAAAGATAAGACATTCAGAGAGAAAATTAGAAAGGCGAAAGCCCAGCATGAAATCAACCTGGCTGCTACGGTAAAAGGGAACAAGAAACTCTTTTACAAATATATCAACAGCAAGAGTAGGAACAAGAATCTCCTTTCTTTATTGGATGAGGCTGGGAACATGACCGCTGAGGTTCTCAATGTCCTCTTTAAGTCTGTCTTTAAAAGTCAGACCAGTTATCCTCAGGTTACTCTACTCTCTGACCTGGAAGTCTCAGTTGGAGAGCAGAATAAATCTGCCACAATTCAGGAGGAAACAGTCAGAGACCTACTACTCCAGCAGGACTGAGACAAGAACATGGGACCAGATGAGGTTCAGCCAAGAGTGCTGAGGGAACTGATGGAGGTGGTAGCCCAGCTATTTTCCATCATCTATCAGCGTTCCTTCTTGACTGGAGAGATCCCAGAAGACTGAAAGCTTGCCAATGTGACTCCCATCTATAAGAACGACCTTTAAGGAAGATCCAGGGAACTACAGGCCTATTAAACCAACCTTTGTTCCAGGTAAAATTATGGAGCAGATTGTCTTGAGGAAAATCACACAGCATGTGAAGGACAACCGGGGAACTGTGCCTAGCCATCATGAGTTCACAAAGGACAAGCCCTGCTTGACCAACCTGATCTCCTTCTATGATCTAGTGAGGATGAGGGAAAGGCTGTTGATGTAGTCTACCTTGGGGTTGAGCCTCTTCCCTTGGATAACTAGTGATAGATCTAAAGGGAATGGCCTCAAATTGCATCAGGAGAGATTCTGACTGGATGTTAGGAAATACTTTTCTCCCAGCCAGTTGTCAGGTGCTGAAATGGGCTGCCCAGGGAAGTAGTGGTAGTGGAAGTAGTACTTTCTTTGACACAGTATGGCACCAATTTCTAATTGAAGGTACATTTCTTTTAACTAAAGCAGGATATTGCTCTGTTGTTTTGGCTAACAAACGAAACTTGTGATAGTTGCGTACCTCAATCTTTGTAAGTGTAGCCTAAGCGCCTTTTGTTTGTTTTTTAATGATCATGAAAAAGCCATTTGGGAAAGCATAACATGTGCAACAGGGAAAACATTTGTCATGATCTATCCTTTAGCTATCTGCAGTATAAACTAGGCAGCCAGATGGTTAGAAGACAACTAACCTAACTAAGTATATTTTGCCAGCATTTTCTTCTGCTACATGATGATTTAGTTTTACCTTCTATGTTCTTTTACCCCAAAGAGATAAATTATCTCTAATTTCCTGGTGCTGTACACAGTCATACTCAGCATTGAATTGAGCTGCATCACTGCCTAATTTACAGTTTTGGAGCACAGGTGATGTCTATGATTGTAGACATCTGCATTACAAAGTACAGGGATGGCAACTCAGGTACAGACAGCAGGTCTGCATAGCAGCAAAACATGTATGTTCTGTGTTTCTGAACTCAGCATGGACAAAGCCTGATTCCTAGGCACATGATGTACACTAACAGATTTTCATATTATGTGCAGTGTATAAACTTCGGGGCAGGTTCTTTTCTCCAGTCTGATTTGCTTGTTTTTCCTCATCCCAAAGATCTAACCTGCCAGTGCCCAGGAATGGACTGCTATGTATTTCCAATACAGGTAACTATAGTACCAGCACTACTATGTACCAAAACAGAGAGTAGATCTATTTGGAAATGTAAACATCCCTAAACATAATTACACCACTTCTCATAGCTTAGCAAGGGAGTTGGTACCTTTTCCCTACATCTATAAAACACCGCATTGTACTCCATAGATATTTCTATTTGTGGTAACTTTATTTACAGGGATCTGCTATGTTTATTCTATTTTAATAAACTGTTAACAACAGGGTAATTTACTGTCAGGAACTAAGTTTCTGCTATATTTGCTATCATATTTTTTTTTTTACTCTGTTATTAAAGAAAAGAGGTTATCCTAGGCTTTCACTGGATAATACGGAAATGTCATTAATAAAAAAAACTACATTAGGAAAATAAATATTTCTAAAATTATGCACAGAGTAGCAAACAGGAGAAAAGAGAACATCGCCTTATTTTGCATACGGTACGCTATTTCCAAAAGTAGGATTATGAGAATTCTTAGTAGTTTTCTTATGAAAAAAAAAATGAAGCATTTAATGAACCCTAAATGCAAGATTATCTGTTTTTCTCCCTGAGAAAAAAATTGGATGGCTTAGTAGTATTTTAAGATTTGTTGGGGAACAAAGGCAATCGTTCAGATAGTTCTGCCAGTTCTGTCACACATTATTTAGTAGAGAAACAGAAATCCATTTGTTGGAAATTAAGCTACAGTTTAGAAGTAAAAAATCAGATGAGGCTAAAATCTAAACGAATACTACGCTAACTGTAAACATTTACTGGAAAAATAATTGAAGCATTATCAGTGTATTTTTATCCTGCATCCTAGGTCTAATACCTACTTTTGAATACCACATCAATTCCTTTCTAGAGTTTCAAACCAGTAGTTATCCCATTTCTGTTGTTCAAGACACCGGATGGTAAGTGATCACTTTTTGCTAATACTATAATCCCTTTTACCTTATGCGTTATGCAGCTTCCTTCACTACCTAACTTGAGCCTTCAGGCACTTCCATTCCATGTCTACATACACCCCAAGGATGTAGCTCAGAAAGTAGAAAAGTAAGCTGATGGGAGATTGCGCAAGCCCATAAGGGAAGTAAACTGATGATGAATAAGTCAATAATAAAATCAATAACCAATAGAATTATTTTCATTTGTTCACACATGGATGGAGTAAATGCACAGTTCAGTGTCTTTACACGACAAAATAAAATACTCGCAGAGTTTAACTTTAAAACTATAGCAATCAGTAAATACCAAATAGGAAACAGGGAATTATATGAGCTAACACTACAAACATTAGTATAGTAGCACATGAGCAAACATCCAAGTGAAATTCTCACCTTGCATTAGGATGTTTTAATGGTCACAAAGCAAGGTTCTGGTGTAATCTTCCCCTTGGAGCAGCGAGAACACACACAAGCTTAAGTTTATCAAGCTGAAAATTGCCATTAAGAAAGAAATTATACAAATACTTGTCTGTGATTGCTCTGTGCTTTCTTTAAGCAACTAAGGGACCCCATCTCATACTGTGTATGCCACTAGTTTCTAAAAGGTATCAGATTGGAATGTAATTATCTGCTAAAAAATGTTCAGTTAATTTCCATTCAAAAAAAACTGAGATAATAACTTGATAGAAAAAATCATGACTGTATGACTAGCATAGAGTGGCTATAGTGCACAGTTTGTACATAAGAAATTGAAACAAAGAGAGAGAGATGAATAGTCAAACGCACAAAATAACATAGACAACTCAACCTGGGTCTACATAGTACAATGAGGTGCTGCCAAAAGAACACAAACCTGAGGTAATAGAGAAGTGGAACCACACAGTATGGGAAAGAGATACTGTTCTGGACTCCAAAAGCAGTACAGCCACAGCAGAGACTTACAATGGGATAAAACTACAATGGGAAAGAAAACAGTCCAGAACCACCATCTAGCTTTCAGACTAAACGATATGCGGTAGATTGCATCTATATAGCTGGACAAAAAAATGCCTGTTAAGAATGTTCCCTCACCCATGTAAAAGCTTGTACACATCTTAGGGTTTTATCTGAAAGAACGCTGGCTAGCATGACAAAACCATACAAAGGACTGCATGCTTCATAGCTGGGTACATGTGCACAGTATTATTTTTCTATTCTATTCTACTATTCCACCTGAGTTGTAGGGGACACATAAGCACTTGGAGTTCTTACAAAGGCTTTGCATGCAATAATGCACAGTTAACAGTTTGTTAGATGTTTAAGTTAAACGGAATCTGTGTAGATGTAGCCTTTAATTCCTTTGAACAGGCACCCCAGTGGTGTTGGACAATACCAAAAGAACAGCAAAACAGAGGCACACTGAACAGTCTGTTATTTTCACATGCTACTTCTCAGTGACTTAAAAATGTGACTGCAAAAATCACTTCTAAGACTCATGAAACTCTAATGCACTTGATCACTTTCCACAGCCACTTGTCCCATTAAGATGCCTCTGTAATATGATGCAACATAGCCTTGCTTTGGAAACAAAGAAGTTCAACAGAAGATCTCCAATGATGTGGGAAAAAAAAAAACCTAGAGATTGTTTAAATTTGGTCTTCTTTTCTCTGAGTACCAACATGAGATTTTTCTGCTGATACAAACAGAAACCATATAACAAATGTTGCAAAGCCTCTGAAGCTTACCGAGTTAGGAGAATTTTGATTGATAACGCAGAGTAAAAGCATGCCATACCATTAATATTATTTATTATCTTGAATTAAATTCCTCTCTCTGAAATTCATAATAGCCAATACAGATTTAGAAAGATAGGTGTTTAGAGATAAGTGTTTAGAGATAAACTAAAAATTAAGTTTATTGCAGAATTTTATGCTTATCTCTACTGATAAGCATATAGATTATACTTATAGAGAATGATATATTTTTTATGCTAATTGAGTGTGAGCAATATTGACTAACAGAACAGGCTGGAAGTATGTTGTCTTGCAAGTTCATGATTTTAACCAAAATGTACTCATCTTTACATGTCATTAAAATAAAGCCATTATTAATAAGAAAGCATTAATAAGATAAATCTTAAATTATCGATATTTTTCTGACTTTTTTTGTCTCTACTGATAAAGAATGAAATTCATCACCTCACAATGCATAGGCAACAGAAAATGTGCAGTTCTGAATTACAATGACATAGTATCTATCCTCTAAGTCATGGTATGAAATGTCATACAGTAAGTTCTTTTTGCTTCAGGGGACCATTGCTCACCCTTATAATTAAAGGAATCAGTAACGCTGGTGTTTTTGACTGGAATGGATAAGTTAAACTTGCTCATGGTAACGGATGGTTTAAGTGAAGACTGGGTGTCATTATAAACAACAAAAATATTCCTTAGTTACTGGAATTCATCTACATTTTCTATTGCCCCATGTTGGAAGACAGAAGACTAAAAACTTCCTTATGAATTACTTTTCTTTTTTTGTAATACTAATTAGCAAACATTATAGCAGATCCATTGCAATGGTCACTTCAGCCTTTCTATATTCGAGGAATATAGTGGAATTCATACAAGCCTTCTCTGGTTTCCCCAGAATTGGCAGGCCTCCCTTACAGAGGCTTACTGAAGCAATTTAGGTGTAGCAGGTTCACCTTGACTGTGGATTGCTCAAGTCTGGATTGCTGAAAGGTTAGTCATTTCAAGTCACAAATGCCAACAAAAAGGCATGTTTTCCAGACTGCTTCCTCTCCTCTATTTCTCTTTGTATCTATCTGTTTTGTTAAAGCAAGAATAGCAACAGACCTCAAAGGTGAGTTTAATATCCTCCATTAAGAGCTGTAGACAAATCACAGAACTCTAATGGAAATGTCTTACACAAAGGCTTTTTCCTTCCCAATAAATGGGGAATTGAATGTAGCTTTTACTCTGGGATTTATCAGCCAAACTTCAATTTATTGAGAGTAATACTCTAATACTGCTAAACTTAAAAGCAAGAAAGCAATTCAATTTCACTTGCTGGGAACAGCAAGCAATATTACTGTTATCTGTTGGAGAGAACTCAAGGTATTTTCAGCCTTTCAGTTTTCTTCTTATCTCCCTCAGATTTTAAGCATATTCTTAGTTGTAAAACTCTCCAACTATCCTACAGGCTGACTGCATTTCTACTGTCCAGCCCTTCTGCTAGTTCTATTTTCTCCTTTTTTCTGTTATTTGCTGTATTAGGTTCTTTGCTCCTGGGATTTTTATTTTTAATTTATTTATTTAAAGAAAAACTAGGAGACAATTCTTCCAGTTAGTAGAGAAAGGGGATGCAGTCTTGTTTACATTTTTCTTTCAGACTACGAAGAATGAGACAGAATTTATTGCTTATCAGTCTTATCTCTTTATTATGTCTCCTACATTACTGAATTGATTCCTTGACTATTGCTGCAGTCTACACACTTTTTCCCCTCCTTTGCTTTGCCTAATATTGCTATTTATATCTCTTATTTTCTACTGAAAAAGAGTTGAAGGAACCCCTAGTCCACAGCTATGATTACAGTAAATAGCTTCTTATATACATTACACTGAGTTGCATCTTAAACGTATTTACATATGGTTCTGGTATATATATAGCTGCAATTTCTATAATGAATTGGACTCTGAGATCACATTTCTGGGAGGCAAATAGCTTTTACCAGAAGTACCTTTCATCTGAAAATGATGATATTTTGAGATGGTTAACTAACTTCTTTTATACAGCCTTTTTATTTTCAAAACACTTTGCCCAGAGTACTTTTATCTGTAGAACACAATTGAGTCAATGAGTGGGTGATCAAGTGACATGAAACCTTTATAGACATGAAGATTTAAGGCCCAAACAAGAGAAGTGTAGGACTGAGATTGCTTAGCTCAGCCAATCATAGTGACTCTCTCAGTCACTAGGGGTGACTATGACTATGAGAAGCTAAGTAGAAAGATATGCTGACAAGATTCCATCTCCCACTATACAGAATGAATAAATATCACCTTTGGGACATGAAACAAGACAGTTTTTGAGACAAGAATGATAGCTCTGCAAGACCTGTTTTAAATTTTACTTTTGAAGACCCTAATTAATAAATATCAATTATCTTTTCAGTGTATGAAAAGATATACACTCACTTCAGCAGTGCTTAATTTCAAGAAGAATTACATTACAAATAAGGAATAAGTGCTAGAGGGGAATCAAAAGAGGAAGCCAGAGCTGCTAAATGCTGGTAGATACACTATTGGATATTCAAAACAAACATGCACCATTTGCCAAAAAGTGTTTAGAAATACTAAAAGAGGGAAGACAGTATACTTCAACAACACAATAGACAAGGCTATCCAAAATAAGGTACCTTTCAAAAACTTGAAATACTAACCAAATAATTTCAGGTACAGCATATCTGGGAGGCCTATATACCTATCCTAAATTCTTGTTCAAATGTGTAGTTGGAGTGGTAAACTATCTCAGGGAAGCCTTTGAAAAAGGTGGTCAGAGTATAAAAATACAGCTCAGAGAAGACAGGACTACAGCAAAAGCATGAAGTATTTATTTCCTTCCATGTTTACAGTCAAGTAAGATAAAGCTTGGTGAGACATCTGTGTGACAACTCTTTTTACAAGAAATATATTGGAGGTTTTATCTGGAATTGAAGTGACAACAGTATGTATGAGCACCCTTTAGCATGTTTGGGTTTCATTCTTTTTCTTCATTTTCACGGACACATACATTCCATCAACATTAACTGAAGTTTCCAGGGTGGAGAAATCCAGGATTAATTCCTAATTCCTAAAACTATCATTTAAAATATTTGACATCTGAACATCTTGAAAAAGGGACATCAGTGTCTTTTTGTAGATACTCTTCCAACTATTCTTAATTAATGGTGGAGGGAACTTTGACTATGTAGCTACTGTAGGAGGAAAAAAAAAAATAAAGTTGCCACAGCTATAAACTTAGAAATGTGTCTCTTGCCTTGTTGAATGCCCTAACAGCCTTACTTACCAGAGATACATTGAATCATTGCTGAGCCAATACCTCTCTGAAGCAGAAGACTGACCAAAAATAAGCTAAAGAAAATGCTGTAAACTGTTCTTTTACAAGGTTTGGGGAACATTTTGAGCTACTTGTGTTATGACTCATCATAAATAATGATCAGTTAGAAGCCAGACACTAACTGCAGCTGATCCCAGCCATGTTTCCCGAGGGTTGAATTGATCTTACCTGATATTAGCCTTCCAAACACCAGACACCACATTTAAACCACCAGTTTAGGGTCCCTCTGCACAGAGAGATATATGCTTTTCATGCATAATTCTTCCAACCAGCTTTAATTGGAATGAATGAGGAAGCACCTATCTTGCAGCATTTTGAAGCCAGGAGTTAATTTCAGTGTCTGTACTTCTAACATCTGTTGGGCAAATCTAGGTCTGACTGATTTATGAACACCTCTAAACGGATTTTTTCCTTCTTAATACAGAAGGGCCAGCTGTCTGAATCAGATAGTAAATCAGAAGGAAAGCATTTTTTTTTTTTTAAGAAATATAATCCATGTTAACACACTAGGTAAATACCAATATCTCCTGTGTTTTTGTTCTTTTTTTTTTTCAGATTAGGCACACAAAACAAATGGGAAAAAATAGAGTCTAATAATACATTCAATAAACTATGTAAGATAATGAAATATTTCCATACTAATTATGTAAAGTAAAAGCTCAGGACAGTGTAATGACATATAATCCTGTATGTGTCTAGGTGCATAATGAGCATGTATATACAAAGACTATGCTCTCGGTGCAGTCAGTAACAATAAAAGCAAAACAGATGCATTCTAGATATTGTCTGAAAGTTATTCCCTTGACCCTTCAGCACTAAATGTTTAGCTCTCATGTAAGAGAAGGTACACATCTGTTGAAGCTGAAATATTACTATAGCTTTTTCTGTGAAAATTGGTATATGCAACTACACTGAGTTTTCTGTTCCATAAAGAAAGGGACAACTAGAACCACCACCACTATGGGGGAAAAAGAAAAGCTTTCCTTTAATTAAGTTAACTTGTGCATAGTCACATTTTTTTTTTTTTTAAATCAAAAAACTGAATTTCTCACCTCTATAGATGGGGTGAAAGCTTTCCCCTAAGCTAACATTAGAATGGTAGAAATCATTCAAGCAGTTTGAATCAGCTCAAACCCAGAAGAACAGAAACACACTCTTGTTCATCTCAGCAGAAATACTCATGTTGGAGCCAAAACCACCTAATTTGCTGTGCAAAATATCCCACAAGAAGTTGAGTTAACCTGCCTTTAAGATATCACAATAGCCTAGTAAAAGTGTAACAAAAAGGATGAAAGACAAAACAGATGCATCATACTGAAATCACATCTAAACACATTCACAATGACATTAATGTGCTGCAGAACCATGCAAAGGCAATTCAATTGCAACAGTACAGCTCTCACAGACATCTGGAAACAATATTGCTGTTTCACACAGCTTACCCAATCATTTCTAACTTCACACAGAAGTCTCAGACTTTAATTCCTTGTAGCCATGAATTGCTATTAAAAGAGTAAAATTAAAATTGGCAAGGCTTAAAGAAGCTAATTTTTACTTAAACTAAACCCACAAGTGTAATGTGGAAGACTACAACCGCTTTGATTTGTCCTTTACTGGAAGATGTGGCAAATAAAAAATAAGAACAAACAAAATGTTCTTAAGTTCACATGTGTTTCAGGAGAACTGGCTAGAACAAAGTGCTATCTTATCAGGTTGCCAAGGAGGGATTTACAACACCCATCAAGTAAATGAAGTCCAGCCAAGAATGGTTATTATTTGCAAGCAAGATGGCTCTGAAGTACTGACTGATTCATTTCACATTAGCTATCAAATTTCAAACGGTTTATACAAAGCGGACTGATTTCTTGGAACTGTGCAACAAGGGAGTGCTGGCTAGTTTTTCCCCTAGAATTTCCAGTGCTTCATAACTTTGGCTATAGCACTAAATAAAAGGAACTTATGCACTTCCTATCTGATTCAGATTTAATTACTATTTTGCAAGTAGATTTAAAATAAGAATTGAACTTTTGTTTTCAACTAAAAACATTATTGATAGTATAAACCCGAGGATATCTCTCCAAAAAATTAACCAACCACTGGAATAACTTGTTATTTCTGTAGGTACATATCTGTGTCAGAAGTTCTGGGATAAGGGAGGCAGGTTTGTTGTATCTGTTTCTAAAAATAGCTTTTTCTTGATACAAAGCAGTTTGGTTTTTTTTTTTTTTTAAGGATAATAACTAAAAAGAAGTGATTCATCAGCATCTTATGCTTGTTAAAATTTGCAAGTGGCGAAATAGATTTCTGTTGCAGTTTTACTAATCTAATTCTTAAGATCTGCCATTTATATAAAATAAGGTCACTATAATATCTTGTAGTTAAGAATATTTTGTTCACCTCCTAGCTGCTTCTACATATATGATCTCTTTTCAGTTTTGGTTGCCTTCCTACTTTTTAAGTATTCGGAAGCAATTTCAATTCAATTTTCAGTTTCATTTAAAAAAACCTACAACACAACAATAGTGACTGTAGAAGATTAACAAACCTTTTAACAGTAGTATATATTTCAGGGAAACATTCCAAATTTAGAATGTGGCATTACCAAATAAGATTATGTTAGACTCGCATTGCTTTTGAAATTAATTCTCTGTGTAAATAAAATCTTGTAGATAAATACGCTTTTTGATGAAAAAGATGGAATGTAGCCCCTTTAAGGCATAGATTTACACACTTATGAATAGATGAGATATTGATCCAAACACTTTATTATTATTTCTCCGAGTGGGAGACAAAGATGCCCCATTTCACTCAATAAAAATACAGTTGCAGATGCACAACAATAAGGAAAAGTAGCAAGTTGAAGATGAGGATTTTGATTTATGAAAGCAAAAGAGTACAGCAGACACAGTAAAAATAGAAGACTACAAGAAGGAATGAAGGCTTAATGGGAAGCCAGTGGAGCTGTCCACAGAATACTAGCTGAAAGATAACCTCTGCTTGTCATACTTGGATGTAGAGAATTAACGAATTAACCTAAACCTACACAGCTGCCCTTTTCTCTGCTTAGTATTGGTCAAGTATACAAAAAATTAAATGCTAAAATCCTTAAAATTAAATGGAACATGTCCAAGGAATGTGGAAAACACAGATCAAGTTTAACAAGATTTTGTTATTTTCTTCAGTCCAGTTGCACTAAAAATGCCAAATGAGGCAGAGAAAAAAAAACAGGGAAAAGCAAATAGATCCTTAAAAAAAGGAAGTCAGGAAGAACATTACACAGTTAGGGAGCATATATCCTACTCTTAACAAAATTCTTAGATTATTTAAAAATAACTTTTTCCTTGTTAGTTTATTCCTTTATATTTTTTTTCTTTTTGCTGTAACATGATTTTATTTTTCAATTTGAAGAGTTATTGGTATAAAGCATGCCTCATTAGTTTCTGGGAGGTAGCAAGTCTTCATTAATTCCGTTCTCACTTCATTTGCTTTGCATACAGTCATAATTAGCTTCAGAATAACTTAGGTAAATTCAGCAGATTTATAACCTCAGTTTATTCTGTGTTTGGGTTTTCCCTGTTGTTTCCCTGTGTTTTACGGTTAAAAAAAAAAATCAATAACAGTAGCTTTAGGAAATAATTTCATACTACAATTTTTAGAGTGACAATATCTACATCCCTCTGTCCATTCAGCTACATAAGTAGTTAAAATACTAAGTCTTATACAAGCTCAGGTGAAATATTCTTAAAAAGAGGCAGAAAATACTATCTATTCTACGTGGCATGCATTCACCGGAGAAAGAGCTACTCCCTGTGTATACCAATCTTTCTCTACGTGCTACACATGGCCACAGAAGAACCCATCTATACTGTTAAAGGTAAGGAAGGAATCATGTTAGTCATTTATTGATGAAGATATGGTTCATTAACTGGAGATATACTGCTATATACAAGGATACATGCACAGTACCACATTTAGTTTAAACTGGTTTACACGGACTGACAAGACAACACTTTTATTTTAAGAAAGGCAAAGTGGACACAGCTGAAGAGAACAAAGCCACAGCGTCTCCTGCCCCCTGTGTATGGCTGATAGGAAGTGTGTCAGCATATTTAGTTTTATATTCTACTAGACTGGGCCACATCGGCTGAGTGGAATGGAAATAAAACCTGCAGCAAAGTCCCAAGATTTCTACATGAATTATCATTTTCTTGGCACATATGCCAAGTCAATACCACAAGAAAGATGGAAACATTTCCAGGAAGAACCCACAATGACTAGTAGCAATACTGCTGAATTTCTGATGCTGTAAAGGAGCTTCACTTAAAAACTCACGTAACACAACTGAGATGACCAGTCCACAAATAACACCATTTGATAACTAAGTTAGTCAGAGCACAGGACAATGTCAGGAGTAATAACGACCACATTAAGAATGGTGCTGCAAAGGCAGTTATTTAAAACTGGAAAAAGTTCCCTCCAATCTCTGAAACGTGTCTGCATGAATGCATTGAGTGTGTATGCACTGTTATGCTATAAATCTGAAATACCCACCAAAAACTCCTCTCTCCAGTACTTGCTCAAGGAAACCAGAAACCTATCAATTACTGTTCAGTAACTATTATAAATTCTCCTTACTTGGAAAGACTGCACAGTCTAAAACAAATTGAAGTTCTGAGCAGGTATTACCAGTAAATTGCAAGTTGAGCTTACAGAAGAGAAGTGGTACTGTAAACATGAACAGCCTGCCAAAGTCCAATTAATTGCTTTGCATTGACTGCTAAGTCATGACTTCTCTGTAGCAGTCCATATGCTGGAAATACATTAATTTGGAGAATTAGCCTCTCCCATAGTCAGCCAACATGTTAAGGAAGCAGCAGACCCAGGCTGCCAGTGTTTGTGGCACATTCCACACACCTCTAAGAAATCTGTATTATCTGCTCTGCAATACCATGTTCATTTTCCTCAAGAGCTAGATTAGGAGATATCATTGGTCTACACCACTTCCACTTGGCAAGCTAAAGTTCAGCACTTAGTAATAACCTCATATCTGTCACAAAACCCTTCATGATTTCATCTGTATCTTCATAGGGATGAAGAAGTGATAACTCTTCAACAGCAGGCCACCTTGCAAAGCCAATTGCTGTCTGGGATACAAATATGCAGCAAATTGAGCTGATATATGTAGAAGACTAATGGTCCTGGCAGAGCTTCCTGAGAAGTGTGTTTGAGCAGCTTGTTTCACTTTAGGTGCCAGTAACAAGGACAATCTGTTTTCAGAAATCCCTGGTAACCTGGTCATCCTGAGAAACATGCACCATATCAGACCTGCTACACTGCAAGCATGAAACAGAGTCAAACTGTTTCATTAAAGAGATGAGTACAAATAGTTTGAGACCAGTCTTGATGCATTATCTCATGCATACACATTCTGGGATTTATACAGAATATCATCTTTCTACCTGTACACATCCCTTACTGAGACAGGCTATCAAGGAATATGTGGTGATATGACATGGAGTAATGGCTTTAATCTAAGAGAGGAGAGATTTAGATATTTCTTAGAAATATTTTACTTGGAGGCACTTTAGTCAGTATCTAGTGGGACACTAACACAGGCTGGTCAGAGAAGCTGTGGATGCCCCATCCCTAGGGGAGTTCTAGGCCAAGTCAGATGCAGATTTGGGCTACCTGATTTAGTGAAAAATGTCCCTGCCTATGCAAACCATACCCAACATAAACCATTCTATGTTTTTTTGTTTCTTTCCTTACTTGTCAGACAGATTGTTTTGGAAGTATTTAGCAGTTGGATTCTCCTGTCCCCATTGTACGATAAAACTAATTCTGATTTCATTCTCATTTTGCAATAACCTTTTACACTGTATTGTCACTAAGCCACCAGACTTGAACACCATCACCTCAGTGTAAGGTAGAAGTTACTTCATTCACAACAGCCAGCTATGGAAACAGTCCTGTCACACTGGAAGTGAACTGGTGGTGATGCTCCTCATACTTCCAAGTACCAAACTTCAGCAAAATATTAAGAATGAAATCAGTGTGTTCTTCCTAGCCTCCAAAAACCTTCACACAATATGCCCTCTCATAATGCTAAAGCCCCATTAAGCACAACAGAAGTGTTCTCAAAAGATTAAAGAAGAATGGGTTAAAGGGAACATGCTAACATACCAAAGTGTGAAGCATCACGTGCTGACATATGCGAGAACAGCAGAGCTCTAAGAATCCTTGTGAAAAGTACTGCTACTAATAATGTCTGCTAAATACACGTTCTTAGCTATTGTATATGCTACCAGTCATGCTTCTCTGTTTAAAGTACAATGAAATCAGGGTTATAATTTTCTGGTGTTTAAGAACTATTATTCAACAACTATAAGGGAAAGCTGCAGGTAGCTGTCCAAGTTTCACCACAGAGACATTGCTGTTTCCCAAAATAAATGTAATGTTCTGCTCTGGGCTGGTTGTCCTTTCTCCCTCACCTCCAGATCCAGAGTACACAGTTCTTTCTGGATGTCAGTAAGAAAAGACTATCAATAAATGCATATTTAAATAGCTGCTTTAAGACAACAGTAAAAAGAGGAATACAGAGCACAGGTAAATCTTATGTCCATTCAAATGCTATGACCTTCTGTTTATATTGTATCTGTGCATCATGCAGTGGAAAAATCCATCTTGGTTCCATCTGGTACTGCATGGTTTCCCAGTTTCTACATTTTTTTTTTTATTATATTTTCTTCAGTATTCCTTTTGTTGTTGAGCCTGTCATTGATATCTGGAAAGAGCCCTACACCATCTCCCCACCACACACTCACCACTCAAGCTATTGCACGCCTCAAGTACACAACACATAGCCAGATACAGAATAACTGCACCACTGTTCACCCTCTACCTTAATGATTTGCATGTGCTGCAAGGCCCATCTCACTGGCAGATATGGCACACACTCAGAGTCTATGACTTTCAGAATTGCCTGAAAACAGTCTGAGAGATCACAGAAGTTGCAACAGCCCTTCATCAGTTTTTAAGGTAGTGATCTTGCTTTTATCATCCCAATTATCTACCACATAAATTGAGAGGCCCTGGGTGAGGTTCCTAAGGTTGCTCATGCCTCATTCTGGTATGAGATTTTCCTTAAACACTAAAAAAGATCTGGCAGGATATGGGACTAATTGTTAAAATAATCTATACCTTAAACTGGAAACTTTTGCAAAGTTCTTATTAGTATTTGAAAAAAACTACTCCTTCCTGCCTAATGTATCAATACAGTTTCTACCTCACATACTTTCCAGTTAGAACAAAGCAGTGAGGTATACCAAGCCATCAGCAAATATTTTAAAGTGAATTTCCTCCAATTCTCCTTCCTAATTGCTTGCCATTTAATAATTCAGTCAAAAAACTATAAAAGTTTCAGTTAAAGACTACCGAAACAGGGCATAGGTTCAGCAACAAGACTACCTCTGAGTTTTTGTGAGAAGCAATGCATTGCTTTAAAAGTATTACAAGCAATACTCTGAAATTCTCAACACCTGGAAAAGTATTTTTGTTGCTCACTGACATGAATAGTCTCTAATTATATTGAGAATCTTTCCACCAAGAAGTAGGATTTATCAGCACCAGCACTGCAATCAAGCATGCACATGAGAATTGCAGCTCTCAGAACTTAAGAATGCATTGAGAAATTGTAATGAACCGTACAATTGGAAACATTTATTGGTGATTCTGTCCCAGTATGAGCCAAGCAATTATCTGAAATCACTAGAAGATGGACTGTTGGCTATTCAAAGCCTACAGTGAAGAACTGATTGAGCTTGCATATGATTTATTTAATTCCACATGCTTTATGACTTCAAACCAATGGGGATGGATGTTGTTTGATTGAGAGGAACTTTCACTAAGTGCATTCAAAAAAAAAAAGGTCTGCCATTATATCTTGATACGGTCCAGCTTTTCAATACTTCAGGATTACTTCCTGTTCTTACAGGAATGCAGCAACAAACCCATACCATGACACAAGTATGTAATGCATGTAATGCTGTAAAACAGTAGAAATCAGGGGAGTGACAGCTGGAGAGCTGTGTCCCAGGCTACAGCAAGTAAGGCTAAGCTCGAGTACAGCAGCAGATACAAAAACAAAGTAAAAAAGCTACTTACCCTTAAAAGGCCTCAGGTAAGCATGACTCTCCAGCAAGGTACCTTTGCCTCCCCCCTGCAAACCCTTAAATGAGGTCTGGAAATGGGTGGATCCTGGCTCCACTCCTTCCAGTTACTCAGGTACATTGCAAGCATCTGAGCTTCCCTGGGTTGACGCTGCCTTCGCGCCAGGTGCTTAATCATTGTTTCAGGCCATGACTTAGCATTTCTGCAACAGATGCCTAAGGTCCGGAGAAAGCAGGGGGACTTGGAGTGAGAGGGTGAGATGGGATGGGCGCAAAGAATATTCAGGAAAATGATTTTTTTTTTTTTTGCAAAGAAAGGAGGGGTGAGGGACACTGTGAATGAACTTGGAGAAAGAGGAAAGGTTAGTCACACTGTCAGAAATATTCCTCTTCATCTTAGGAAGATAATGGAGAGGTTACCTAGTATGTAAACTACCAATTACAATGAGTTTTTCAAGCTAAGTGAATTGAAGCAGAGAATAGTCTACAAAAAAACAAGTGCAGTCCATTGACCAGGAAGCCTTTTCTTCCCTCTGAGTCTATCCTGACATAGCAGAATGCATCTCCTGCCTATACAGAGCTGAGATGTCCTGGGGGTTCCTAGCAGGTACCTGTAGATTCTGAACCAGCACCAAAGCCACAAGTCACCTTTTCCCATAGTCTTGCTAGTGCTCACCCTTCTAGAAGAGCAGACAGAACACAGCTTTACAAAAGCACCACCAAAAGCCAAACAATAAATCAATGTTCTTTCAGTCTGAAATTAAAACCAATGTCAATTGCAGTAGTATAAATTTGTCACATGTAGTTCTTGAATTGCTTTCAGCAAAAAAACATTTGAAAGAATGATGAGCAGATTGAAAGTTCCCGAAAAATAACAGCTGCCAACATCAGTAATCTCTGGAGTGCTGCAGAAAACAAGAGACACTGAATTTGCCTGTGAAAGCTACTTCAACCCAAAGAGGCTGAATGTGTGAGAAGCACGTATTTTTAAATGGGCATCAGAACCTGAGAGGGTCAAAATATAAACCTGATAAAAGGTTGATATTTCATAGAATATTGGAGACTAGCAGTACAACTGAATGCAGCCTGAATTACAAAAATACAAGTTTTTGCTCTTCTAGCATTCAGTTCTATAAGTGCTTCATCAGTCACCCTAATAGGAAAAATCTGTGAACTGCCTTGCTTGCTCATCAGATTGTGTTGTTAGAATTATCGTGTAATGATGCAACAAACTCTGTACACAAATTTTGCTGCAATAGCAATTTCCCTCATTTTCACCTTAAAAAAGTACAACTCTAAAGTAATTAACTTCACAGCAGTTTCATTTAGCAAAGCAATACAGTACATGGATTAAAATGCTCATTAATAATTGACTATGAAAATTGTAGTCAAAGTATGTTCAGTTAATTTAATAGCTAAAAGCAATGAGAATTCAGAGGGCATGGTTCTTTGCATGAACAAAATATTTCAAGCCAATAGTGTTTGAGAGTGATTTTGTAAAGCATAAGTATAATAAAACTTCAAAAGGTCCATAACAAAAAAATGAGAGGCAGAAAATTTCTGGGAATTCAGAGAGTACTGTGCAGCATACAGATTTTTCATCCATTCCATGGAACTTATGAGAATAAGATCCTTGGTAATTTGTCTAAACACAAGAAGACAATGGACAGTCCATGATTTCTTTTTAGCAAGGAATCACATTACAAGAAAGCAAAACTGCTTTACGAATAACAAAATTTTATACCAACATACAATTGCATATGGTGGAATACAGAATGAAATCACTGACAAATGAGTATTGAATCAAGCCTTTTATTTCCAAGTTAGAGCTCTAGATTTATCTTTTTAGACTGTATTTCCATAGCCCATTAAATCCAATTTGCTGTTCATACATGGGAAACAAAACACAACCCTACTTACCACATTTGATTGTGTTGTGATGCAGTCTCTCTTTTTTTTTTTTTTGCATGTACCAAAACCTGCAATGTAGTTTTTCTGTCTGTCTTGGGTTTATGTTCCAAAGTTTAAGTAGCAGGGAGCTGCATGGGTGTCCTCTGTGAGCAGAGCTCAGTACTGCCTCATGTCAGATCAAAGCCAGCTCCAGCTGCTCCGAAAGAGACCCACCACTGCCAGAGCTGTGCCATGAACACTGCTGGGGGTGTTCTGGGGAAGCAGATTGAAGAGAGAAGCATAGAACTGATATGCACTTCTAAAAATAAATATTAGAGGCAAGCATTTGAAAACCTCTAAAATTAGAGAGACTGCGTCAAAATGAACATTGGGTTCACTGAAGTTACAAAATGTCATTTGGTCCAGAATGTAGAAATACAATGAATGAGAAGGACAAAAACACACTTTCAAGATTATTATCTATTCCCTATCAAGTGATTGGAATTTCCAAGGCATGGGTCAGATTCCAAGTTAACTCCTTGAAGCTTCAGTCTATTAGGAACCACTGTTCAGACTCAGAACTTTCAAAAGACTAAATGGGTAGACTCTGTTTGTCCTTAATTGTAGACACCATGATTTAGGTCTAAACTCCCACTGTAATCCATCTTATTTTGAATTGAATCTCACCATAGAAGCCTGCAGGTGAGAAAAAAAAACAAAGACTTGTGAATGAGATCAGTTAAAGGACTCTGGTTCATTCACCACCAGAGTACCAAATAAGAGAGTTTTCATAGTGAATAAATTGAAATACCATAGCCCAAACTTCCCTGTAGCCTTCAGACCAAGTATATATCCTATCAAGGACAATACTGACCTCATCTCTGCATCTAACATTTCTCAACTGGAGATATATGAAATATTTATTTAATTTTTTAAAAAATAGTAGATTTAATCTCTTGCTGGAATATATCAAATTCTTTTTTTCTTTTCTTAGTTGTTTCAAAATTTTGAACTACAACAGAAGAAAAGATCTACTATTATGCAGTAAAGAAATAAGTTTTGACTACTGAAATGGGAAGTTTGGCATTAAAATAATCCTATTCAAATTCCTCTCCTGATAGCATTTCTAATTATAAGGGCAGATAGTACTAGTCTTTATAAACCTTATAAGTATTTGCAACTCTTCTGTGACATCACTATAATCACATTTCACCATTAGATCGTGAGCACTGAAAAAAACTTTCAAAATTCACAAAAGGAAATACATATATAAAAATGCATTCTTGTTATTTGGGATGTCTAGGAATTTATATCTTTCATCACATACATAGAATCTTGCTACATTTTCAAACATAAAATAAAAAACACTTTAGATGCATTGTCTCACAGAGCTACAAGTTATTGCAGAAGAAAAGAAGATCATTAATAGTACCCACAATATACAATAATTTTAGACAGCAAATGAGAGCTAAATTTCGTCTGTGAAACATGGGATGAACGTGGAGAATTAGTTTCATCATTACACTGACTTTTAATTAGGATCCTTATTCTTGGAACCTATCTGCAGTCTTTGGAAGGCTTTAAGCAGCCAGGACATCTGTCACTTTCAAAAGAAAATTAAAGTTTCATAACAGTAGAAGAATAATTTGCATTTTTAATATATCCATCATCTGTAAATTACCATTACATTATCATTCTATGAGGAAAGGTGTAAAAGTCCCTTTTTTAAAACCAATCCGTTAAAGTAGAATAAAAAGAACAGGAACTAGCCAGACAACAATAGCCTGATGTATTTATAGCTCACTACCAAAAAATATGTTATGCTGGTGAAAAATTCCCAGTTATATTGAGGTGATCTTCTTAACACCATATAAAACCAATACAAATCAGCAGCATGCCAAAGAATAGTCCAGGCAGCAGAAAACCTTTTCTTTCTAAAGGGTAACCAACAGTTGCGTTTCATCCAACTGAAGGCAGAGCTTCACAGAAATGAGCTTCACTGCATTCACAGGACATGGTTTCATTATTTTGCTCTAAAAAGAATAGCAGAGAGGATTTACTCCAGTGGAAGCTAATTTATAGAATTGTAGAATCACAGAGTCATAGAATCATCACGGTTGGAAAAGACCTCTAAGATCATCCAGTCCAACTGTCTACATATCACCAGTATTCCCTATTAAACCATTTCCTTCAATACAACATCTAAATGTTTCTTGAACACCTCCAAGGAAGGTGGCTCCACCACAACATTTCAATTGATAACTTGTCTACTGATAACGAATGTATGAATTATCAGGGCAAGCATCCCATCTAGGAGGTACAAACATAAATAGTTCACACTGGCACCTCTGTTAGAAGCCAGTACAAGGACATTACAGGAGGATTTCCAAAAGCTGAGACAAGACCATAATAAGCACTTAGATTTGTCCAGGATGCATTGCATTCCTTTATAATGAAATAGTAGAGAAGAAGGAAAAGAAAAAAAAGAAAAAATATTTAGATATCTTCCTTTATCGGTATTACCTGACTTATTCCCCAAACCAGCTACCACTTTAATTGCACTAAATAAATAAATAAAAAGATATAATGGATTATTAATGAAAAGAGAACAGGATTAGAGCCCACTGCATAGCAAAGGCAGAAAACCTGCTTAGCAGCAGGAGGTGATTCTATCAAGTGTGAAGATAACATTTATTCAGGCTTATATAAGGACAGCTTTCATTTACTTTCAAACTCCCAAAATGAAATCGTTCACCATTTAAACGAGAGCTGATCCAACGATCCTTAACTTCAAAATGTGGTGGACAAGCAAAGATCTAACATTTGAAATTTCCAACTATGCAAGGATTTTTGGTAGCATCTCAAAAGTGTGTGTGATATTTTATACACAGATTATAGCAGTCCAGTTTTAAACACAGCAAGTTTTCCATGAGCTTCACTCAAAAGAAGATCACATTTATAACTTACTTGTGTGAGGGTTTTGGGATTCAGTGTTTCCAGGTACTCCCCGTCTCCAAAAATCAGGCCAACTACCTCAGTATTTAGATATAGTTACAGGTTCCTTTCTCAATACTTTCCAGTGACACCAATTTTTATCTTCTCTATTGATTCATACAGTCTATAAAAAATTAAATCTATAAAACCCATTATAATCTTGGGTCAAAATGTGTTCTCACAGTCACTTTCACTCGTGCACGCTCCCTGTTTGTATGTACATACAGATTTATGCAATTATTTTGCCTGAGAAGAGAACTTTCAAGTGTTTGGTTCTCTTGAAAATCTATTTCCATATACATCATAAGCATGTAAAGCAGTTTTGTTTGCATATTCTCCCCCTCAATTTTATTGAGACCAAGGGAATAGTACCAAGCTGCTCTGCTGTTCTTTTTCCCTTTCTAATAGGACTTGTTTCTTACCATGGTTGTAGCTATGTTAACATAAACCCTTTAATTCTAAAAGTTACTAAACTCAGAATGAAAGATGATGGGGTTTTACTTTGTCAAAAGTAACTCAAAAACAGCTCAATATAAAAATGACCTGTTAGTGTGTATCTATGTTACTGAAAAGACTGTGCCATTTGGAGGGAGGGGGCTCCAAACAAGCCAAAGCTAACATCTTCAAAGCTAAATGATCAATTGTCATTTAAATTTATTCAGTACTCAAATCGTCCATGGGACCCTCTGCATAACCAGGTTTCTGCACAGAAACGGAAGAATCCCTCTATACACAGAGGTGAACAAACTTACATAAACACAATGCCTGTTCCTGTTCTTTTTTATTCTATTTTACTAAGTGATGCTCTTGATACCAGAATTCTTGACTGGTAAAAGGCAAGGCAGAACAAAAATTTTGGATTTCCTCCTGTATGAAAACTCTCAGAAGTCAATTAAAAGAGATCTTTTCTAGGATACAGAATATTCCCTCAGTAGAATGGATCCAGTTGCTCATTTAATACTCCATGCCAGCTCTGTTCTTCCTTAATAAACTATTTCTCTTACTTCAGATCACAATGCTGGCCTGCTTCTAAGGCAGAAGATGGTGCCCAGTGCTGCACAGAAATATTGATTTCTGGGCAGGCACTGACTGGTCAGCCATATACATTTGGCAGAAACAGTATTCAGAGCAATTTGGGGTTTTTTTCAAGATGAATAGCAATGGACCTTCCCAATCCTTTTCCTTTCCCCATTTTATGCTATACCTTAGTCTGATTATTTCCCTAACCTGTTATTTGTATGCAGCTCAACATGCGTATCATATCAATACTATTAAGAGATATAAACACTGTCATTTTCTGAAGTGGGCCCTTAAGGGACAAAGGGATGGACAGAGCCATTGAGCATCTACTTGGGAAGCCAGGTGACCAGGCCTGACACTAGACTCATAATAGAAAAACATGTCCCTTCCTACTAGATAGTCACTGCCCTGTAGTAAGAGGTGTGCCCATCTGAGTGGCTACTGGTGTCCTATGGCAGTCTGTCCAAAACATGTGGACACTGCCTCAAATATTGTATCATTCCTGCTTCGGCATGTAGCCAGGAGATTGGTCTGCAGTACTGAGCTTTTAAAGCACACAGGTTTGCCCAGACCCAGAGATGATCTGAAAAGGACAGTATAATTTCACACAGAATATAAACTCAGACGTAATACTGTTCACGTGAAAAACAAGATTGTAATTATACACATACTACAGATCTGCTTCTGGGGGCATGTAGAGATGAACAGAAGCCAGGATCAGTTTCTACTACTAGCTCATTTCCAGACATGAATTTAAATTTCTGAAGAAGGTGTTTTGTTTTGTTTTTTTTTTGTCTTTTAACATTTCCCAACATATTGTTTTGGTAGTTTTTAATAAAATGTTCCAAAACCTCACTGAAATTCTTGCAAGACCCTGCATTAACCATCAGTGTGTCATCAAAATGGATATGGTGGGTATAAGTACCTGCAGGCAACTTGAAACAAGTGGGCTCTGAAGTCCCTGTCGTCTCAGAGCAACAAGTATGACATCTCCCCCAAGGGATGGGAAATTCATAAAAAATGCCACTGATGAAGATATGATCAATACATTTTAAAATCCTAAAAGGCATGCCTGTGTGATTTATCCCAGATGGGTGCAAGTTCTTTTTTTTTTGTGGTAGTAGTAGTTCATAAAGAACTTGGTCTTCTGAGGAATGAATTTGCTATGCATTATCAAAGATCCACAAAGGTTCTGATGTGATTCTAAACACTGGAATTCAATCTACATGTTTTGTCTTATTATGCCTCTGCTATCACTTTAATCAATGGCATGTCTGAATTAACACGTCAAGGTTTGCCACAGTACGCATTCTGCTGGCTTTAATTCTAGATTTGTTAATGCACTCACTTCAAAGTTTCTTTTAATATTGCATATGTTATTATAATCTTCTATATTTGCAAAATATAGGTGTCATTTGTACTAAGTTTCAGTTGTACTGAGGAATTCCAGTCTCACACATTATCTTTTGGTTGATTCCTGTTTCATTGTGACCAGTTCAGGAATCATTACGTTAAGAACCTGTCACTTTGATGTGATCAGATCAGGATAAAATTTGGATTTGTCATCTGCATTTACTCAGGAACTTCATTCTATTAACTGTCAACCTACCTACCATCTTCAAGAGCTACTCTGAAACTACTACCTCCTATTTTGTTAAGTTTGCCCACACCAACAGAGGTGACTGTTGGCGATATAACAGAAGAGATTGAACCTTCCTGCCAATATTCCATTATATCTCATTGCCATGCAACAGATGGCTGCAGAGGGGCAGTCTGACAAAACAACATCTGACACGGAAAGGCTATGAAGTAAAGAGGTGGCATTGAATCTCTCTATGTGGAAAAAATTGCACCCACTGACAGTCAACAGTTCTTTCTGAATGCTCATGGAGACCAAAGTACACTGATGTGGTGGGTGGTGCATTTCAGCAGTAGCACCTCTGCTGGTATACATTTTTATGAGCATGGAATGACGGCTCTTGTTCATCAGTGGCAAAATGCACAGCTAACGGTGCAGACTAAGTTGAAAAAATAGTGTTTTGTAACAGAATTTGCTCTATCAAATCACGTTATTGTTCGCTTTGTACCTGTCGCAGTTTCCATGGAAAAAAAGAATGAGGCATTACTTTAAGAGCAACCTACATATCTTCTAGATTATGTCTACTTTACTAAGATGCAAACACAGTTTTCTTGCTTCCTTCTTTTATTACTTGCTGCATACCACAAAAGATGTTAACTCTTACTTGTTAGTCCATTCAAATTATATTGTTCTTGGTCTCTATCCCAGTGAGCTCTGGCTTCTGAAAATTCTTGACTATGACCTTCTCCCATTGGCATACTTTTCCTTCTTCCAATAGAATCTGTGTTAACTATACTTTAAAAAGATATTTTTAATGAGTATTATTTCACCTCCCTCCTGTGTTTTGGGGTTTCTTATGCATCACTATTATTCTGTGTTAATTAATGATTTTTATGTAAAGATTATTCCTTTAACTTCCCTTGTGGGATAGAGAATAGGAAGGAGAACTCAAGTTATCTCCTCTTGTAGTCTTTGATTTAGGTAATCTGACGTTGATATTAGTCTACAATTTCCCAGATAAACACTATGAGGATTTTTGGCTTTCCTTCCTGTTGCTTGAAAACAAGTGTGCACCCCATACATACTATGTTTCACATTTATGTGTCATAAAGAATTCATGTAAACAATCTGGTTTTTAGGCGCCTAGAGACTCTGTCTGTTCTTTCCAGGTATGAGACTGCACTAACATTGAAGCAATGGCAATAGCATCATTACTCCCAGTAAAAACTCACCAGTGTTGAGCCTAATATAATTTTATTCTCCCACCTGTCTATGTACAGTATATATGAAGCTGGGGAGTAACTAAGTTAGCTTTGAAGTAGCATGGATCTAATATATTCACCCCCATAAAATGTTCTAAGAAGTGGGTTTCTTCCTTTCTTCGTATTTCAGGAGTTTTTACTAAATATGCATTGGTCTTCTGAAATCCTGACACCAAAAATATACTTCTAATTTAAAAAATGGTAAATATGAAAAATATGAAAAAAATATATGAAATGGCTATTTGAAAGTGTTGGAGATTTCTATCTTTGGTACTATTATATGTTCTCAGCAAAGTTAAGCTATTTTTATAAAGTTCTTACTGCAGTTTGAACAGCAGCTTATAACTGTGGGGTTTTGACATAGAAATGACAAAACGCGATCAGCTCATTTAACAATAAAAAAATAACATAATATAGGGACCTATAATGACCACTATATCAGATATTTTAATCCATCAATGTTCATTCAGTAATGTTTGACTAATTTTCCTGGCTATGAGTGAGACTTATGACTCCTCTGTTATGCACATTATAGTTTGGAGGATAACATATTGCAAATCTCACTATCTCTGTGTATCCTTGGAGAAATCCTTGGCAAACTAATGATTTTCATTTTAGACTTCCATTTCACTCTGCACTTTTCATTGCTTTGAGGCCTTTGGGGTGACTGCAAAATGTTTACCCAAGCAAAATAAAATCAAAATTCATCTAAGGTATTCAGAAGTCTATTGTAGTACACTTGAAATATGTGTTATTTTATTCAGTAATGGCTTCATTAAATGTAGATATGTAACTCTTCTTTTACTTTTTTACATTAATGTAAACCAATATTATGAATACTGACACAAAACCAACATATTTTCAGGTCCAAAAATAAAACATTCCTCTTTCTCTAGCTAATCAAGGTTGCCTCATGTCCATGTTTTAAGTCAAAATCTGCAGTAGGATGTCCTGTGGAGCAAAACTTGTTATGTGCTTCACTACATGCAACTGCCATTTTTATTTCATCTCAAAATGGAAATTAGTATATGGTTTCTAGTTTCCGCTTTATTGATTAAATGCTGACTTCTGATTTCCTAATGCTTTTGGGGTAAACTTGTTCTGTATGTTTTATTATTTTTATCAGCCTTTTCTCGTTCAAAACCTTCCACAAATGCATTTTCTATTTGTATTTTTGTCACTGCTTTGTTACGCATCAGATTCATTGGACACTAATATGTGTTTCTTAACTCCGAAGGAGTTTTCCTTTCTGATGACTTCAAGAATAAACCACACAAAACAGAATAAACTTTTTTTACCCAAATTTGTTCATAGAAAACACAAAAAAAAGTAAGCTAAGTTAAAAAATAATAATAATAACCTTCTCAAAACATTACAAATCTTCCTTTGAACCTTAAAACAGATCTGCTAACATAGCAACTAATGACTGTGAAGTTTTTGCATGCGTGTTATTTCCAGGCTTGCTATTAATAGCAATAGAAACAATTCACAGATAAGCAGTACCTGAAATAATATTATACATAGCTGTTGCACTAAATCACTTGCAGGCCTTACTAGAAATAATTCAACACATGCTCAATGTGCTAAAAAGGGGGTCTTGAACACTAATACTAACAAAAAGTTAGGTTTCACATCTAGATAAATGACTGATGAACATATTGCATTATTTGTTCTAGTGAATGTTGTATATAAAGATGCAGTATAGGAAAGTAATACTAAGTAATTAAATATTGCACAACAAATGTTTATCAAAAGAACTATGACAAAAGAGGAGGCCTGAATTTAACTGTCCTAGCTATCTTGGCCTGTACCATAAATAAATATGTGAAAATAACCATAAAAGAACATCTCCCTTATATGACCTATGAGAACATTACTTTCTCTGGAATAATTTATCTGAATTCATTTTAGTGTTGATAACTTCAGAAACAAAACCTAATGCTTTCAAAATAATATATGAAGAATAATAGAATGCCCTTGTACCAACTTCAGTATGTGTATGGAAGAAAGAAACAGCAAAGTGAATACAAAGAAAGGAAACAGCAGCATATAAAAGTATTCTGACCAAAATCAGCCATTATACCACTAATGAAAGTAGTGTTGCTTTGTATTCCCTCAAGTGTAAAATTTCATTCCTGAAATGTGCTGTCTTCTAGGTAGCACAATTTGTAAATCCCATACACAACAATTTGCTCAGCAGTCACAATTTAGTGATCTATTAAAGACTTATCTTTAGGCTCCAGGTCCCCAAATACATCAATCAGGCCAAAGCAATAAAAGCTTGCTGAGGGCAGAAGCTTTGGGGCTCATTTTCAGAACAGCTGAGCACCCTCAGCCATCACAGTCATAGCTACAGGTACCTAGCACAATAAAATAAAATAAAATAAAATAAAATAAAATAAAATAAAATAAAATAAAATAAAATAAAAATATAAAATAAAATAAAATAAAAATATAAAATAAAAATTAAATTAAATTAAA